>VXAV01005694.1:196176-213698 GCA_013399715.1 Alectura lathami | reverse complement strand
GGACAGGCTTTTTCCAAGTGTGCAAAGACGCCATTGCAGACCCTTTGAAATGTTTTATTTTAAAAAAGAGTATATGTGGGTCTTTTAAATAGTACAAAGTTGAGTCCATTTCTAATTTAAATGGGGAATGTGAGGTAGGATAACTGCGCAGTGTGAGATGGGGGCACACATACTGAGGGTGATGGGGAAAATTAATAAGGAACCAGGGGATGAGGGCTCAGCAACAAGAAAGCTGGCTAAAGAGGAAGAAAAGAGGAAAATCTTGTGGTGCAAGAAGATATTCTGTCCCTGACAGGGAGGGACAGGTGTGAGGAATGAGAACAGCAGAAAAGCTTCTACAACTCACTACAAGGATTAAGATGCACGCTCACATTGTGGACTTCCTGAAGAGATTAGCCACAGTCCTTCACTCACCTTGGTCTTCAACCATGCTTGTGGCTGTCAGGCAAATTCAAACTCCAGGGACGGCCTTTCCTGTGGGCAGGGCACTGACTATGCTGCATTCCACGTGCTAAAATCTACCACATCATGTGTCTGCTAAGCTTCTGTGGGGGTTTTTGAAGGCTCCTGGCCTCTCTACTTGGTGCTAGCACCAGGCACGTCATGGTGTGTCCTGCTGGCAGGAACTGGTCTTTGTTGCTGCAGGTGGCCCTCCAGACACCTGGCAAAAGTATGGAGTGACTGCATTCTCTCGTGTGGTATCTTTATGCTGTCAAGCTGCTGTGAGCAAATGTGGTGGTGACAGTTCCAAGAGGGCACTGAGTGCCCAGAAGAGGCTGCTTTTGCAGGCTGGCTTCAGCACCCCTTTGTAGAAGCTTTTCCCATTACCAAAATCCTCCATATTCTTTCACTGCCAAAACTGAGATGGGCAATTTGAATGCTTTGCTGTTGTTTATGGGCTGTTTGGGAGCAAGATACGTCCACATAAATCTGTGGAAAGCACTTAAATCTGTGCAAGGGCAGTCAGTAAGATTGTATGGCTTGAAGCAACACTGTTCCCCCAGTACAGTGCTTGTTAGACTCCCTTTGTCCCTAGCACAGCACTTCCAGAGCTTCTTTATGAACTGCTTTAGGTGGGAAAATTCTCATGAGTGATTCAGTTAGGAGCGTCCTCTACTGATGTGAGTCCCTGAGGTGGCAGCAGTGGTCCAGTCAGAGCCTTAGACCAGAGCTTTGCTGTGACCTGGCACAGGGTGGGGTAGGGGTGGGTGTCTGTGGGGGCAGGTCACTGCTCTGGCTGTAGAGGAAGGTAAGGTTGCAGAGAGGCTGTCCCTGAGTGAAAAATTAGAGGTCTCAGTCTGACTCTGGATAATTCAGACCACAAGACTGAACAGGCTCTGATGGTATTAAAAGTCCATGCCTACAGCTTCATTCTGTCAATAAACTTGAGATGCAGGGGGAGGTAGTGGGTACCCATACTCATCCTGCTTGTGATGCTCTGGGGACAGAGCCTCAAATCTCAGGAAATATTTGCTAAGCACTTTGTTTGTATGTCTGAATAAAATAATATAAGCCAGCTCACAGCTGTGTCAGCTGCTACTACTTCTGACAGATAAGAGGCTTCCTGTTCTCCTTCTTTCTCTCTGTCTTTTGCTGGCTATGTCCTGGGATTTCTCTCCTATTCATCCAGCATTCTTTTCCCTATATATTAAATAAGCATGGAGTCTGAATGCTCTAACAGTCAGCATTTCATGGCAGCCCTCAAATCATGGCTAGTTTGCAAGCCGCTGCTTAGATTTAACTAGAAAACAATATCTTTTTGTTTGCATTTTGCAAAATAATTATGCAGTTATGGAACTTATATAGTTATTATAATTTATGTTGACACATATCATACTTCTATATTCTGTATTTATTTTTAATGGTCTCAAATTTCATGCAGTGTGCTCACATGAGAAAGTGTTGTTTTGCATAAAGGACTGTGCTTTTATAGCTGTTGATTTCATGAGGATGGCTGAGGTATCAGTGAGCAGAGACTTTAAAACAGACAAGAATGTGAGAGCTAAGCAGTTGAGAGCATAAGGGAATTGCAGTGTTCTGTTCAAGTTCTTAGTACTTTGCCCAGTGTTTATTAATTTACCTATGGCACAACAAATGTTACAGAAATTGGGTACCTTTGTTACAGTTTTTATATATGCTTAATTTTTATATATTATTCTCTCCACCTTTCTCCAATTTTAATGCTGGCATCCGTAGTCATTCTTTTTTTTGCCTTTGCTTGAAATGTAAAAGCAAACAATGATGATAAAGCCTGTCATAACACATCCCTTCTTCCAAATAACTTACTTTCCTGCCCTGCTTGTGCTGTTTTTCCCTCCCTTCCCATGAACCCTCTGGCCCACGACAGTGCGTGGGCTTCAGCCCTGAGCAGCCCCAGAGACCCATCAGTCCCTGCTCACCACCACCACCACCACCGCTCCCATGGGTACGCCAGCCCTCAGAAGCTGTGGATGTCCGTTTGCTCTGTAGTGTCAGCTACTCTGTAGCATGAGATAAACTTAGGACACAAAAGTTTCCAGAACTTGTGTTTATGCTGTTTGATGTACAACAGCGATCTACACGTTCACCTCCTGTTGCAGCTCATCTGCTCTTGAACTGTGTTGAGGTTTATGGAGGGTAAAAGATGACAGGCTACAGGATCCTGTAAACAGTGCTATGTAGGGCTGGAAAGTTTTGCTTTCTGCTCTCTTCCAGGCTTTGCACCTCTGCTCTCCATCTCACCTCAGCTGTTTGGGCTGTGGCACAGGAGGCATCTGGTTACAGCCGGCGTCATCACTGCTCCTGCTGGACAGGCGGGACAGCTGGACCTGTCCTCAGGGCCTCGCATGGGCACTCTGGATCTCACTCAGGACTCCAGAGTGAGCAACAAAACTCTGGTATCTCTCTGTGAGCCACCAGGTCAGACACTGCGGTTCCCTCAATTCTGTTATCTATTTCTTCCCATAATTTGTTCTCTTTCCTTGGCCTTATCTGTTATTCTCCTCCGTCATTCTCCAAATGTTCAAATCAACACGTTCAACACAAGTATTTTCAAGATCTTTTTATGCCTAACTGCCTTCTCCACATGTCTCAGGAGAAGGTGTCAGCCCATAGCTGCTGAAATGAAGCCGTGTGTTGAAACACTGGGGTCCCAGAGCATCTCCCACATTCTTGGTCCAGGAACAGGCAATGTTTCCGTGTCCCTGCTCATCAAGGAGCAGAGACACCTCCTGGCACCCCAGGTTTAGTGGGAGGGAAACCCAGATGAATGATGCGGCCAGATCTATGGTTTGGACTTTCAGGACTTACTTACATTTTAAATTTAACCTTAACTCGTTGCGTTTGTCTTAATGCATGAAAATATCTGAGCAAGTAATTAGGAATGTCTTGGGGCCACAATATAGGGAACTGTTTGCTGCTGAAGGAGTAGAAGCACTGTAGGCTGATGCTGGACTTACTGAAGTTAAAGAGCTGGAAAATGTGGGAGTTCAGCTGACTTAAAAATAGAAGAAAATCTTTCAGGACCTCACATCAGCAGAGGTCAGAAAGTCAGCTTATTCACAGATAGCAAAGGGATGTACTCTTTTAACTTATATAGAGTAAGATAATCTTGTATCAGTGCCGTCTGGTTACACTGTACAGATTAGTATGACATTTATTAGTGGAAAATTCTCTCTCTGAGATATATGCATGCAGCTCTTAGCCTGGTACTTAGAGATACTCTGAGATCATCTGTGAAGCAGATTCTCTGCCTTTAGATGGACCAGATGACCTCCAGAGGTCCCTTCCACCTCGAGCATTCTCTGATAAGCAGGGTCAGATTTCTTTCTTAACGGAATGGCCAAACTGTAAGTTTTTATAAAGAAAAGAAGAGATGCATGAGTACCATATGAATTTGTCCCTGCTTTTTAGTCTTTGGTGGTGTCATTTCTATTCTTCAGTGTATCAACTCACTGAAACTCTTCCTGTGGCTTATGTGGATGGAGAAATCTTTCTCCTGCCCAGCTGGCTTCAAAAGTAGTGAAGTGTTATTCATGAATAACATAAGAGATTTCATTCAGTGCCCTGTCCTGAGTGGGTGGAGTTGGCAGATGTTACTTGGAAAGGACAAGACTTCAGTATAAAGAAATGGCCTTTAGGACAGAGACACAAATATTTTCTGTTCTTTGGCAAAATGACAGATCCACATAGTTAAACTAAGAACAAATGAGACAAGACATCTTTTTATGCAATTCAAGCCGCTGATTTTCACAGCCATGGAGCAACCCAGAACTGGGCTACACGAAGATGTACTTGTTGACTCATTTCCATAGACCATTTCCATAGAGGTGCAAGTGCATCTATCACCTCAGGAATAGAAGCTTTGATCTCAGCACTGCTGCAGAAACCAAAGAGGTGAGAGATATGGACTGGCATCCTGCCTCCTCTGCCTGTCTGCCCCTGCTCTGGCATGATGAGAAGTGTGTGCAAATCTGAACAATGCAAGTTAAAATGGTAACACTCTGACTTCGTTATGTAAATAGAACAATAAGACATGGCAGTGTTTCTCTTTCGCAGAAGGTCGGAGCGCAACCTGGTCTTAGTTACCCCCTCTCCATAATGTTTGCTGGCCAGGGGGAAGCACTTGGGTTAGAACCAAGTGTTCCAAAAGCAGTCTCTGTAAGAATGATGAAATGCAATTTGAATTCTAGCAAGCTGGCCTGGAGTGGCTTCTCATTAAACAGCTGCAATGGTTGTAATTACAGTTAGATAAAATTAATAAATAATATAAACGCACTCTAAGATGTACAAAATTATTAATGGCTAAAGCATAAACTGGAACTAGAGTCAGCTGCTTTATTTGAAGATACAGTAAAAAACCAATAAATCCTGGAGGCAGATTAGTTGGAAAAAGCCAATAAAAATTATTTACCTAACCAGCCAGCCCACTTGCTATTTGGTTTGACAGATTCAATTTATTTTCTCCTTTTAAACTCATTTTTCCTCTTTTATTGCAACAGTTTCTTGGTTTTTGGAAACCGCTGAGGTGGAGTATAAAGTTATGCTTGTATTTCTCCCAAGGTCTATCGGAGTTTGGGGAGCTGAGAGCCTAGGCTTTAAGACCAGATATGATATACTGAGCAGCTGAACAGCTTATGTGTGATCTAGAGGCAGAGAAGCTTAAGTGAGACAGGCCTCTTGCCCAGATCCATGATCTCAAAACTTCATGTTTCAATGCTCTTACATTTGTCTTTCCCTTCACACAACGAGGAAATGGAGAGGAAAGGATTAGATAAATGTTTGCGAGTATAGTCTGATAGTGCCAAACGCTGAATCATTTAAATCCTTTAAGAAGCTATGGTGTGGGTCACAAGACAGCCTATGTACTCCAGTGCTGACCTGGAATGATCATCCCTCCAGGTTAAGAAAAAGGTCGTTGTCCTTGAATGTGAAGTGCCATTTAAATGTGGCTGAGTTATTTTCACAGCCACCAAGATTACCCCTACTTACTGAATAACAACCGGTCCTGACAGAGAAACTCACTCACTCCACAGCTGAGAGATTTCACTTTTACATTCTCGCACTACGAGGGAATAAATTTGCCCAGCAATGACTGAAATTAATCTGCATCATTCTTCATCTGTGGAGCTGAAGGAGTTAAGGTTGAGGAAGTATAAGATAAATAACTACCTGCCCTAGAAACTTCCAGGCCATGCATGCCTGGAAATCATAGCAACCTTAGCAGGCAGCAGCTTGCAGCTGAACATGGCTGTAACACAGTGCTGAGGCTGGCAGCTGTGGCATTGGGCTGGGGTTTGGCTGGCCTCCCAGCCTCAAGGACTGATCCCCAGCACCCACTCCTGGAGGGGGGAAAAATGCCCAGGTCCTTCATGGCTGCAAATCTTCATGTAAACGGAGCTGTCAGCAGGGAGACTGCTAAGTGGGGAATTAGTGTTCCTGACAGTGAGTGGGTGAGACAAACTACTGAAATCGTGATGATCCTACCAAAATTAGCAATTGGGGATCTATCTTTACCACTTTCAAATGGTTTCTAGAAGTTGCGTGGCTGTGCAATTCAATAAAATATTAAGGTGAGAAAAAAACCTGCAGTTTATTTTGTGTCTGAATTTGGCCTTGATTAAGATATCTGGCAAATTTAATTTCCATGAGGCATGAATGAATATGTACCAGCTTTCTCTTTTTGCTGGACAAGGACTAGCCTGCACACCAAGGTAACCATCTCTCTCTGCTGCAGCTCAGTGGGGCAGTGGTACAGGTGGCAAGAGATACCTGAGATAGCGTAGCTGCTCACTGTGGAAAACGCTAAGATGGGTGACTGCAGGGTGTGTCCACTGCAGAAGGCAGGAGAAGCATCTGGGGATTTGTAGTTGTTTGGCTCTTGGTCACTTTTCTCCTCTCCATATCTCTCTCAAGTCCTGCAGAGGACAGAAAGCAAAGATAATGGTGAAGGTAGGAAGTAGGGGGAAAAGGGAGCAGTTACCTGCATTTCCTCCACGAGTAAAATCAAGGATTACAATTGCTGTACCAGGAATGGGTGTGGTTGAGATTCTTTAGTATGCGGTGAGTTTTTGATATGAAATAAATGTTCCAAATAATAGTAGATATATTTATAGTAGAAACTATGGCTCAGAAGAAGAGTCCTACCCCACCATATGCACCCTACCAAGGAAGAAGGGAGCCAGTCTTCTGATTCTTTAGAATGAGTTAAAAGCATTATTCACCTATTAAAAGTAAACAGGAAAGATCCCTGAGGATGATATACTCACAGTTACCACTAAGTGTCAAGCAGGCTGGTGGCCGAAAGGCCAGGCCATGCTCATGGCAGAGACATTTCAAGAGGTGGAGGCCATTGAAGGTGTTGTGGCAGGTGAAGGAGCAAGGACAGGGACACCAGACAAATCTTTGTGATCGCAGAAGACACAAAATTGCATTTGAGTAACTACATTCTAACATCATTTGCACCTCAGTTCTCCCTCCTGTACCTCAGCCAGTGGTGACCAAACCTGTTCCATGTGGGTATCAGTTGTCCCTTCTATGTGATTGTCCTGGTTTCAGCTGGGACAGAGTTGATTTTCTTCATAGTGTCTGCTATGAAGCTATGTTTTGGCTTCAGGAGAAAAAACAATGCTGATAACACACTGATGTTTTAGTTGTTGCTGAGCAGTGCTGCACAGATCCAAGGACATTTCAATTTCTCAGCTTCTCGTACTGTCCTGCCAGCGAGGGGGCACAAGGAACTGGGAGGGGACAGAACCAGGGGAGCTGACCTAAACTGGTCAAAGGGATATTCCATAACATGTGACATCATGAGAAAAAAAACTATACAAATGGAGAGGATTTGGCTAGGGTAGGCAGCCACTACTCGGGGTCTGGCTGGGCATCAGTTGGTGGGTGGTGAGCAAATACTTTGTGCATCAATTGTTTTGTAAATGTATAGTATATTATATGAATATTATTGTTTTCCATTACTCATCCTTTTCTGTCTCAACCCATGAGAGTTGATTTTTTTTCTTTTTTCTTTTTTTTTTTGTTTTTTTAATTTATTCTCTCCTCCATCCCACTTCGAGAGGGGAGTCAGTGAACAACTGTGTGGTGCTTAGCTGCCTGCTGGGTTAAAACACAACAGTGATGTAAAAAAAAACACTGGCTGAACCTCAGCTTTCACACCATGCTTTCTTCACACCTTACCATTTTTTAGCAGTTTAGGCAGTGCTATGTCAGTGTACATAGGGATATCATACTCAAGCCTCCTTACAAAATTCCTGCTGTCCTGATTGTATCAGCTCTTATCATAAAGTCCAGGAGTTCTCTGGGCAGCTCTGTCACTCCTGCTGGTGGTTGCTCACCATGCAGTAAGCCAGTAATTTGATTAGCAATCACTTAAAAGTGCAGGAAAGCAAGTGCTGTGCCCTGTATAGGACAGCTGAGAAATGTGCTACAGCAAGCAAACCCGTTGCTGTTGACATGCACGCTAACTGGTGGAGCATACTTTGGTAGCACGAGATTAAACGCTCCACACCTGTACTACACTGGGAGGAGGGAAAGCCCAGTTGCATTTGACATCATAGTGTATTCTGTCAGGCAGCATAAGGGAGTTAACTATATACAGCAGATATAAATGCAAATAATTTAGTGCATTTCATGTCCACACCTCTTCCAATCCTACTCTTGGAAGCTTTAACCACACTGAATCAGATCAAGGTATTTTGGCCATTTCCCAAGTAAACAAATGAAAAGGAAATGCCTACATACTCTTGGAAGTAGATCTTGACAGCTCTCAGGTGTAGCTTGGGGACACAATAAACACACTACAGGTTGGTTTTAGAAATGTTTTAGTAAGTAAACCAGTGGCAGGGCTATGCATCATGTCAGGCCCTGTTGTGTGAAACCATGGATCTGATTTTCAGTAACTGGCTGGTCAGTGCTGACCTTTCAGAACACAGAAGAACTCAAGGTGTACAACCATTCCCAGCCTGTAATCAAAATACCCTTTCCCCTGTTCGAGGCTCAAGCACAGGTATTAAAGACTAAACAACATGAACTCCTGTTTATTTATCTGAGCACTGAGGTGGTAGAGACCTTGAGACTGCTGCTGATGGAAACCTAGGCAGTAGAAAAATGAGGAAAAGACCAATTAAATAAAGTATGGGGAAGATGAAACTTTAGTACTTTGGATTCAAACTGCTGTCCTTCAAAGAGTATCAAGTTCAAGGAATTAATTTCCTTAACTTTTAGATAATTGTATTTAAAGCTATACAAACTACCAAGAATGGCATTTTAGAATATAGCCACTCAGGCAATAGTATTTAAAAGGTCACTGTTCCTAGAAGCTGAAATCAGCAGCTGCTATGGAAACCTTAATGCTTCATCATCCAACAAATTAAAAACATTGATAATATTAATGGAGGCACTCACCATGTTTCATTAGTTAAAACACTCATTTTTGTTGCATCTTGAAGAACAAAAATAATTACTTTCACACAGTTTCTGTTGCTTGTAGTAGCAGCACAGAACTGAATAACCCACCTAGCTACTGCTGACCTGTACCGGAGTCACTGGGCTACAACAGCCCAGGTGATGCTGATTGAAGCTAACTGCTAATTGAGCTGCCAAGTAACTGCTAATTGCACCACTCTAATGTTTGGGCTCAGCTAAGTGTTGTTTTTGGTGCCTCAGCTTCTTGCTTGCATGGCTGTGGATATAAAGGATTCAATTTCAACCTGGATTGCTTAGGTAATGAATAACATGTGAATGAGGCAGAAATGAAATTAGAAACTACAATTATTAGATTTTTATGTATTGTGAGAGAGGACTTACTTCAGTTTCTTGTAACTGCCATCTTTATTCTGAGAACTCTGTTTTTCTTAAAGATCTTGGTAGGCATTTTGTACATCTTGTAACTATCATCACTTTTAGAGCATGTAGGTATAAAGTTTCCACTGTATGTGACCACTTAGGTGCCTGACCACTAGCACTGCTATTTTAAGCTAGGTCAGCAGGGAGCAGATTTTAGCATGAGCCGGGAGCAAGATGAGCGTGTGCACTTGGCATTGCAGTGTATCACCTTACCTACTGTGCTACTGGTCCCTAGGTAGCAAAGGATGAGCAGCTACCTAAAATGGCTGTTCAGGAAATACAAGGAAAGAAAAAAAAAAAAAAAAAAACAACAAAAATGTGATTTAGTTGATTGCCTGTTGTTGGGTTAATGTCCCTTTTGAAAAGTCATCTGCTTAGGATTGTGATTTAACCAGCTCTTTAAGAAATAAACAGTAGGATGAGTAAAAATGAGAACATTCTGTTAGTGAGATCTTGGTTTATAACTCATTATGGGTTTTGATACTGAATAGTTCTCATGTGCAGAAGGAAAACATATACCTACGGTAGAAATGACAAACTGAGAAATAAAGAGCTATTCTGGTGAGCGATATGAGTTGAAAATGTTTCCTCCAGCCCAGGTGGGAGGCTTTTGTGGAGAAGAAATAAATCCTAGCCAACAGTTTGCTGAGAAGAATGGTGCCAGTGCCTAAAACAAACAGCCGATTATGTTATTATTAGGTGAAAAAATGAAGGAAACGATTTCCCTGAACCTAACAAGTCTTTGATTTCATCTTTCCTCTCTTTCTCTTCTCCCCTTTTTTCCTTCCCTCTGGAAATTTACAGTCTTCAGATTGCAAGGGACCAACTTATTCCCTTCACTTGGGTCTGGGATCATGCTGTAATGATCATCAAGATCACTACTTTGTACCACCTTTTGTCCATCCCGTATCCTTTCTGAGTTCTCCCAAAACCTTTAAACCCACCCTCATTTCTGCTGCTGTTCTGCTCCTGGGAAGTTGTGTGCTGGTCGTCATGCTGACAAGTGATATAACCCCCTCCTCGCCCCAACGCAAACTGCTGCCCACAGTCTGGTCGGCATTCATTAGGCTGAGGGACCCTCAGGGCAGGAACCATGAATGAAACCCTCTTGGAGAAAGCAGAAAAACATGCCTTGATTTTTGTAGAAGTTACTGTTTCTTCTTCTGTGTCTGTCAAGCATCATGTCTGCACAAAACTACACTCGCATATCAGGGTTTGCAGGTTTAGAATCTTGGCACAGAGCTGTTCTAAAATCAGTCCTCAGTGATACGTGTTTGGAAAACGCATATCCTATCCTAAGGAAGTTTCCTCTGTGCTAAACAGCATGAAATAGAGAGACCCCCATGAAAAACCCTTGCTGCAATGCAAATGAGGATCTTTTTCACCTTACATTTAGGTACATTACGCATGTACCTAAAAGTGACCTAAGAGATTTCTCTATATGCTCTGAGGCTCTGTAAGACAGCAGGATGTGGAAATTTTCTCTCTCTCAATATTACCATGGCCACTTACTGTTTTCTTTTTGTTAACTTCAGAGTATGAAGATATATACAATTTCCTTCCTGAACGCAGCTATAACAAGGGTAAAGCAGAGCTCATTCTCATAACCAAGAGACTGGCTGTTTCCCTTCCAGTAATATTTCTTTTGCAGAAAATCTTATGCATAAAAATACCTTTTCCCAAAGTTAGCATTTCAACAGTAATTGGAGCAGATTGGTGCTGCTCGTAATTAGCGCTGCATTTCGTATTGACTGCTGTGCTGGTGGAGTTTTGCGACACCAGCTATATTAGTTATGGATCTCTTTCCATCTATAGGCAGTCGAAGGGATGCATAATGTTGAGAGCAAAGTGCCTGCTGAGGACTTGGAATGCTACTGTCGAGCCACAGGTATAAGGTAGTGAAATAGCTGAAATCCTCACAGGACATCACCCTGACGCACTAGGCAAACAGGAATGTGGGCTGCTTGAGAAGCATGCAGAGGAGGGAAAGAGGGAAAAAAAATAAAACATTCATTTGGAAATTTCCAGCTGCAGCCTCCTCCTAGCCATGTTTATGTTTTAAATACCACCCCAGCTGCGATACCTAGGAGAACTTTCACTGCGGTGTGTGCTGCAGTAACAAATGGATTAATTTTTTGGGTCTTCTGCAAGACAGACTGAAAGGACAATTGGGATATTGTAATTAAAAGAAGTTTCCTTTTTCTTCTGCCATTCATGAGTACTCAGCTTTTCCTCTTCTAAGGGAGTCTTTCAGTAAAAGATGTGGATAGCCTCCATACTGCATTGCAGAAGACTGACAAGAAGGACTTGAGCTTTCTTTCATCATTTCCTCATCAGGCACACACAGCGATTTCAATCTGCAGTTTCACATTACACAGAGGCGGAACAAGGAGCTTTCGTCTCCTTGAACTCACCAACCTCCAAAGGACAGCTGCAGCGTGGGGAGGACACTGGCAGTTCTCACTGAAGCTCTGTGTAATTGCAGCCGGGCTTTCCCTCTTACCCTTGAGTGCTGGCGTGAGGACCAGCCCAGTTCCTGCTGTGCTGCTCCTTCTGTCCCCTCTCACCGTGGTGGCTGCAAGGCACAGCATTGGTACAAGCCAAGTCCAAAAACACAGCTTAAGTGAAGTGAAGCAAGTGCTGTAAACACTGCAAGTGTTCACAGCCCCTTGGCACTCATGTGGTTTATGGTTCCGGCTCAGTGGAAACATATGGAGAGAGCTGCCTGAGCCACGACAGAATTACTGGCAGGGAGTCAGCATCTCCCCTTAATAACATGTGTCTGCTGTGTTTCCATTAGTGAGGGATTTCTGCTGGTACTTGACCTCAGAAATGATCTAGGTACCAGAGACAAAGTGGGGAATAGGAGGCAAAGGACCTTTCTGCTTGTAACCGGAGGAGTGAGGCAAGTTTGTGGGAAATCAGTGGCTGCTTTAGGAGAAAAGTTTTGTCTGCTAGAGATGTGGTCTGTTTTGTGCCCAATCTCTTTCCTATGCTCACAGACATTTACAAGCATTTTCTGCACTTACACACCAGTTGTTGTCGTGCTGTAGGTAGATACAAATCCTCTGCCTTGTTTTGAAACTAGAAATAACTTTAGGCTGTACAAGCAAAATCAGAGAGCATGGTGGACGCTGTGCCACTGCTTTTTGGGTGCCCCAGCCACCATTGTTGGAGGAACTTCTGTTTTAGCAAACTGGACTACCCAAACCAGCAGTGTTTGGGCTCTCATTGCAACAGATGACATCGCTATCCAAGTTTCAGGGGAGATTTGCTGGGATCAGCTTCTGGCAATGCTGACTGTAAAGGGTAACACCAAGAGAGAGGAACTGTGAGCAAGTTTTGCATATAGGCATAGCTTTTCCTAATGAATGTGCGTGTGTATAGCTATATATATGTATATTCACTGCATATATAAGCAGCAGTGAAAAAAGGGTGTAGAATCCTGTTTCAGACATGTAAGTGTGCATTTATGAAACTTCTTGGTTCTACTGTAACATTAAAGAAAGAGCCAGCAGATGTAATGGTTCTCTGCAAAGAGTTAATGCTGGATCACTGTTTAAACCACTCAGCGAGTGATCTCTCAAGGGATCTCATAATCACTTGAATTGCTTAGCTTGGAGAAAAAGTCACAACATTTCATGAATGTTGTAGAATTGGCAAACAAATTAGGACTCACTTTGACACAATTCTTTTTAATAGCACAAGCCTGAGAAAAGTAGAAAATCTGCAGTTTCCTCTGATGCTTGTTTGATTTATTAAAAAGTAAGGAACTAAAAAACATTCTTCAAACAGAAAAAGAGTAGTGCATTTTTATTTCCACCAGTTGAACATGTTTGGAGAACCAGGAGTTTTTTTTCCTTCCACAGATATATGTGAGGGTTTTTTCCCCATTCAATTACTTATTTACATTTCAAGTTGAAGAGGGAAAGATGAATCTGCGGGAACCTACCATCATCTTTAAAAAGCAGCAGTTAGAAATCATGAAGTTGCCAGCTGGTAAAATCCCTGCTTCATAGGTAGTGTGTTTGGTATAACTGAGGCATGAGGATGTTTAATGCTGCATCAAGAGAAGAGAGTGGGCTGTGAAGGCAACGGCTGCATTGCATGAGAGCTCCAGGAATCCAGCCAAAAGCCTAGGTGACCAAAACCTCCAAAGGCTTTCTACCTGGTGCTGCTGATGGTGCTGATAGATTCACGTAGCTCACTAGAGGATGAAACAGGTCTAGAGAGGAGGGGCAGCCTGCATGGAGCATTCCCGCTTTGTGACAATAGTATTGTGTTTAAGAGGTATTCTTATGTATTCTCCAAAAATATCTGGAGTAAGAAGAGCAGCAAGGCCTAGGAAGTCACCCAAGGGCGACAGAGAATAGAGGAGAGGGCTCTAATGAGGAGAGAGATGAAATGAAAGACTAAGGCTTGGGTTTCTCAGCGTCTTTGAGCAATGAGGAATGACCTTGGAGGGTTTGCTAGAAGAACAGCAGGGGCAGGGCGACAAGTGGCACATCAGAGTCCTTTTCATATGGAATTTCTTGAGGAATCTGGTGCTTTCCACGCAGTGGAATATGCTGCAGTGGATTGAAGCAGGGATGCTGGAGCAGCCCTAACCACCACTGCTCCCAGACCGCCCTGCAGCAGGTGAACAGGTCACACACCCTTTTCCATAGTGCCTCCATTGAGATTTGTTCTGTTCTTCATCTTTATTTATCAGACAGTAAGTGGCAGGCATTCAGAAACAGTTACCAGCTTGTTCATCAGCTCCTGCCAGGGGTTTCCTTTCAGCTCTGAAAGGAATTTTTTTTCTGACACCCATCACTAAGCTGAAGGGCAGCTGGAAGGTGTGATTTCCACGAACCCAGGACCTGCAATACATTGCACACCATGGGGGCTGCTCTCAAAGTGAAAGAGAGGGATTTCCTGACCTCCCCATGCCTATGCGGTGGGAGGACATTTTTAGCGTTTTTCTTACTTTGTTTTCAGTGCCTCCATCTGCCAGACTGTGCTTGCTGGGCTTATGCATCCTGCATCATGTGTTGTTCCTAAATGCTCCTGTATGCACACAGTGAAGAACCATTCAACAATGAAGAGCCTGTGGTGCAGCACCTCTGCATGCAAAGGTTTTTTTTTAGGTAAGGGAGATTTGCATTAGGCTTTGTCACTCAATAATAATAACAATAAAATGTTGCTACAGAAAGCAAACAGAAATCACTCGAAGACGCTGTGTGTTCCACCTCCCTATACCATCAGGAGACCCAAGCTATTTGCTGCAGCTGTGCTTCCTGTGACCAGACCACACTTGACTCTAAGCATGTCTTAATGGTGTAAAACCATTTTTTACTGCTCTGGAAGGTGGTAGATGAACATTGGAAAGGTTTTGGTGAAGTCATACCTGGTGAAGTTGTGATTCAGCTTGTGGGGAAGGTCTGATGTGAAAGCCCTGTGAAAATCCTCATGGGAGTTTATGAATTTAGCCACTGAGATTTTCTGCATCATTTTTTGTAAAAGGGTGAGGGTGACAGGAATTGTCACTGTTGGCTCTTTTCTTTTCAAGAACACGCTAGTGTACAGCAAGGTGCTTGCCTCAAGCTAGCATGAAAAAAGCTGTGGGTCTGCCCCAGAACTATATGGGATAACAGCTCTTTTAGTTATCATTGCTGATGACCCATGTGCCAAGCATGATTGTAGCTACGTGTTCTGCAGGGGGACAGGACCAACCAGCCTGAAATTGCATCACGAGTCAGAGGAGGAGTCTGTAGATCTGGAAAGCACTAGCAGTCATAATGAGGAGTGTTAACAATGGTAGCAAGGCAGGTGATGTTCTTCCTGGTCCAGAAACCACATAGTGCTCAGGTGAAAACGGTTCTTCAGTGTTAAGTGGTTTTTACCTTCTGCTTTATGTGTCCTCTATGTCTATTTTTGTTACAGAAGCACGCTGCTCTAACAATACAGCAAATGAAGGGCACGTCTGCAGATCCTCTGGGAACGATGCAGGTGCCTGAACACGCGTGTCTAGTGCCAGCGGAGCTGCCCTTGCTTTGCTGTTTGACTGCCAGTGGCTGATCCAGAAGGACAACTGCTTTCTGTGTCACATCTGACAGCCGTGCCAGGGGCCAGAGGCACATAAAGTGGCAATAGGTGGGCATTTTGAGGCACACAGTCACTCCCTGTTGGGGTCTGCATTTCAGAGCTATTACTGAAATATTTCACTCTGTATTGGGGTGGGGCTCTGGTGGCAATGCCACCCAGCCCACAGCAGTCCCCCTGCACTGCCAGAGTGAGCATCATCACCCTGCTGGTCGATTCAGCTCCCATGGAGCTGGGGCAGGGAGCACATAGGTGCTGGAGCATGGTAGCTTTCCTCCAGGGTCTGATGAAGAGGAGGAGGTTCAGTTGTGCTGAGGGTTTTGTGTTCCATACGATAGTTTTGTCCAAGTTTTGTTAATGGTTTGACATACCCTTAGCATCAGACACAGACATACCCTTTACATCCTTAGCACAGCCTCACTAAAATTCTTAGAGCTGATGAAACCCTCCTGCACAGTGCACCAGAGAGGACATTTGGGCTAGTGAAAAACAGTGATCCTAAAGACCACCCCAAGCTTGTTCACCTTCCTGCAAGAAACCCAAGCAGATACCAAGCTATCTGGACCAGCGTTTAAAATCGTGTTGCTTTCACCTCTTCTACTAAGCTCTGGCAAAGCAGCAGCAGTGTGAGCAGGTGCAAGGGCCCTGCTCCCCATGCAGACATGTGAGCAGGCAGCAGTGAGAGGAAGGCATCAGTGTTGTGCTGCCTGCAAGGGGCATCCAGGGGCATCCAGGGACCTGTTTCCTTTTTAGGAAAATTATTAATGACCACGAGGAGAAAAAATGATTCAATAGCAAAAACTTGCGGCACACCAGCTGTTGTTTGGAAATGGATTCAACTAAAAAGAGCAACACGAAGGGTACAATGAATTTACCTCACTTGATCCAAGGCGTGAGCCAAGACGCAGTGCTATTGCTCTTCACTATGTTTCTGTTATTCTACATTGTTCCCTCCACCAATAACTTTTGCTAAAGAGGATCATTATTTTCACTTGAACAACACTAAAACAATTTAGAAAACAAGACTGAAAACCCAGAGCAACAGCACACACAACTTCAGAGGTGAAAGTGATTTAATGCAGCTTGGAGTTTTGCATGAACCTCTTCTTATGTAAGGGTGATCAGAAAATATGAATTGCATGGTTTGTCCTGCACATCTGAACTTCATACCTGACTTTCCTCCCTGAGGCCAGATAAGAACATGAGCTTCATCTTGTAGGGAACAGGAACTGTCACTGGGTCAGGGAAATTTTGCTGATGGTGAAAAAAGGGATGAAGGCAGCATCAGGTCTGTGCTGAAAGTCCACCACACGCTGGGGGACCTGCCTTGTACTGGCTGAAGGTGGAAAACAATGTACATTGGGATTTGTAAACACAGCTGTGGTCTCCAAATCCAAACAGTAGGAGAGCTCATAGCCTGTTAACATTTTTTTTTTCTGGAGTTTCTATCTGATGGCTAAAGAGCAGCTGCGGTCACCACTTACTGGCAGGCTTAGGACTAGTGCTGGTACTGTTTCTAAGCTTTATGAGTTTGAATTGCATGGTTCTCGTTTTTTTGACTTGTGGATAATTTCAGAAAAAAAAAATCATATTTATTACCTATTTCTTCTTGTGTAAGAGCCTGACATTTCCCCTCCCATTTAAGAGTTATATTATTCAAGTCCCTTATATAACTTTTGTCACCACAGAGGGAAGATGTTTGTTAGGGGTATAGATTTTGTTTTGTTTCTTGTTCTGTTTGAGTATGGAATTCAAAATAACCTTAGTGTACTAAACCTCCCAAGTGAAACAAAGAAATAGAGTGAGAGCTGTATCCTAGGCCCAGTTTTCTAATTCCAGCTGTAGCTATGAGTCCCTGTGGAACATATAATCTACAATAGTTTATAAATTTTGCACACAAACTCTGTTTATGGCTTCCTTGTTAAAACAACATTTCAAATGCTCCAAGATTTTTGTAGAATCTGTTGTCTTAACAGTTCTTAATAATAAATAACCTTAACAGGACATTTATTTTCCATAACATAATTTTTAATTAGCCTCCTGGTACAATTCAGTAAAGCCTTTTATGAAGATAAAAGAGCAACTGTTAGAAAAAAAAAAAA
>VXAV01005694.1:181044-196168 GCA_013399715.1 Alectura lathami | reverse complement strand
AAAAAGTTGGGATTTAAACACAGGAACCAGAAGAAAATCCTTCCTTTAACCTCCCCCACTCTAAATTCAGATTTTACATTATAGAATAATCCCTGAATCATGAGAGAGAGCTGGAAGATCTCAAATAGTCCTCCCACTATGTGGGAGCTGGTGTAAGCAAATCTACAGAGAAGTTTTAAAAGGTTTCTTCTTCTGAATTTTACAGATACTTTTTAAGCCTTCACAGCTGCTGTGTAATTAAACTTTACTTTTTCATGTCTTTTGGAACAAAAGAGTGCTGAAAGTAGCACTCTGTCCTCAACACCTGCCTGCTTGCAGTCAGGTTCAGCCCATGCTCCACGCTCAGGAGCATGGAGTTGCTTGTTGCTGATGGCAAGCCCAGTTCTTTCTGCTGCAGTTGACAATCTAGTTACAGGTATCACAGTCATGCCTTGTTTCCTTTCCATCCTTCTCTACTGTAGATGTCAGCCACTCGTGATGTGTGAGGTGGAATACTACTGGAGAACCCTTCTATGGTGGGTTTCAAGGTCTCATTGTATAATAAGTGCTAGTCATTTGGAGTCCTTTCCGCTTTGCTGCTTGCTGCAATAATTTGACAGCAGAAATACAAGCAGCCTGCATTGCTACAAAGGCCTCTGTTCCCCACTGCCCTTTGGATCCCTAAACCATGCTTGAGAAACTTAAATCTGCAGTCTACTGACTAGCAGGGACCTACCACAGAGGGAAGCTTCCTATACCTGCTCAGAGCAGCCCTCGGCAGGACGGTCTCACCCTTCATCAGTGGTGTGGTGGTGTCCACATGAGAGTGCTAGGACATGCATTGCTGAGCACCCTGCATCACCGCTCTGTTACTGCCCACCCTGTGCATCCTTGCTTATAAAGCTTTCTGCGTGTCCGCATGGTTCCTGCTGCGAGCCCTGGCTGTGTGGTGTGGTGCTCAGTGACCTGCTGTTTTCAGGCTGGAGACTGCCCAAACCACCACCTTGTTGTACAGACACTGAAAAGAGACCTAACGATGAAGGAAACGCAGTTTGAGCTAAGGGCTTGGTGGAATAAAAGGAAAAGGCATTTGGCCCAGCCTACTTGCACAGTAGCATAGAACAAACAGTAAAATGTGCCAGTCTTTGAATGCTCACTGCTGTCTTCTGGCTTCTGCACTATCCCAGAACATGTATGTCTAACACAGGACTTGGGAGATGATTTAAGAGGAAAAAAAATAAATAAATAAAAAGTACATTGGCCTGAGACATGAGCTTCCCACATCTTGCTTTGTTTTCGCTTCTTTTTCTACTCTGTAAACTAAATCCCACTGTCACAAAAGAATAGATTGCAGAAGAAATAGCTTTATATGAGGACCCTGTTGGATTCTATCTCAGAGCTAGAGGAAAGTTTTTACAGGTTTATCAGCTTTTCACCTGCACAAAGCAGGTGTGGGTGCTTGGTCTTGCACAGCTGCTGTAGATCTCTGAGATGCAACTTGCCCAGAGCACCTGCTGCCCATCCCAGCACAGGAAAAAGACTGTTTCTCTGAAAACTCCCTGAGAGTTACCTAGGTGGGGTGAGTTGTAAAACTGGTTAGCCAGCCTTCTGACACAGCTGAGATACTGAAGCAAATAAGGAATGTTGTTACATTTTTTGTCTTTAATCCTGACAATTCCTTTCCTTGTTTTATATTTTCGTAGCCATGCTTCACTGTTGCACTTTTGTGTCCCTGTGTAAGTGCACTGTGCTATCTTAGCTTCCTACCCAGGAGTAAAGCTACCTGCTGGTGAGCAGTGTAGCACTGTGCTACTGCTAACTTGGTTGCTGATCAGTCTCTGCTGCATGAGACAACCTGCTAATGGTACGTCCCTGCTGTACCTATTTCTAGCCTGTAGTGAGTGATTAGTGACTTGAGAAACTCCTCCTCATCCAGGTCTCTCCCTGGAAACTAGAGCAGGTGTTTGAGAGTATGAATTTTGCTCTGGCTGCATTTGCAGAAAACACATTTTGTGTGATGTTATGCCATGGAAAGATCCAGGAAAGACACCATATATTTAATACAGCACTTTTAATCACCCTACCACCATCCAGGTTGGTCTGGGACCACCTGGAGTTCCTTTCTGCTGAGGTTCATTTCAGTGAGTACTTAAGATCCTCTTGCAGCTCTGAGGCTGGAAGTCTGTGAGAAAAGAGCAGGGGGCAGAGGGTTTGGAGATCCTAGGGTTAGACTATCAAAAGATTTGAGCCAGGTTTTTTTGGATGTCCTAGCTGTCTGGTGCACATGTGAGGCAATGACTTCAGGATAGCCTTTGCTATCCTAGAAAATGAACAGAAGCATGCTGACATACAGCTCATCTTAAACCCAAGAGACCAGCTAGTCACTGGCTTTGTCTGTTGGAGGTTCAACTTTGGGAAAGAACTGTGCATAGATCAGGGGAAGTGGGAGTGGTGGCCGACACTACCAACTGACTTTCTGGGGCTACAGCTAGCAGGCTGGGAATGTCTCCATGGTTGGCACTTGGAGAGAAGAGTGAGCCAAAGGTGGGCCTGCATGGATGGGAGGGAGGCATGGGAAAGTGCCAACATCTATGGCATGTACACAGAGCCACAATAAATAGCAGTCCCACCAAAACCTGGGATCCTAGCATTTCTATAGTTTCTTTAGAAATTGTTCCTGTCAGAGCTGGGTGCCAGACTTTCTCAGAGACAGGTGTTGCTACTACACCTTGGAGAGAAGGGAACAATCCTGAAGACACCTGCTGAGTCTACTGTAGCCAGATTTCCATGACTGCAGGTGTGTGCATGATGCGGTTGATTCAGCAGCAACACAGATGTTTCCTCAGTGGGGCTCAGCTCCTGATCGTGACAGGGCCATTCCACAGAACTTCTTTATGGAGTTTAGCAAGATGGATTTAAAGGGCCCTAGCCCTTCAGAGGCTGATTATCAGCTCAGAAAAGCCTTCCTCAAGGTGCTCATGTGGTGAGGCAGCAGCTCTTGGTGTTGGGATTTCCCTCCACAAACGGGGAGAAGGCAGGGGTCTGAGTCACCAGTGGTTCCTCAGTGGCTTGGAATCCAAAGACTTCACAATAGCATTTATAAAAATGGTTTGCTGACATCAAGTTGTACAGGCATAATGTACATGCAAAAGATACTGTGGCAGTATAGGTGTAATTTGTGTCATGCAGTATAGATGTGCTCTTCTCATTGCCGTGTGCCAGAATTGTCTCCAGGGACATGAACAGGAAAAGGAGTTTTAATGTAGCTCAGCTGTTGAGTCCTTATATTGATTCAAGCCTTTATATCACACATAACAAAGCAGAAATACACCCTTCAGAGAGACAGGTGGTAACAAGTGAGCTTTAGATGGGCATGAATCATTTCTTACCGAAGGTTTGGAAGTGATGCTGTGATTTTTTTGCTGTTTGCTCATCTCTTTGCTTCTGATTCCCAAGGCATATTCCCAGCAATGGTTCAAAGGACACATTCTATATTATTGGATGCTGTGATGAAGAAAAATGATTTCTTCTCAGAAGAATGAAAGCCTTCCAAGGTGAGGAATTTAAGTCATCTTTCTGTATCACTTGATAATCTGCTTTAATTATATATAGGGAAAAATGTGGTCACAGAAGAGAGGAAAAAAGTAAGCAAGAGATCACCGAATGGGGAAGGGTGTGGGAGGTCATTGTAGAGGCAGAAACAAGGACCTCAGTGAGACCCAAATGGAAGTGTGAAGTCCTTGTCCTGATGGAAACTGTGACTAACGTCAGTGAGGTAAATATACTGTCCAAATGTTTAGATAAAAGTTAAATAAATTGATGGAGAAATATTTATGAGCAGAGCTTGAATGAGTGTGATCGGTTTTGCTGTTTTATTAGTGCATAAAACTGAAGATACACCACTGACTTCAAATATGGTGCAAAAAGTTTTTTTTAATGAATATCATTGAAAAACAGAATTTGGCTTTCAATTTCTGTATGTAAAAATAGCTCTTGCATTAGGTTACACAGTAGAAGAGTTAAACATTTAAATTTTTTACAATCTGCACCACCTGTGAGCATAAACACATTTATTATATATATGTTCTGGCTTGTTAACAGACATTGCAATAGTCTACACCCTGTTGCTACAATTTTTCAGTCAGTGGGGTTTCTTGTGGTAATGGGCAAAAATGCAAAGTGGAATGAAAAACAAAGCAGAGGCCAAAAGTCACAAAATGAACAAGGAGAAATCACCATTTTTCTAACAACCTGAGGGGCTGACCACAATGTGGCATTACTGCCATAAAGAGTACAGGGATCTTCGCTGTTTTCCACGAGTTTTCTGATGTGCTGCAGGAGAAAAGTGACTCCACTCTGCTCATTTGCAGAGCAGAAAGAGCAAGACTGGTTCTGCAGGGGTATGAGAGCTTCTGTTGTTGGCGCAAACACCTTCTTGCTCTCCTGTTCCTAAACAAACAAACAAATAGAAAGAACTCATCCTTCCAACTGAGGAACAAATTAATTCTGAAATGATAAAACTGCTGGCACAAATTTAACCTCTGATTTTGAGGATAACCTTACTTCTGTAGGATTGTGTCCTGGGAGTTCAGTATGAAGGATAACAATAGAAATTTGGTAGCAGTAGCTGTGGAGTCTCTAAAGAGTCTGATGAAACTTTATTTCTGGAAAATTCAAAGTAGTCATTCAAATTCAATTCAAAGCCTTCCTTATCTGATGAAAATAAAACCCTTTCCACCAGCAGAGCAGAGGTGTTGCAGGAAGAAAAGAAGTTCATTATTTTGTTCAGAAGTAATTCTAAAGGAGATGTTTACCTAATGCTTATGTGCCATAATCCCATTTTGCTTCCAGAACTTGCCAATGATCATCTTCTGGCTTTGAATTTTGTGCAGAAAAAGACACAGAAAAGTCACCTTTCAACAACTCCCAGCGGTAAAATATTTAAAAATAATCTGTCTATCAGCCCAAGGAAATCTTAATACACAGAGATGAATTTTTCTCCCTAAAAGTTTCTCTCTGTTCCCAAACTCTTCAACTAATTCTTGCCTATTTGGAGGCCGAGGCTGCTGCTTTGCGATCACTCTCCTTAGAGGGAGCTGGCTTTCCTTTCTGCACCCTCCTATGCCATGTGTTTAATGTGGTTTGGGATGGTGTTACAGGATGGGGGGCTGATGCTGCTCATTCCATGCCTGCTCAGTTCATGGAGCTGAGTGCCTTGCAGCTGAAATCAACATTTCTGTCCCACTTTTCTTTGTCCCCTCCTTCAAGGTGCACTGCAACCAAAGAAAATATATTATCAATCAAATCTGTTTTACCATAAAACAGAGAAATAATTTTATTAAAATGATTCCTGCTTTCCTCCTGGAAGTGGGTGTCTTTATTCTGGATTTGTGGATTCTCTGTGAACATTGCTGTATGGATGCTAACGTTGGGCACTTTCAGAGAGATTAGTGTGAGGGGAGGGAATATAAATTCAAACAGAATGAAAGAATTTTCCCCTCACCAAACAATGAGAAAGAAAGGAGAGCAGCCATTTTTTGTAAGAGAACAGGAGCAGCTGCCTGCCAGCATTTGATGATTCCCTAAGAAGTCTGACAAGCTATGAATTATGTAAGCCTGGAAAAGGGGGTCAGGATATCAGTACCACCATTTGTTACCAGAAATATCTCAGGTGATGAAGGAAAACCCTTCTTTGTTTCTGACACAGAATCTTTGCATCATCGTCAGTGACTGCAAGGACATTACTTATGAGCGCCTAAGCTATAGATTATGTCCCTTGGTAAATACAGGCAAGAGCCTCAAACAGGGCACGGTACAGGTAGCACAGCTGAACACAGGCCATACTTCAGTGAAATGGAAAAGAAATGAATTGAGGTCAGTTCTGCATTAGATGTCCATCAGATTCCTGCAGCAATGTCCAGAGAATATGGCTAGCTGTTCAACAGGGATTGAATTTTAATGTAAATCACACAGTTTTTCATCTTTATAGTAGAGATCACCAGCAAGATGATTCCCAGATGAACTTGCCCTCTTCTAGTCTCCATGACTTTTGACAAATGAGAATAAAATTACACTTAAAAGCAGGATTCCTACAGCTATCCACATTTTTTTTTTTTTTTTTTTTTTTTTTCAAGTGGGAACTGTCTTTGTGCACATGTGGCTTTATTCTAGCCCATGTCAGACTGTTAACCTCTTTTGCACGTGAAGAGCTCCATCAGGTTTAGGTTTCTGCATGCCAAGTCAAATATGAACTTATGTGTACACAAGTAATGTTTTTATTCAAAGGCCGAAATCTTTTGTCAAGAGCCTCATAAGGCAGGCAAAGCAGTTCCTAGTTTTCATTGTAAGTGAACAGTGTCTGCCTCAGCTGTAATTCAAAGGGAAGGACTCTTGCCAGATCCCATTCTATCAGATAGAACAGTCGAAACATGGTCTGTGACTTCACCGTTTAAAAATGAATGTATGTTATAGAACAAGAACTTATCTTCCCTCCCCCACCACCTTTTCCTTTGTTTTCTTCTGTTTGTCCATTCAGTTTGTGGATCTACTGGCTCAGTTGTTTTTTTTCAGTGTATTTTCTTATGTGTGCAGATATGTAGGATGAAGAAACACTTGTTTGCCATTAGAAAAGTCTTTGCTTAGTAAGTGTCCCTGTACTACACCAAAATGCGTGTTACTAAAACTTTTTAGAGCTCAAAAACATGCAGTGCATATGTCTGATCCAGAGAAAAATGGTAAATCCTAGAAAAAGGTGCTGCAGAGGAAAGGGCAGACACAAAGATCTGATCTGAAGGGAACTCTCTTGTGTCATCTGAGTCATATACATTTCCTTGTTTGTATGTGAACAATAGAAACCAGCAAATGAATAAACCTGACCAAGGATTAAGATGCCTCCCATCTAGAATCAGAAATGGATGGCCCCCTCTGTAAAGCAGGGGTCTGGATGCATTGCATCTTCTTGATAGTGCAGCTAAATGAACACTTTTTTTTTTTTTTTTTTATTCTAGGCAATTTTTTGATTAAAAGAAGAGACAAAAATCCTTGCTCTTATCTTCTCTGGTGGTCTATATCATGTGTATGGCTGCTTTGACGTATATTTTTCTACTGGTTGTCTGTTGAATACATACAGCTGTCCAGGGAGAATAGATGAGGGTGGAGAGACAAGAGGACAGATGTGTATTAAGGATGGTCTACGCTGTGTAACCATTGGCAATAAATGTACATGAAATGGATTTTTTTTGGAGAATCTACTGTGAAAGAATAGCGAAGCAGAAATAGCAAGCACAATATAATCTTCATATGATATTGATATCTGAGAAGCTTGAAAATGAGAGGAGACGATGTAATGATGTTACTTCATCCTCTTTAGAGGATGCCTGCACTTCTGATATCTGGAAAGACTTAATATGTACCTAAAGGCAGGCAGACAGGCCCAGTGCTAGAGGTCTTGCCTCAGCGAAGTACCCTTAGAGTGGAGGGAAGTTTCACTTAGGAGGACCCCGGGTTTGTCTGGAGCTCTGCATTTACCTTGTGGATACTGATGTCGCTGCACAGTCAGCTTGGGTGTGGTGGCAGTTATTGTAAAAACTCAGATGTTGAATGTTCAGAGAAACATTTAATGTGAATGTGGACTGACCACACATCAGAATCCCCCCAGGCCCTCATTTGGGATCAGCTGACACAGGCAGCACAGGAAATTGCTCTGCTGAGCATAGGAATATCTGCCTTGAGATCCATGATATGGAAGTCATTGGATCATACATGGTTGCCTGGACTCTTCCCTCCTCTCGGCCATGCTCATGTAGTTTTTCCTACTGGAGAACAAAAGGTCCTTTACTGGCCAGGTGCTTAGGGAAGTTATTTCCCTCTTTTTCATTTTACCTGCCAGGTGTCCAAACCCAGGATCTCTGTGGGAGCCCTCTTTGCTCTGCTGGAAATCTGCCTCCTTAGGAAGATCAGTGAAGGATCCTCCACTTTTTTCTCTTGGCCCAGATTCTTCCTTGTGCCTACACATGAAATGTGATTGTTTTCCCCTCTTGCTTGGTCTAGCAAGGCTTCAGCCATGGATTATTTGATGGTTTTGCTGTTTGGACATGGTCTGGTCCTGGGCACCCTGCTCTAGGTGGCCCTGCTAGAGCAAGTGTTGTTGAACAAGATTACCTCAGAGGTCCCTTCCAATCTCAAACAAAATCACAGAATCACAGAACTGTTTTGTCACTATCCGTGAAGAAAAATGTACGTGTAAAGTGCTCCTTCAGAGCATGTGGTTTTGAGCTGGATCATGATAAACCAAGAGGGATAGCTCACCCAGCTCATGGGGCCAGGTCCTTTGAGACCTGCTACAAGATCACAGTCACGACCAGGCTGTGACATTTGTGCTCCTCTGAGCTGATGACCTCCAGCTGTGAGTATCAGTGGCACAAATGTGTACAAAACACCAGTCTTGGCAAGCTCCTAGGCCACATGATATAGTTCATGAAATAAAAGAGAACATGAAAACACATTGTGTCTGACAGCTCTATATATAGCCAGCTGCATGGTGAACCCCAAGATGATTTGGAGCTAGTTGCTTTTCCTTCAGAGCATAAAGTTTGCTTAAATATGTTGAACTGAAGGTTTATAAAATGTGAGAGTGAGAAGGAAGGAGACACAGGCCAACAGCCAAGTTTAAAACTGAAAGAAGGGCAGAGATGATTGAGTGTAATTCTTGGGAGAACCATAGGCTGACACACCTCAGTTCAGGAGGAGGCACTTCAGCAAATCTCCCTTTGATAATGAGGCTGCAGAGCTGCAGAAGTTGGAAGGTTATGAGGTTTTGACAGCTTGTAATGTAACAAACACCTCTCTTGGAAAAAAAATTGGTAACAATTACTTGCTGTAAATGATGTTCTTTCATCCACAGATCAGAAATATTGCAAGTTACATCTCATTAAAATGATTCTCTCTGGGCTCCTGTCCAAAACTAGTGCCAGCTTTCTCCAAGCATTTGAGCAAACACAGCTGCCACTGCCAGTGCTGCCTTCGTGAGGAAAAAGCCTCTGACGCTTGGTGGCTATGGTGGGTTTGTCTATAGCATCCCACAGCTACCTGCAACGTACTGCCATGTTGAACAAAGTGACATGGCTGAGAAGTATCAAAGCATAAGGTCATCTAAGCCTGCTCACCTCCCCAGGCATTGCACAGCCACAGGAATGTGTTATCCAAGTGGGTGTGATACAGGCTAGCTGTGTAAATGCCAGCATAAAAGCTGAAAATGTTCTAACGTAATTACAACAGGCATGATGGAGTACAGCAGCAACAGCATAATTTGGCTTTTCCAGCTCTGTCTGAATTACTGCTTGGTAGATCTCCAAATCTGCTGGGGGTTACTTCAGCCCTGAATCTGGCGCTACCCCCACTGTCCTCTAGAAACCACAACCTGCTTCAGGTGTCCACGGTTTCTATGAAATTTGGGGGGGGAATGAGGCTGCTCACAATGGGGTGGAGAAAGTCCAGCCTGCCAAGAGCAGAGGGTCCAAAGGAATAAACAGAAAGCTTGGAAGGAAGAATCAAGCCTGACCTCTGGCTTCTTTTGGAAGTGCAATTCCCTTACAGCAGGCTGCAGAGCTATAGCAATCTGTAATAAAGATCCATAGTCCTCCAGCCACCCCTGGGGCTGGATGCTGAAATCAGTCTTCTCTCACAAATAAGGAGATGGTGATGGGCTGCTCTCCCCTCTGCCAGTGCCAAGCAGGCGTCAGATAAGGCTGAAGCAATTCTGGCAACAGCTCCAGGGGTGCTTGGGGAAACGGGGAAATGTCGGTGTTGCCTTTGCAGGATCAGGTGGCAGCTGAGCAGGGAGTTGAAGTCAGGTACCTGCAGAAACAGGCAGGCAGAACATAAATAAAACTGTTGTGAATTGGCTTTACATGAGTACATAGTTTTCCTGCTGGGGAAAAGCTGGAAGGACTGCAGGGGACGTGTAACTGGGTAGCTCTCCTTGGGCAGCTCCTCTAGCTGTTGGGTACGTCCCAGACAGGCCACAGCTCAGGCCGAGCATTTCACAACCAGGGCTTCTTGCTCCAGGCAGGTGCTTCAGACCCATGTCCCTGACCACGAGTCCAGCATGCCACCAGGTGTGCTGCTCTACTTCCCCTAGCAGCTCTCTGCAAGCAGAAACACTTCCAATTACTGACTCTTCTTTATGTAGACAGTCTTCCTGGCCTCAGTACTGGTAGCCCAGCTGAGACCTTCAGGTTGTTGCTTGTTTTTGGTTTCTCCTAGGAGAAGCAGGAGTTTTAAGAGATCACTTCTGTTCACCATGTAAAAGAGACACATTACATTTTGTATCTGGAAAAGATCTAACATATTTACTTCGTGCCTCACCAGGGTAGGATTGCTCGCTGTTTAATACTGCTTGGCACTTGCATTTTGCTAGTTAAGGACAAAGTACTCTACAAACATTAATTAACCTTCACAGGAGTATGAGAAGCTCAGTTTTCAGAGGGAACACCCAGAGGACAGAGATCTTAGGCAAGGTCACACACATCATCCGCTGTGGGAGAAGATCCTCAGGAGGAGGGGAATAGCTTGAATGTGGACGTAGAGGGGATGGCTGAAATGGCTACAGAGTGAAGAAGGGGAGAAGTCTTTTACTACTAGGCCAAGAAGAGGAGAATTGCATCAGGGACAGCAGAGATGATCAGGGCTGGGCTGCAGGATACATGCGGGGAGAGTTATAGAAGGTGTGCTAGTGAGATCCAACCAGAACAAACTGCTGCCAAAGCAGCCCTGACACACAAGGATTAAAATAACAGAAATGTTCCTGAACCGTAGCACTGAGTACAAGGTGTTGAGTTTCACACGCACTGGTCAAGAAACTGCTTTAGCAGTGACACTTTAAAATGTCAGCACTTGCCAATATCCCATCAAGTGGCTAGCTCAGCTGCAGAGCCATCCCTGACTTACAGTGTCCCTTTGTGATCGAGAAAGGAAATATGATGGTTAATATACTGGCAGATAAAAGAGGGAAATAATTTTAGATGGTGGTAAATGTGTATTCCCTTTAAAAAAGGATACAGCCAAGTTTAGTTTTAATTTCACTGGTACTAAGTTTTTGGAACTACCAGACAGAAACTTGCAGTAGTATATTGCATGGCAACACTGGATTCACAGGCTTCTAAGGTGTGAAAAATATGTTTTAAAGGATTGTAAAATGCATTGCACAAAATGATTTTTTAATTATTATTATTATTCTTTCCCCCCCCACTAATAAACGAGCTCTTACAAATGTTCTCTCCTGAGACTCTGCTTACCGTTGCACATCTGGTAAGAGGCTCAGGAAGAATTTAGTGCAGGTGCCAGCTGAAAAAGTCACCTGCAGTCTTGGGATTACTTCTGACTTCCTGCTCTCTTTTTAAAACAAAGAAATAATGCAACTTGATGGTACAGTATTACATCTCTGCCCAGAAAGGCGGTTTTAAAAGATTCAGTGCCAGAATAAGATTTTAAGGCTTTTCTTAGAACCGAGCCCTACAAGTTACTGCCCAGGCAGGTTGCTTATTTAACAGCTTTTTTCCTGTATAACAACAATGTAGAAGGTATGCAGCTATGGGTTAACCCTGGTTTCATGGATCTGCCATTTCTCTTTAAGCTGTTTTGCCACTCTGCAGCAAATAATTTCTTTCTTGCTAATGTCTCAGAACAGACAACAATTGCATATGTGGAGATCAAGAGGGCTGTCTTCATGGAATAAGACTGGCTGTCCTTCTTTAAGGGTGGGGGAAAGGCTGCGACTCACAAAGAAATATCAGAGAGAAGTAAAATGGTAGTTTCCTATCAAGGACAGTTATGGAGTCAGAAGCATAGCCTGGATTTCTTGGCTCTGAGACCAGTTCAGAATTAACAGAACAGAACTGCTCTGAAGAACATTATTGCAAAACACAGTCCTGTAACTTCAGCTGTATAATTCTGTCATATCTTATCATTTTTACAAACAGCCACTTTAAGTACACCATTCAGTAAACTAACATATCCTGGCAGACTATTTTTCTGCAGGTTGGAGAGTATACTAATGTATCACCTCAATGTATTAATATCATGATATTAATCATTAATATGTTAATATAATATATCAAGTTCAGTGCTCCATTTGGTCAATTCTCACGCATAATTTAAATGGCTTTCTGTATTCCAGTTACAAGTTCAGTACAGCAAGATCACCCCTCCTCTTACTATGGTTCTTCAGCAAATCTTTCTATAAGTAAAAATGTAAATTTCATTGACACTGCTCAGTAAGGTACTGTTAACTCTGTCAAAAAAATTCTATCTATCATAATACCATTTGGGAAAACTAAGCCTATTACCAGAAAATTCAGCTCTTTTCAAGCTTCAGTTTTGGATTTGAAAAGTAGGCCATTAAAATAACAGATGTGGGTTGCAGGGCACAGATTCCAAGCGATTCCTATCTATAGATATATGGGGTGACTATAAAACTGGAATCAAATCCTTCATAAAGAAATGGCTGTAAGAGAAGCAGATTTTTCCAACTCACTGTGAGGAATCTGTAAAACTGAAGGTCTGAAATAAATTTTAAATTTAAATAAATTTTAAATTCCCTGCACATTTTTCTCCCGCTGACGAAACTCTACGGGGTCATTACATGAACACCTATTGGAAGATCCTAATTCAGCAATAATATCAGAGCTGAATTTCTCACTCTCCTGTTTATCTCTTCGCCAATATCTTAAACTTCTCAGTGCACTGGAGAGTGTTAAGTGGCAACTTGTGGTCTGCTGTAAGTCTGGCACACAGCACCAGCCAGATAGCGGAGTTGTTGAAGTGGCAGTTGAAAGACCTTATCAGAACAGGTATCCCTCATCAATACAGCAGTGACTGTTCTGACACTCATCTTAAGCAGGACTCTTTCCTGAAACCTAAACAGAATCAGGCTGATTGAGAGTTTGTGCAGCTGGTCCTTCCTTCTGCCTGCTGTTGCTCCTGACCAAAGGCATATATTGTCCAGGGCACAGCACACATGCACTGGTGTGCAACACTAGGTATCTCCAGCGTTATGACTCCTGTTACTACTCAGATTATGTCTGCTGTTTTTATAGGAAGATGGAACTGGAAAGGATTGCATGTGCCTTTGGTCCAGAGGAGGGCTGTGGGTCAGTGGACTGGAGCACCTCTCTTATGAGGACAGGCTGAGAGAGGTGGGGTTGTTCCGCCTGCAGAAGAGAAAGCTGTAGGGAGACTTCACTGTGGAAAGACAGAGATAGACCCTTTATTAGGGAGAGTAGTGACAGGAAAAGGGGTCATGGTTTTAGACTAAAAGAGTGTGGCTGCTGTCATTGCTAAGAGAGGAAGTTATTCCCTCAGGTCTCCTTTATGGGGAGGAGAGTTTGGTATCCAGTCCTGGCCAATAGCCCAGACAGAGGGAATGTTAGCCTTGGCTGTGGATATCAAGCAGCTCATTTGCCTTTGAAAATCCAATATAACCCTCTCTTGGTAAGGAACTTGACGGCAGCATAATATACATGGATGAATTATTGATTTATCCTTCAGCTTCTGGTCTGTCCTTCATTTTATTAATCTAACTTCATATCATAGGTTTTATGATTGATAGAAAAATATAATTCTATTTCCATTCTCAGGAAAGGTTCCTCACGCTCCCTTCCCTAAGGGAGATAGCTGTATGACACGATCTCTGTTCAAAGGTATGTCCACCTCCAGCTGAGACTAAGGGTGCTTTTTGATTTCACCATAATGTCTGGTCATCTGGTCATCATCCTGAATCTGCTTTTGCCCTCAATCAGAGAACTGGAGCAGTTTCAGCAGAAGCACAGATATTGAGTAGTGAATAATGAACATTGTTGCTCATGTGTGAAGAAGAGTATGTCCATGAAGAACAGCTGTACCCCAAATATTAGTTTACACAAACATTCACTTCTGTGAACATTCGCAGGTAAGAGTGATGGTAGAGCTGAACATCAGCTGTTTCAGGCATGAACAAATATCTGTATTTGGCCTGTTCTGATACACACATGAGTTTTCTATTCCGTTTGATCTGAAACATTGAGAATATATTTACTAGTTGCTATTTGCCACTTCTTCTTTGCTGATAGATTCCTTTCCTGTACGATGGCTTGCTTAAATATATGACTGAAAGATAATGACACATTACTTAAGCACTGCATTCTCATAAGATGACAACAATAACAACAAAATCAATAACACACAGTTTGTACCTTTATCCTGTTTCTGCTGTCAGTCACTAAGACTGATGGACAGTCTTCTGTTTATTTCTTTCATTCGTGATTGTGTTTTTGTTCAAATCATTGATTTATCATAGATCTAATGATTCTTTTCTCTTTTTCAACTTGAAGAATATCCATGCCTTGCTTCATTACTATATTTGTCATCAGAACAACACTATCAGTCATTTTAAGTTAAGATCAGACTGGGAAGGTGAAGGAAGGTCTGGATGATTTAAAGACAATGTGCAGAAGAGATTTGAAATACCTTTCTGCTATAGAGAAAAACTTATTTAGAAAATTATACTAAGGCTTTACTGAAATTGGGGTCTCACCATAAGGTGGGTACTGTGAACTGTGGGTGCTGTTAGAACAACATTATGGATGGTTTTATGGGTGGAGAGCTTTAGAGCTATCTATCTGTGAACTTGGACTCTACATTGTCAAGAATATCTTGTATCAGCTTTCACTTTGGTTTTCTCATTCAAACTGTGGCCATTGATAGTCATCAGTGAGGTATTCAGACTCTCTAGAAACACACCTTGGCTGGCACAAAATCCAACCCGTGGCTTATCTCAGCAAAGTGAGAGGGGAGGAGAGTCTCAGCTCAGCAGAGACACAAGGAAATGCCACAAGGGAGAGCTTGGTGCCCACAAGGTTACCCACAGCGGAGATAAGTTGGTTAATGGCGTTCCTGGCTGGCCAGAGGTCCCAGGCTTCTGTTCTGACAACCAGCAGCTTGAAATACAGACACAGAGTGAAACAGAGAGGTCAAGACACAGCTTGCCTGTAATTACATGTCTGTTCAGGGTCTGTGTCCATTCCCCTGCTCTGGCTGCTGACACACAGCCCCAGTCTTCCTCTGTGGAGGTATCTTTACAAGATCTGAACATATAAAAGTCGTTCGAAGG
>VXAV01005694.1:166151-179668 GCA_013399715.1 Alectura lathami | reverse complement strand
GTTTTTTTTCACCAGTGGTTAGCAATAAAAACATAACTGCTATAGCTCTAATTTCTTTTCAGTTGACAAGAAAGTTTTTTTTATTAAATTGGTTTAGAAATCTACAGTGTCATGGTCAGTACTGACTTTAGGAGCGTTTGGCAATATATTTAATACGATTTTAATATACTAGCAATCAACTCTATACCAACTGCTATATTTCAACTGCTATACAAGCATTCCCTATGACCAGGTTCTTTGTGTTATACTCACAGAATGTACCGTGTTTAAACAAAACACTGAGACATACAACACTTGTAATCCACAGAGGAGGCGTACATCGAAATGCATTAGACTAAAAAGATTTTAGTGTCTTACACAGAGCACACTAATACAAATAAATCTGTATTTTTTCCACCTATTTCTATAGTTGAATGTCACTTTTAACCCCAGCCAAGATCTTTGAAAAAATTTCAAGTTGTGATCACATAACATACCTGTTCTCAGAATGATTTTATTTTACAAAGAAGAAAGTTTAACCAATATTTTAACGTACAGCAAGGAGAAAATAAGGCAGAAGACTAATAGCTACAGTATCAAGTTTTCCCTAGTGGGTGGGCTACATATTTCTGCTTTATTAAAATACCTTTTTTATCTTGAAAATTACAGAGTAGAGCACTGTTATTGCAGCAACCAAGTTCTCTCATTTGGCTACAAAAACACTATTTGCCATTTGTTCAAGTCAGAGTGGGAAATAAAGACAAAGCCATAATTAGGATCGCTGTATCCAAACACGTGGAACACTTAGACACCAGTATAACGCGATTTTTCTCTTATACATTGACTCTGCAAGATTGTTTGTCTCACTCTTCTGCTTTGATTAATTTACCAAGCACAAAATCATAGTTTAATCTGGAAAAATACTATGAAAACAACACCAAAAATTCCCTTCAATCTTCATCGTTTGTGTTTACTTTATACAAAGTAATATCCATTCTTATGTTATAAAATAGAAAAGGAGTTACAGGTATTGCGGGCAATGTGTGGATGAAAATAAGCTGCCCTTTTAGAAGCATTTGTCCTCTGCACAACTATTATTTTCTTCCAGTGAATCTGTACAAAGGGCTTCTGCCCTGGGAATAAATTAATGGATCTGTTTAAAAAGGACGCATGTTACACTGCAAGTCATGCTCATCCTATCACGTCCAAACAGATGCTGGAGAAGTAGCACTTGGACATTGTTTTTGCAGAAACAAAAGGTTTATCACTGGAGTGGTATAACATTAACAGGAGTGCTGACCTACTTACACGCTGTAACACTCTGAGGAGCGTCTGGGGAGATAGGGGGCCCTGGAGCAGGGCATGTTTAACAAAGCCAAGTCATGAAACTACGACCACGAGCTCAACTTTCCTGGTAGCAGATATTTATTATCAGCAGAGAAATACCATGTGAGTTTATTTCCATCACAGTATAGATATTTAAGGCTTAGTCGTCTAATTCCCCACTGATTGCTCTAGGCTTTCACTGCGTCTGTTGGAGAGCAACCCACACGTGCAATCTCTCTGACCTACTTCAGCTACCTACGGAGCTGAATTCCTTTCTGAATGTGCCTGCTTCTCCCTAAAAGCAGGCAGGGTAACTTTGTTACCCTGTTTGACAGCTAACTTTTTGAGACTTGTGAGATATATCCATCCCACCTATGGTCTAAGAAAAGTGCCTACATGACTTCTGAATACTTGAGGTAAATCATGTAAAGAAATGAGCACTTTCTAATGAGTTCTCACGAGTTCTCTGGTGGGGGGTTAGGCTGGATGATCTCCAGAGGTTCCTTCCAAACCCTACAGTTCTGTGATACAATTCTGTGATTCTTATGAATGTGGCTGTGACCAACCAGCCACTCTCTGAGCTAGCACAACATCCAACAACTGCACCACAGCCTCCACCTCCCCCACCTCTGTAGTTCAGCTCATGGTGAAATGTAGGCACACCTGAAGTGAAGAAGCCATAGGAGAACACTTCTGCACACTGTGGTGAAAAAAATGATGGAAAAATTGTACCCAGCAAAGAGAAAATAAAAATGCTGAAATAATTTTACTGGAAGAGGTAAGCGTCTGTTATGCAAAGACATCTTCTCTGTGGCAGCTAGTGTTATTTCCTCTAAACCTCTAGACTACATTTGCCAAACTAGTAAACGTCCCTTTGCAATATCGTGAGGAGATTAGGAAAAAATGATTGTATTGTTGTTGAAATTACACAAGAAGACAGAGAAATTTACTGCTAAGCACAGTTGCCTCAGCTCAAGTGATTTTGCTGTTGGTGAGTAACCATGCATGGCAGTGGCTCAGAGGTACTCAGCAGCACATTATCTTAGGGCAGCAGCTAGCAGTGTATCACACTTGCACTTCACTGATGGCAGATTCAAAACAAGGTGGTTTTCATCATTCTGTATATGAAACCGGCAATACACATGCATTAAAACAGTTGGAGCAGAATTTTGCATATATATACAAATATCTAAAACCACCAGGCTTATGAGCGAGCTGCAGGCAGATATAAATCCTATTGAAACTTCCATCACAAACATCTCGATGTCTTTTCAACTTATTTCTTGAGGTGCCTGTGCTATGGTGTGCCATAAACCATAAAGGAAAATTAGTTCCAAGATATCCATGTGTTTCTATAGTATCTACTTCTTGGAGTGGGTTCACTTTAACATGCTGGTGAATTCCTGGATTTGATAGCGTTTTTGATTGTTCTGAAGGAGTATTTCAGAAGAAGAAGAAAAAAAAGATGGTTGCTTAGGCTTAACACCATCATAACAGAATGCCTTGCTTGGGAAGAAGAATTAAGTTTACCTAGAGACAGAGGAGAGAGGAGTCAAGCAGAGGTCAGTCTGCAGCATGGTTGAGACATTTCATTTCTCTTTTCCTTCTCTTGCATGAGTCTGTATCACACTTTCACCTGGAAAATGCTGAACAAAAATGACTGCAAGCCAGCCTCTTAATGAGGCTGGTGCTCTTGGCTTGGTGGTCTGGATCCAAAGCCTGACTTTCCAGCAGCAAGGCATTGGTACAAATAGGGCAATGATGTTCTAACACACACATCAGGTTGCAACACATAGACTTATCCTGCTCAGTGTGTGAACTTCCACCTTAGAGAGAGAGGTGCCATATCGTTCCTCTGGACTTTGTGTTGCTGTGGTTTATGTTGTCTGAAGGCTACTTCCCTGGAGGCTTGCTTGCAGTTTGGCACACTTTGCTCTTTGTAAGATCCCTAGTATTGCTGCAATACTACATCGATATCTGTGATAAGCTCCTGATATTCTCATGTCCAAACCTCTCCCGTAAAGTGACACATGGCTATATGACTTTGACTTCACTCTGTTTGCTGAGTATTAGTTCTGGGCTGGATCCTTCTTCTCTGCTGGCTTGCTACAATAATGAATCCCCAAGCCCTGCCAGACACCTGTGTTTGTTACAGATCTCTGTACTATGACATACACAAATGATGCCTGCTTTTTTTATGCACATCACTTATTTACAGCATTAAAGGGAGAAGCCAGTGGAGAAGAGCTCTTAGCATAGCTTTTGAGCGTACCAGTGTGTCTGTTTGTATTACAGTAGCTGAGACCAAGGTCTCCTGTGCTGGTGCTTCACCACATCACAGCAAACTCATGTTCTTGCTTAGCCTCACAGGCATTGGGAAGATGGAAAGAGAAACAGCAATGTATGAGATGCATGTACTTAATTCTTACAGACGATTGTAGTGCATCTGCTCTGACTCGAAAGCAAAGGTGCTGATGAAGGCACTCGGAGCTGAGCTGAGTCCTCTCACCTCAGAGCCAGGACATCACAGCAGCAGCAAAAAAATGACATTGCAACTTGAAGTTTGGCAGACTAGGAAAAAGTTGAAACGAAAAAAGAAAAAAAGAAAAGCACTGAGTAGGATGTTTTTAGCTTTAGCTTCATCATAACACCACAGAATCATACAGTAAAATTCTGATGCTTTAACTCACTCGGTGTTTGTGCTACTTGATACATAAACACTTATAAATTCAGCCTGAATAAAGCCTAACAAGATTCGGTACACAAGATATGCAAACTAAGAAAGTCCTCATGGGTGTCTATGCCATGATTTTGCTGGAGAAATTTTGGGCTTTCCGGCATGTTATTGTTTTGTTCATCTTTTGCTGCTCATATAAGCCCACAGTGTTTGTATAATTAAGTTTGCAGGCTCATACCTTTGACATATAAGTGGAAATATTTCTGTTCAATATACTGAATTTTAGTCTACTAGTCAGCCATAATAAATCTTAATATGAAAGACTGAAAATCCCAAACCAAGGCAAATGATATATATGTATGTCTGCGTTTATGTGTGGATTCTTCTCTTTCCTAAAGCCAGATTTAGTTAAAATATTCATAGTGTTATTTATTTTGTAACTGAAAAAGAAAAAGGATATTTCAGTGAAACCAGCAGAAAGCTAGAAGAGTCCTCTGCAGAGCATTTTATTCCTCCCAAGACAGTGGCTGCTGAAAGCAGCTTGCAGAGGTGAGATTGGCTAGTGAAAATAAGGCTCTGAGCAGTACGGCCTGAGAACGCTGACCGTGGCTGATAATAGATTGTCACCACTGGAGCACGTTAGATGCTGAAAAATCCTTCAAATCACACTGCAGAGGAGATTTTTGTCAGCTTCTGATTTCTATGACACTTTTTTTCTTTTGCTGAGAAGCACAGCCTTTCTCTAACTCTTCCTACCTTTGTTCTTTTTTAATGCTGACACTTAAATGTGATGTGCTCAGCACAGCCTGTGCAGGACAGTCATAATTTAAAATGGCACGTCAGGTTTTCTCACCTCTTGTTTCCTTCTGTCCTCCATATGGCTCCATGCACAGCTCCCGCGGGTCTTCAGGCACTTCCAGCTCTCACAGCTCTGCTGAATTATTGAGTGGCTGAGGGCAGTCCTCGCTGCTTGCACGGGCTCTCACGGTGTGCGCACCATTTGCAGTGTCACTACATCGTGTCAGATGTGTTGTTTGCAGTACGTGGGAACTGTTGGACTGATTTTATTTCAGTGCATTGCAGGGGAATTCCTGCTGGCTTTCTGTCTGGCAGTGCAGGGAGGCCAGCTTCATTTCACAAGGACAGGCAAGGCTAAAGGTGGGCTTGGAGCCTCGTCATTTGAGAGGCACTTGTCTCTTCATAATGAAGACCATCAATCTTTCAGGATTTCCCTGTGCCCCTCTTACAGACTCTCTCCTTTCCTGTCGTTTAGCCTGCTTTTCCTTCTGACTCCCTCGGCTCTGGACACTCCTTTAGGGGTGCACAATAACTGACATTAAACCTACTTCCAAATGCCTCCCAGTAATTTCTGCTGCAACTTTTACTTTCTATGTGCTCCTACACTTTGCTTCTTCCCCTTTAGAGTGAAGCCCAAAGCACCCAATGATATTTTTGGTCAGCAGATTCGGGGCACCTTGGAAGATGGTGCAGAAGGAATGCGCTGCTGCTGCCACCACCCCCCTGGCTCTGGCTGAGCTCAATGTCAAAATGCTGCTCAGGAAAGAAGAAGGAAATTACAAGAAACTCACAAAGGCTATTCTTTATCTCAGGAGTCCCAGGCTAGCTTCTGGTTTGGTTGGAAGTGAATCTTATGGGAAGAGTTCTCCATGTTGGCAGTTCTGCTTAAAAAAGGATCGATCAGAAGTTTTTATGGGGACAGACTGGGGAAGAGTTTCGTAACATGGAGCCCTCAAAGCCTAGCATATCGCAGCTCTTAAACACTGAACTGAGACTAGTCCAAATGAACTGGGCAAACTTCTATGACCCTGAAGGATGGAGAGCTGTGAGCAAGTACTTTGTTGTTTCTCATCCTGCACCAGGGGTGGTCTGCCAGCAGAGGTTTAATTTTGAAGGCAATGTGCTGTCTCCAGCCTTTTTCTGCTCGGTGGCCATGAATCACCGGGTCTCAAAGCAGCTGGGAGCTGGCTGCCCGCCGTCACGGCACAGGGCACCGATATGCTGCCTCCCAGTTGCTTACCCTGTCTTCAAGTGGGAATAAAAATGTTTTGTAAGGAGCCACAGAGCATGGCAGCCCCAGCAATCTTCCGCTCTCATCAAAATGAAATCTTCTGCCAAGGGAAAGGACAGAAAACCTAATAACTTGGACTTGCAGTGAAATCAACAGCGGATGAAGTTATACAGTGCTTCAGGCCACACTTATTTAGGGATCTAAATATGGGTCTAGGTGCATAACCGCAGGCATAAAGGCACAGCTCAGCCTGTATGCAAGCTCTAACTCATTTTTTATTTAGATAGCAGCTTGCTTATGACAAAGGCTATGCTTGGTCCTACATTTATAAATATAACCCCAATAAAACAGTAACTCTGTTGCTACTGAACAGCTCAATACACAGGCTAAAAATATCCCCCAATCAATCTAGGGTAGAAAGGTTTGTGAAGTTACTGAACTTGTCTGTTTTTTTCAAAATGGAGGTTTACAGGCTGCTGTCATTCACAAATCCTGCAAGTATCAGAAAGCAAGATATTTATTAAAATAATCAGATATATTGGGCAAGTGAAAAATAGAACAAGACAGTTTAAGGTATGATGTTACATCCAGGATATCTGTTTCTAAACATGAAAATGCAATGTTATATCTTGGATTCAAATATTTATCACATATGATTAAGTGTTTAGTGTTTTTATCAATGAATTCATCAGGAAAAGGAAATTGTGTGGTAATGAAAACTGCTGCTAATGAAAAGCCTAGAAGTACCATCACTGCAAATGAGAATATCAAATACAAGAACTTGGCTGAACCTTTAGATTGGAATCACAGAGGTGGGAGGAAGTTTAATAGGGGGAAGTTTAACAGGGACTGATAGCATTTGTTGTTACAAGCTAGAGATTTATCCTTAGGAAAGGAAGGAAGAAAAAACGTGTGATGGTCAATCACACTCCATCAGGTGCTGTAAAAAAAAAAAAAAAAAAAAAAGAAAGAAAGGGTAAAACCTACCAGTTTAAATATTTCTACTGCAGATAAACAAGTGTTAACCCCATTGTACAAGCAGCCATTATTGCCTCTGTGGGAAGCTGATTGCATCTCTGGTCACCCCATTTGGAAAAGCAGTAACACAAGCAATGAATTCCTTCAGCCGTAGGTGCAGAGGAAGGTTGCTCAGAGGGTCAGAGAGCTCCTGTCATCTTGGGGCACCCTGGAAAGAGCTTGTCTTGCTCAGCCTGGCAGAGCAAAGTTTGGGTGAGGCTAGAAGGACTGCTTCGGTGCAGAGTGGAGCTGGGGTTAGTGCTGTACAGCACAAAGATCTCAGATCAAGGGTCTCCATGCCCCAAAACAGGACGGGTTAAAATTAGGATGGAATTCTGAGAATTTTTGCATTCTTCTGGATATAACTAAACTGGCTCAGAAATTGGGCAAACATCCACAGCATTTTTAACACGGAACAAGATAGATTTATGAATCGGTTTATGCGGCGTGATTGCTGGAGATAGCAGGGGTCTGGATTTGATGACTCAGAGGTGACACAGTCCTGCAGCATACTGCATGATCCTCCTATATTACAGGGCTCGAGGGGATAAATTTATTTCCTCACTTGCTAAAAACCACTGATTTCAAGCCATGCAGCAGACCGCCCAAGAAGAGTAGGAAAAAATTGTACGCCCACCAGCTCTGTTCTCTCAGGTGACTGGGACCAAATGGTGTGGGATTGTAAGGGAATATAGTGAGGCTTGTCAGAGGGCAAGGTCCTTCAAGCATTCCTCAAAGTCATCTCCTCCTCAGAAGCTGGTTTGAATATCTAGATTTATTTTAAAGCAGTCTTGATGCAGGTAACTCAGATTCTCTCCTCTTTATTTTTAAACTTTATCTTGGATTCAGAAAATGCATTTTGCTGAATGACATCTATTACTCTGTTACTCTCCTGCTACTGCTAGATTCCAGGAATCTGGGGTTCTTCATCACCAGATTTTTTCCCCACTAAAGCTACTGCCTTCACCCACTCTTTTTTATCAGTCGGAGTAGATATATTTGCAGAACGTGCCTGAACTGAACCTGGCTATGGCAAGGAGCAGGAGAGGGAGGTTTACAAAGCAGAAAAACATTCACTTTCCACAAGATTTCTCCATTTTGATGTGTCTTTGCATCAAAGATTATGCTTCTTTTCTCACAGCAAGCTGAAGATATTTTTGCTCATTATTATGGGAGGGCGTACAACCCTACCCTCCTCTTTCTGGGTAACGCAGTGACACCTTGCTGACACCTGAGTGGCTACATTTCATTCTTTCCACTCTCTCCTAACAAGTAGGATGCCAAGATGAGGGGAAAGAAATGAAGAAGAACTTAGCTGCGTGTGGGACGAGTGGTGGTGGTGAGGAGTGTGTTCCACTGAAACCTTGACTGGATTCTGAAATACATCTCCATGTACATACGAAAAGTGTCTCTTGATGCTGAGTCTTCATGAACAAAGCCCCGTAGGAATCACAGAGATGGTTTTTCAGCTGCTTAGCCAGCCGCCTGAGACATTTCTTTGGCCATGCCCACACCAGAGTTGCAGCAGAGACCTACCTGAGCTAGGATGAAGTTAACCACCTTGCTCGACAGCAGGGGCCCAGCTTGGGCAATGCCTTGCCTATGCAGACTACGCAAACCAACCCTTTCGGGAGGATCTGCAGCCCATGCTGAGCTCCTTGCTCAGGAAGCTAAGCTGCCATCAATCACAGCACAGCTGGAGCAGTGACTGTGTTATAGACATTTTTATGTCTGCAAGGCGTGATGAAGTCAGGCCCACAGCTGGTGCAGGGAGGCTGCAGCATGGAGCCTCTGACCCCCTCCGAATTCCCGAGTGATGGAAGGGCAATATACTTGCACTCTTTGCTAATGCTTGTTTCTGCAATGCCATATAACAATAAATTGAGTTCTGCATCTTTGAGTTGATAAAAGTTGTTTATCTCCAGCTGAGATGTTGGACTTGATTTATATTAGACTGCTTTTTCTATTTCTTCTGAGTTATCTACAAGACAAACCACCTAGGGAAGGGATAAAAAGGTTTTTTCCTTTTTTTATGTTTGTTTGTTTGAAGATCTGCCTCAGTGCCTCTGTATATGGATCCTGGAGAATGGATTTAATTAGCATTGTACTGTAACTCAAATTTTTCTGTGTATCCCAGCAATGATCATTACTGAATGTAACATAGAACTTCAGGCACATAGGGTTTGGTAGGGTCGGTGGGGTTTCCTGAGGGTGTGGGGTTAAATTCCCACAGACTTTTACTGGTGGACTACAGTCAAATGTGCCTAGGGCAGTTCTCTGTCCCTGAGACAAATGGTCTACAAGAACATACCGTGAAGCTTTACTGCCTTTCCACCAAGGATGCACTCCTTGAACCTGTCTATTGGGAACAGTCCCTGGCCCCTTTGGACTGACAGACCTCCCCCAGGAACGGTTTGGGGAATGCTATTAGACCCAGAACAACGGCGGCAGTCATCAAGGGGGGTGTCAGAGTGCCCAGGCCTGTGTCCTGGTACTGCTGAGTTGTGACATGGACATAACCTGATCCTTCTGCACTGACGGAGATTTCATAATCTCCCATGGTCACCGTACTGCCCTCTCTCTCCCCTTATCACTAGGAAGCATTCCCTGTCATCTGCCCTAAATATTGTAAGGTTGGGAAGAAGAATTTATAGGAACTTCTATGATGATAGAGGAGTTCCATTTCTTTCCTGTTCTTCTCGCTTTCCAATCTGAACCCTATTCCTTTCATTAATTTACTTGTTTTTCTCTGTAGGTCTCCTTTTCCAAACATCTTATATCTCAAATTTCCTTGCATTTTTTTTTTCTGACTTAGTATCCAGGCCTGGACATGGTGCTCCAGGCAACACTTTGCCAGCATTCTGTATAACAGAAGAAACATCTTCTCTGTCTTCTTATGTGCTCCATTTCTGTAACACTTCACAAAATTAAAGTTGTCTTCCTTCTGTTAGATTGCTGCAACCATATCAGTTTTGTGACCCCTCTTTCACTGACACACAGCTGTCTAGCTGATTGTCATCTCCGTTGATTTGTTCTGTGATAGCTTGCCAGGCATAATGCATTCACATTGCATTTGAGGCAAAGATGGGGTGAAATCATACTGTTGATTTTGGATGACTACATTGCTGGATCATTTTAAAATTTGGTCTGACCTTCCTCGGCTTTTGCCATTCCTGTATCTTGTCATTAACCATGTTACAGCTCTATACTCAAGTTATTAATGACTCCTAAGTTATTAATGAAAATATTGACTAGAAAGAGTAAAAGAGAGACTCATAAGGAATCAATCACACTCAAAATGTCTTCCCACTCTGTCTCTCTGAGTGTATTTTAATGATCAGTTCTGAACTGCTTTTATGGTATTTCAATCTAGACTTGATTTCCTTAGGCAGCAGTGGGAAATGTATGAAAGACCACACAGGCAGCCTCCCCTACGCCAGGTGTATTGTTAAGGCAAAGCGTATTCTCAACTTTTCAATGGGCGTGTATCTCATCTTGGATGGAAAATCCTTTTCTTGCACAAGTTTCTTCGTGTAGGGAAGATGCGCTATGGATGTGTGGTTACTGCATCCAGATGTCTAGTCTGGTGGAAATCTCAGAGAATGTTTACTCAGGGGTTTCAGTGAATGCATGTTGTGTTGATGTGTCACAGGGTACAGTTTCTCTTTGCAGAAAACAGTTGGTTTGTTGTGTCTGTATGCAGTAATGTTGTGGATGGAACTATGATCCTCTGAAGAACAAACTTTTCTAAATTACAAACTTTGCTTGCCCAAATAGGTAACATTTGTAAGCAGGGGTAATATCTTATATGAAATTGGCTGATATAGCTCCTTTTAAAAATAAATTATAACTATAACCATAAAAAGAAAGAAAGAAAAGAAATTGTTTTCATGCTATTATGGTAATGAGTGCATTAGAAATGCATACAAAGAGCATCTCAGTGACTTAAGTAATTGCTCATATAAACTACCGGCTCTTAGGCTTCTTTTATGTCTTTTCTCTTTTCTGCACTGCTTCTCAAACTGCTTTAACCTCCACTAGCTGAAAGCATGAAACCTTAGGCCTTTCTCCCTGCAGTAGAGAGACTGTGAACTCTGTATTCACCCTCCCAGGTAAGAAAAGACAGGGTGCTTGTGACCATTGGAAGCTCATTCCAGGCAGGAATCTGTCGTGTTAGTGATGACTCTCACAGAGAGATACACTTGTCAGTTTTGCCATTTGCCCTCTGTCTGTCTGTATTTGGGAAGTCCACAGGGAAACATGGGGTCAGTGACCAAGGAAGCACTTTGCTTGTAGCCCGGTGCTCGCTGGTTTGCATGTCAGTTAAGATATTTAGGATAGATATCTTATTGATGGACTAGATGCATAGTTCAGATTGGGGAATGCAGCCAGCTGAAGATCTGAGACAGTGTAGGAAGTGAGCGGACATCAAAACATTAGTCCGCCTCATGACAAAATCAGTGCTGCATATCTTAACTAAACATTTTCCATTTGCTTGCTGCTTATGGGATCTGCTTAGTACACCAATTTTTAAATACATGCACCCTCCTGGGATCTGTTTACTGCACAACTGAGACTCAGAGAGAGAGTGTTTATATTCTGCTGTTCTCCAGTGTGTAAATCCCCTTGATTAAAATATCTATCAACTTGGCAAAAATGTAGGAACCTGATTCTGAGAAACCATGGTGTGCTGAGTACGTGCTGCCATTCTTTGGACAAGGCTTTAATCCATTTTGCTTTGGCAAGATTAAGTGACAATGTTTCTTTGCCTGTTTCTATTCTTCTGTCAGTTTGCAGAGCTCAATATGCAGTGTGTGCTATTTTTATTCATGAGATGTGGTACAAGCTTAACAAAACTACTAATAACTGCACTTTGCAAAACTCATTTCCATGCTGAGATGTAGAAGGTGCTATATTATTTCTTTTGTTAATTAAGCCAGAAAATATAGATTTAAGGGTTGCCACAAGGCAGGTTTAAACCAACAAAAGTCAAAGCCAAATTGGAAGCAAAACTAGCATTTTAACTCATCCGTTGTTAAAGTTTCACACTTAAAGTGTTTGAGATGTAATTATGAGATGTAATAATGTAACTTAATTCCCTTTTATTGCTCAGCCACTATGCCATGACAAAAAATACATTTTACAATCTATTTATAATTAAATTTTTTAAATCTTTTTTTATTTTTCAAAGGGAAGGGCAGTGTCTCTTCTTGGAGAATTTGGGTTGTTTAGTTCTTTATATGGCTACAAATGAGAATATAAAACACCTCCGATTTGGAGCTGTGTACATGTGACAGTCTCCTGACACATGCAATCTTCCTTTCCCATCTAGGTAATATCCCCTCATCAATATGACACACTTCTGAGTGCACTGTCTCCTTTAAAGATACATGTCAAGAACTCACATGTACAGATGCTCACACAGGTGTTCTAGTTATTGTGCTAGTCTTGCAAGTCAGTCATGAGCAATTTCTGTCATTTGAGAGACTACTGTTGGTACACTCTGAATTTTCGGCCAATGATAAATCCTCTCAGCTGTAGGCAGGTTATGGAGGGCCTTGCTAGTCAAGTCCAACTTCTGGGTCCTTGTTCTTTATTCTTGGAAAACACAGCTGAAAGGACTTCGAAACTGGATTTCTCAGTAACATGGGAAAGGAGATGATGAGCATTTAAATCCCTCTACGTGCATTCACATCTATACACTGTCCTGTGCATAGAGGTGCAACCTTCTGTATGAGGTTTTTATGGTCCTGCAACTGTGCTGGAGAAAACTGCACGTTACAGATCCTAGCCTAGAATGCTGAACCTTGTTCTGTTTGTTAAATTTCCCAGACCTTCATGAACTTGCTCATTTGGGGTAATTGGAGCAGAACTACCCCACTCCTCACACGAGCTGTGCACCTCCAGCCTTGCACAGCCAGAGCTCTGCAGTGTGGAAAAGAAAGAGCCAAGAAGTCATGCAGGACAAGGAGTGGCACGGAGAAGGTTGGAAATTGTTGTTTGTGGTCCTTTCCAATACAAGAACAAGGTGCACCAGGAGGAGACAGGATATTACATGTTCAAACAGGTCAGAAGAGAGTCCTGCACACTGCACACATGGAAATGAATTCTGTGCAAAAGGGATGTGCTGAAAGGTTGCATAGGACATGCCCAAGGGCTGCACGGGCCTAAAAAGTAATCAGACAAATTTGTGGCAGAAAAATCCAGCAGGACTACTACCTGCAAACTTATCTCTTGAGAATATCTGTTGCAGGGAAGTTCATATACCACAAATTATTGGGCCTAGAAAGGTATTCTGGAGAAATATTGCTACTCATTTATCTTGTTATGCTCTTCTCTTGGCATTCACTAATATTTGCTGGGAAAGACAGGATACTGGGAGAGATTAATGCACAAAAGGTGCTGAGGCATGTCCACATACACAATCGTTATTAATGGCAATGGTAACTGGTGGAGTATGTTGATTTTAAGGGTACAAATTCACATCAG
>VXAV01005694.1:131020-163686 GCA_013399715.1 Alectura lathami | reverse complement strand
CTGAAGCAGAAAGGATTAAGGCACTCTTTGGCTATGCAAGCTAAGAAGTGGTGGACCCTAGCAGGATGCAATTTTACCTCAGTACACAGTGTTGGTGAGCCCAGCAATCAGAATAGCAGGCTGGGATTCCTCAGCACTAGCTTAGAAAAGATTCTTCTCATCCAGAAATAGATATGTGAACTGGGACAAGAGGAATTATCTGGTAGTAGGAGGTGATTGCAAAGGGAACCTTTCACAGGTTTGCAGTCTGGTGAGATGAGTCCCACCTTTGCTGTTCATACTGTGCTTGCAGTGTGTTGAAAAGTTGGAGGCTGGTCAGAAGAGGACCATGAAATGATTTAAGAGGAAGAGTTGCAATTACAGGCTCAATCTGTTTAGTTTATCAAAAGGAAATTTGGAAGTGATATGATTACAGTGTACTAGGAGAAGAAAAAGTAAGGATCCAGAAGGTACTTTATCCTAACAGGCAAAGGCATAAAAGAAAGGAATGACTGCAAGCTCAGGCTTGTTAAATACAAATGGGAAATTAAGAACATTTGTTACTTGTAATCAATGGGAAACAAATTACCAATGTTGGTAATGAATTCTTAATTTTTAGATAACTTCAGATTATGACTGGATGAAAGATATACTTTAGCAGAACAAAAGTTATTGAGCTTAATATAATGAACCACTATTTATTTGCTGTTGTTAATGGGAGCATCAAATCTTTTCAGTCACTGAGGTTCAAGAATGATGCACTTTCTACAGATCTTGCTCCATTTGTTTTTGTTCAAAATAGTAAAAGTAATTTTGTCCTTTGTTTTTTAATTTTTTCAATGACTGTACAATGACTGTAGGAGGGAAACATGTCTGGGAAACTACAGTATAATAAATAGCTCATATAAAATACATTTTCAAATGTGGCTCTACTTCCCCTCAAGAGACTTGAATCTAATATTGGTTCCAAGCTGAGCATCTCAAGTCCTTCAGCAAAATTCATGTTAATAGATCCCTTAGCTTTGGGTTCTGCCTCCACTGCCCTGACATACTCAAGAATGTCATGTTGAAACAACAAACACAGGGGTAATTCCCATTAATATTCTGAGTGAATAAACTGCCTCAGAACCAGCTGAACTAATGCAGATACCTTAATATGGATTTCTTTTCTGCAGTGCCTCGTTCCTTCACCACACTTACCCGGTGCCTTCCCTCATCCTGCCACAACTGCCCCTCAGGTCCTTGCCTGGCTTCCCCCATGTTATCTCTGGAAGAAAGGGGAAACCTCTTCCTTTGGACAAAGAGTGGCCAAAGAGCACTCCAAGTGGCCCATCCTCCCGTGTCCACAGTACGCTTACATCTTGGTCTTGTCCCTTTCTCTGTGCATGGGTTAGCATTGCACATGTGTGATGGATTTGTTCTCAGTGGGTTGGTGGCAATAACAGTTAGACTCACTCCACAGCCTTTCTCTCTGTACAGGGTATTAATTTAAATCTCTCTCATCTGCCCTGCCATAGGCTTTTGTGAAATTTGTGGGAAATTATTTGTCATTGATATCTTACCTTTCTGCCAGACTGGGCTGTAGGCAGCACATGATGGATGGATGGGCTGAGACAGCAAGATCGCTTAAGCTGTACTCCCCTGGGAAACCAGACCCAAAACACATAAGGTATGTGTTACAGAACACACTGGCTTAACTTTTCTGGCCTGTAAATGTGTTTAAAACATAAATCTTCCATGGGAAATATGCAAGTCAGTGAGAAGTCAGAGTGAACTCAAGATGAGTTCAGGATGATAAACTAAGTGTAAGTACATCCAAAAAATAACTCTCCTTCTATCCACAGAGAAGTACTTTTAAAATATTGTTTTCCTTTGAGTAATAGTATCTCTCATACACCATTAGATATTATAAAATTTCATAGAAATATAGAAATGGATTTCAGAAGCTTCATTCATCTACCATTTATAGCCTGAAAAATGTTAACAGGTTTTCCTTCAAAAGGCTCAAAATTCAGCTAAGTATAGGGTTTTGTGAAATCTGTTCTTCTTTTTCTTGTATTTTTTCTGGATATCATATGTGTATTCTTGTCACCAGCTGGACCTATGAAGGTAATTGAATATGGAGCAAGTGATAAGATCAAGACCTAAATCTGCAGCGCTAGTAACTTCTGTTCTAAAAAGCATTGGTGGAGGCAACAAGAGTCTGTGGTTCCCTTTGTACAGTCATTAAATCAACTGGATAGCAACACTTTGTTAGGTGGACTGGGTTATCAGTTGCTCTAACGATACACGAAGTATTCAGAACGCAAACAGTGGCAATGGAGTTAAAGATATGAAAACGTGCAGTATGCTACATGAAGAACAATTTTATATGATGAAAATGGTTTTGGCAGACCTGCTTTTCCAGATTTCTCTGCAAAATAATTGTTAGAGATGTTAAAGTACAGATAATGAACACCACTGTGGAGTCCGTTTTCAAAGCAATGTCAATTAAGCCCCACATTCCCTGAGGTTCTTAGGGGAGAGGATAATGAAGTAAAGCCTACAAAATCCTGATAACTGATGTAAATGTAATGTGGATTTGAACTGATTAGAAATAATTACCACTGTACAAATAAGCCAACTTTCTAGCTTCCTACATAGGACTAAATGGCCTAAAGAACTATGTGGAGACAACTAATTTAATTTAGGTATTTCATATTCACTTCCATATTTTCACACAGCCATATTTTTTAAGGNTTTTTTTTTTTTTTTTTTTTTTTATTTTTGACAAGCAATTTTTTAACTAGAATTGGTCTCTCTCTGCCTAGTGACCATACTTTTTCTCTGTCAAACTCACTTTAAGTAGCTAGCAGGACAAAAATATTGCCTGTTAGTGATACTGTTTCTAACAAAGCTGGCGTACTAGATGACATTTTCCTAAGAGAACATAACTTTCTGAGGAGAAAAACATTTATTTATTTATTTATTTTATTATGTATGTCCTTTCTATCCTGCACATCCTGAGGAATTACTCCCTTTTTAATGCTTATCTATTCCTCTTTATATGATTTTAAATAAGTTGTTTTGATTGCTTCTGCTTCTGGTGGCTGAGTTTGGGGCTAAAATAAGGAATAAAGAACAGGTACAGAAGGATTTTAAGTGGCTCTACCTCCATGTGAATATACAGTCAGAACTGCTCTCATTTCTAGGTAAACTCAAAACAGAAATATGGAACAACCACCTGCCCCTGACAAGAATCCTTTACAAAGTCAGATTCAGTCTAAGTAGCGTGATCTGCCATGTTTTCAGCTCTTCTGAGAAGAAAGAGGAAGTTAAAAGCATATTGATACAGCTGGAGGAGAATTAGTCAAAACCGAGTGACTGATTTGTTCCTCTGGGATCAAGGAGACCTGTGCCAATATGTTACATGAACTGAAACAGCCCCGTCAGGAGCTCACAGCAATGCTCAAAACCATTCCCTGTGAGTGAAACAGAGTAGGACCTTGGGCCTGGACCTCTGGCATCCCAGAAGCAACTTCAAATGATTGAGATGTTTCCTTCTGTCAGGCTGTTTGAGAAAGAGCAAGAAGTTGACACCAGATACACCAAAGTACTTAGGCTTTTAGCTCTCACTGAGAAGCTAAGTAGGAGTTACAGGCTTGATACCTCAAGAAACTGCCTCTTGGTTCAGCAGTTGCCATTTGGGGGGAACTTAACAAGCTGGAGAGATGGACTGAGAAGAATCTCATTAAGCTCAGCAAAGTGAAATGCAAAGTCCTGGCCTTAGGGTGGAATAACCCAGTGTACCAATACAGGCTGTGGCCAACTGTCTTGGAAAGCAGCTTGACAGAAAAAGGCCTGGGGGTCCTAGTGGACAACCAGTTGACCATGAGCCAGCAAAGGACTCTTGCAGCAAGAATGGCCATCAGCCTCCCGGGTTCCCTTAGGAAGAGCATTTCCAACAGGTCAAAGGTGATATTTCTCCTCTATTCAGTACAGCAATTTCTGTCTGGAGTGCTGGGTCCTAGTCTGGGCTCCCCAGTACATGAGAGACATGGACATACTGGGAGAGTCCAGCAAAGGGTCATGAAGATGATGAAGGGCCTGGAGCATCTGACATGTGAAGGAAGACTGAGAGAGCTGGGACTGTTCAGCCTAGAACAGCCTGGAAGGGAAGACCCAGGCAAATCTTAACAATGTGTGTAAACACCTGATGGAAAGTGTAAAAACGATGGAGCCAGGCTCTTTTCAGTGGTTCCCAGTGACAAAGTGGAAAGCAATGAGCATAAATTGAAACACAGAAAAATTTATTTAATGTTGGGAAAAAAATTCTTTTACCATGAGAATCGTCAAACACTGGTACAGGTTGTGGAGTCTCTCTCCTTGGAGGTATTCAAAATCCAACCAGACATGGTACAGAGTGACCTGCTCTGGGTGGCCCTGCTTGAGCGGTGGGTTGGACAATGATTCTTATTCTAGAGGCCCCTTTACAGGACTGGGTAGACTGGTTTTGTCTTCTGCCATATTTTTAGTGTTCCATAATAAATAAAATATATTTTAAGCAATTTTATGTTAATTTTCAACATAATTTCCCTCTACCTTTAACTTGACTACCAAAGATTTTCATGTGGAACTTTCTAGTAATTAGCCAGGTTTCAGGCAACTAAGATGCAACACTTGTAATGTGAAAAAAGTTACACAGAGTAAGAGCTGACAGTCCACCCTTAGGAAAATATGGAGTTTAAACTCAGATTTTGCTTGTTAAATTCCCAGCAGGTCAGTGATTCAGTGTATGCATTTGGATAAGCACAGACAACGACGCTTTTTACTCAGAATAGAATGGAAAACATGGGATGAACTATTCATTTTCCTTCTCTTTCCTCTTATTTGTTATTTGCTTAGCTAACCCATTTCTGACTCGTGTATCTATCAAGGGAAGAAGAAAAAAATAATAATACACATGCTTTTCATTACCATTGCTGTGACATGTTACAAGCACATGGTACAGACCAGATCACCTCGTTAAAGTCTGACAACAGCCTGCATTCAGATGCCTCACAGCTCTTCACAACGCACAAGAGATCTTTTCCAGCTGCATATGAGCCTATACAAAACCAATACCGAATAATTTTAAAAGGGTGAGAAGGCCTACACAGTTCAGAGTGTTCTGTTCTGTCAGCGAGGCACGTGTAACTCCCTCTCATGGAATAGTGTTGTTTATTTTCATCTCTGCAGGGGCAGCCCTGGGAGTGTTTTCAGTCATTCTCCTCCACTGTACAGTTACCCCCTGTGTGCATTACAAGTTAATTTTAATTTAGCGGGTTCCTCTTGGGTGTGGTCCCTTCAGCACTGACAATGTGCCTGAACTCCCATGCAGGTATGGGGACTGGTGGCTGAGGTGATGGGAGGCATAGAACAAGCACATCCTTAACTGGGGAAAGCCAGCAGAGCCTTGGGGAGCACTCTGCACGTGTGCCAACACAAAAGTCAGGATTGCTTGTTGTATTAAATAGTGAGCTGATCCCCAGAAGTTAGGATGTTGTCATAAAATCCATTTGATTTAAACAGGGCCATCACATGCTGGGTTCCTTTGAAATATTCTGATTTCTGCAGGCAAATTATTTGGTGATGTCCATTTTTTTACTATTGTCTTGCAGGCTAGAAACTCACTTTTGTAAAAATGTTATGGACAAAATTTTCTAACATCTTCTTGATTCTGTCTGCAGGGCTTCTCACAAACAAATGAAAAACAAACAAAAACCAAACATCACAAAACTCATGAAGATTATCAGAGAAGGAACTTCATGCCTTCTTTAAGAGAGACTGATCAGAATTTTCCTTCTGTGGCAAATTCCAACTGGATATTACTTCCATGTGGTAAGATCCAAGAATCTGTTGGATTTTTTTCCTTAGTTCCATTCCATATCTGTTACATCAGTGCCCCCTTCTTCTCAAGCTCTTTTGTTTTCAATGAGCTATGTTTATGAAAAAGAAAGCACAAGCTAGAGCTCAATGAATAATGAAAAGAACTGAATTGCATATATTTTATTTAAACTTTTTTGGGGAAAATTTTCCTGCTTTAAGTTATGAAAGTAATAGAAATGAATAATGTAAGAGGAAAATATCATTAAAGGCATTGAGTGACTTAGTTGAGAAATATTATTCAATAATCCTTAGGGAAAACAAACAAACAAACAAAACACTCCATGCACCATGCTTCTAACCTGACATACTCCAGCATTCCTCATACTAATCAAATCTTCAGAGGCTGAGTTTGAGACTGCAACTGCAAAATGGCCCAGTGGACAAAAACGTGGATTTGTAATGACTTTTATGGCTGATGATCCTAGGAAAATGAGGCTCCTTGAAAGTGATTGTTCCTTTTGTTAGCATCTTGCTTATCTGCATTATACTGAGTCATTACTTCTACCTCCGTCCCCTGCATACCTGTGATACGACCTGGGATATTCTAAACTTTGTTGCAGCCTTTGGAAAAGTCTCCTAGTTACAAATCCTCAAAAATTATAATTCTTAGTTTAGTGTGATGGGCTCCTGACAGACTGAGGGCGGACTTCCTGGAGCTAGGCAGAGCAGGAACATTCATTTAAGTGTACTTGAAGATTTTGTGTTTTGAAGTCTTGGTCTCCCTCTATGTCAGTTTTTAATCTGTAAAATATGCCCAACAGCCTTTCCTTTCTGCAGTCCTCTTCTCTTGTCTATTAAAACTGCAACGTCTTGAGAACAAGGATTGTCTCTTTTCTGTTTATTTGTCTATCACCTAGTGTAATGAAGCCTCTGGATGCTGTCATGAGATTTTTTAACAGGGTATTACCAGAGTGAACTCCTAGGAAATATAGTATTATTCATCATAAGCCTGACAATCTTACAAACTAAAATGGTGTCATCTGGAATCTGATGGTGGCCTTTGAATAAACACTTGAGATTTGATGATTGACTTCAAGAGATGACAGTACAGGACTGGCAACAGGCAATGCATTTGAGCTGTCTACATGATGTATTTTGATATGAAACTAATTAAGCCCCTGATATTCATTTCTTGTTTTGCTGGCTGATGTATGAAGACAGGATTTAGCACATATATGGCTGCTTGTCTCTCCTAGCTTTCCTCTTCAATCCTCTGCACACTATCCTCTTTGTAACTAGACACAGATGCTAGCAGCGGGTTGACTGCACTTAATGGCACAGGGTCAGCAAAACTTCTTTACTAAATACAGGTAGAACAAGACTTTTCGGGGAATAATTAGAGCATTTTCAGACCAGGGGTTTAGTGCCACTGGTGATCAGTGCCCCATTCACCCAGCTCATTCATGAGAAGGGGCTGCAGCCCTATCTATGGACAAAGCCTCATGCCCATCCACAGCACTGGCTCCCAAATTACTTCTCTCTTTGCTTTCTCATGCGCTTAGCTACCTTTCAAACACAGCATCTTGACTTAGAGTCTATAAGCACCTCTCTGGCATCAGAGTGCTCTCCAGAGCATCAGCCCACCGGGTCTATGATTAGAGCAAATAGATCCCAAAAGGGTGAATTACAAGAAAAAATTTTGTTTAGTCCTTAGCATAGAGACATAATATCTCATTATTTCTAATGTCTTCTTTTATATCTCCTTCTTATGTTTCCTTTCCAGTTTTTCTTACCTGAAAAATAACAGGGTCTTGGTGGACCCTTGAGGCCCACAGAGAGGCAAAGAAGGCTGTGGTCACTGCTGTTGGCTGAAATCTAATCCTCTTTGCAAATCCTTATTGAAGAAAGAGGCAGATTCATAGGAGGAAAACCAAAATCTTCATGGAGGGCAGTTGTACACTGTCAAGTAACAAAAATAGTGCAAACTTCTCAAAACGCTTTTGTTTTGTTTTGTTTTAGCTGATGCTTACAGCAATTACAACACTGTCTTGCTGTAGCCCTATAGCCTATGCCAGTGTGGTGTGATGTGTGTTCCTCCACAGGCAGGTTGCTGGAGCTAATTTTCTCTAGTGTTTTGCTTTGGCACCAAGAGCACCCCTCATTTGTTTCTTTATTAGTATATTTAAATACCTTCCTAGCACCATTAAGTTGGAAATGGCTTTATTCTTTGTTCAGCAGTATTTGTGTTCAACATATTTTCTCAGTGCTCCCTACAAGGTTCCTTACAACAGATGTTATGACGCACTTGGAGGAACGTGAACCAAATTGTAGGTAATGGTCCGTGCTTATTTGTTTTGTGTAAGCTGCGGTTTCTATAGCTACTGTACATCTGCTTCATGCCATTTGCTGATCATTTTCTGTAGCTGTCTCAGTCTAGATATTTAAAGCATGCTGTACTGATAATGCTCAGCACAGCAATCTGATAACGGCCCGACATGTGAACCAAGTTACAAATTTGGAAACATGTTTGAAAACAGCTGTTAAGTCTACATAGTAATTGTCTATCTACTGCTGGCAAAATGGCCGTCTCACCCAAAATCATAACGCAAAGAGGTCCTGGCTCACTAAAGGACTTGAGAATGTGACTAATGTTGAGTGCGATTAGGCACTGTCTCAAGCTGGTGCCTAAACTGGGCTCCCAGTGCGGGAAATCAAAGGCAGAGATAGTGAATCTCTCTGTAGTCTGATCTTCTACCAAAACAAGGAAACATCCCTGGCTGAGGGATATAGTGCTCTTGGGGTCAGTGGAATTATCTGAGACATGCACCACAGATAAATCTGACTCCTTGTTTTTCTACTGAACTTTTTTTCTCCTGACATAGAGTAATAGAATCTTGGCCTTTCAAACTTTCCTTTATTGAAGAAATTCCTTTTCTGTACTAAAAGCTCTTGCTCTCATTGAAAATACTGCTATTTGGCTTAAATTGCTTTTTTAAAGTGTATAATGGAGGGAAAAGTTCATTCTGCCTTTATAGTTTGCTTTCCAAAGGAAGTTGGGCTCACATGATCTTTTTTCAGGTGTTGCTATATAATTTTTCATCTGTTGGGTAACTTCAGCTATATTTGACTAAGAGGGTAGAGATCTCAAAGGTGCTACATGCCTACAGACACCTTCTGCCTGGCTCTTTTTCCCTCTATGGAACACCCAAATTAGCTCCGCCACAGAGGGAAAGGCTGCAACACTCACGTGTTATTGAACAGAATCCACCTGGCAGACAGCTTCTGGAAACAAGACTGCTGAAGGGCTGCAATACACGAATCTGCTCGTTTTGGATAGAGCTAAATGCTATTTTACCTTCCTGGGTAAAATGTTTTTGGGCTTTTATTCACTCTTAGCATTTTTTGCAATGAATTTTAAGGCAGTTCTTGTCTTTATGGCAACACAATAAAACTTTAATCAGTTACAGTCTGCAAAAGTTTCTTTATATGAGTTTAATAGGCTCATTTATTTAAAATATGATGAGAAGGTGCCCAGCACATCAATTACCTTCAGCAACTGTCATGTAATAACTGGCTGGGTTTTATTAGTTCATAATACTGGTCTTTCTGTCATAATCTGACATTATTGATTTTCTACATTAAAGGAATAAAAACAAATGTTCCCTTCCTCTCCTTTCTCTCATTCTAGAATTTCAGGTGCTCTCCATGTTTTCTTTCAGCTCTGGAAGAGCACTTGGAATGTGTAGTTTGTGAGGAAGCAAAAAATGCTTGTTGCATATCACAGAATCATGAAATGGTTTGGGTTGGAAGGGACATTTGTCAGATGTTGTAGCTCCAAGATAAATGGCAAATTTTGTCCAGAGTAAACAGAGAAAGCAGATCAGGAAAAGTGTGAAATTCAGCAAGAAATAATTTTTACCTAGATGTCACTTCTGGGGTAGAAGGGTTTACTGGAACTAAATATGCACATTTTAATCATGGAATGATGAGTTTAGGCTAAGAGCAGTCTAAGCAAGAAAAGTCCAGTCAGCTTTGCACCTGAGTTAGAGGCATTCTGACTTCTCTACCTGTGCAGTGCATCTTTGCTGCAGTAAATAGCACAGCTGTTTTTTTCCATTTTGCTCAGAAGAGGTTCAATTTTCCGTGTAGGAGAAGTTTCTTTGGCTCTTCTCCAGCGCTTGTGCCATTGATGTGGCAATAAAGCATGCGACAGGCTTGCTTGTCGTGCTGCTGGCAGGAGCTGCATGAACTCGGTGTCCTCCTGGGAGCGAGTGGGACGCCGGGCGCTGCAGTGGGGAGATAAAGCAACAGAATGGCTCAGGGCACAGTGGGGAATTCCTGCAACAACAGCTGGGTAGAAAATGTTTTTTTCTGCTCAGGTGTTCAGCACAGATAGATCGAGCCATGCTGTTGTGGGGCTGGTTTCCCCCCTTGAAAAGCAGCTTGTGCACCAAGGTGAAGGCAACTTCCTTAAAGGAGTCATTGAGTGCTCCAAACACTGCCCAGCCCAATTATTGTCCTGCTTACTGTTGCAAGACAAAGTATGCTAAATGTGACTCATTTAGGCTTGTCAGACAGTGTGTGGTTCAATATGGCAGACCATAGGAGGGGGCGGATGGAGCCGATAAAATAGTATTTGCTGCATGAGGTAGCAAAATTGACTTGGACGCATGGGTCAGATTTAATACTCACTCTTTCACTTTTCTCCTCCCTTAGCAGCATTGCTTCTAAACATAACATATTGTTAGTTAGCCCAATATGAAAAGATGTTAAATGAAGCAATTTTTTTTCTTTTATTTCTTGGACGCACAGAATATTCTGACTATCAGAGGTAGGAATGAATAAAATGCACCATAATGCTAGAGCAATACAATCTGTTTTTATGGGTCTCTTCAAATTAGAATATCAGAAAAAAAAATTATATACACAAATATAATTCAAATATTTGAAGCAAAACTTTTCCTCTCTGCACATCACTGATGGGTTTAAAAATCTGCTAAGAGGTAGCTGCCTGCTGAAAATCCTCACTGAAAAAGCACATCAATCTAATTTCTTCTTCTTTCTAGTTTTTATAATATCTTACAGAGTATGTATCTACAGTTTTATAGAGAAACTCTAGAGGCTATCAATTATCTGTTAAATGATGTATTAAGAAAAAAGACTGCATATTACATTTATATAAAACTCTTTCTCCAGTACCGAGCTAACTTTCACACTTTCCCTGCAGTCAGAGATACAATGATCCAAAGCATGAACAGACTTAAATGCATTTACCTCTAACAGAGGGTTATGTCTTGGTTTAACTATATCCTGGAGACTATTTTGACTGGCAAGCATGTCAGAATTTGTAGGGTTGGTGCTTTAATCCTCCTGGCCTTCAGCGATATCTGACACTGTTTTCACTTTGTCAGGGCTAATAAGTGTCCCATGGATGATTACTTTTAAGTATTATAGTTGTTGAAAGTAAATTATTGATGGGCTTTACCTCATTTCATTGAAGACAGGTTTTACTTACATTATATTAAAAAATACATAAAATAACATATGGATCACGTAATCAATGTTTTTATCAAAGGAAAAAAAATGTTTAACTGGAACTGTAGTTACCTAGTCTGTATGCGGATGTTTAACCGAATTAGAATGCTATTTTTTGACAATTTTTTTTTATTCAGGTATTTGATTTTGCAATGAAATCAATCTACATTTTCTTCCTAGAAAGAAAAATTACCACACACTTTCTTTGGTGAGAGACAGTTCTGATGCTCAGAGCTGCCCGCTGAAGGTGTCTATCCCAGTGATACGATGAGAAGTACAGAACAGCCAGAACAACAAAGATGACAAACATGGCTGAATAAATATTAGCTCCCAAGTCCCTTGCAGGAGTAATGCTTGCATAGAAAGACAGGCACAATCCCTGCAAAAAGGCTGATTGAAAGCGAGTAGAAATTGCCTCTCTGTTTTTCGATTGCTAATAGGCAATTTATAGGCAGTTTTGCTGGATTCTCAGAATAATTTACCTGAGATTGTGCATTATTAAAATAATAAATCAGAAAGCTAAACAGCTTTTTAACTTAACTTCCTGTGATACGTTTCTTCTTCTGGTAGTACAGGCAATTACCTTCCAGAAAGAGAGTAATACGGTGCCTCTGGTCACCTCTCTCCCACCATTCACTAGCTGTGAGAGATTAGTTATGCGCGTCTCCAGCAATGTTTGCAATTCCTCATGTGCATATTGCACTTTATACGGCATGTCTGCTCTGCTTTCTGCCCTCTGCTTCTTCAGATGTTAGAAACAACAAGACTATATCCCACCTCACATCTCAAGGCAGGTAGGTTTAACTGCTGCCCTGCCTTCTGGAGGCAGACTGCGATACCATGTTCCCACATTTCTTCTTCTGTGCCAGCCACCCGCGAGGGGTTTGGAGAAGCCTGCTGGGGAGCACTGGCATGCTTGGGAAGGTCCACCAGCTGTGCCTGGCCTTGTGCAAAGCCTACTGGCATTGTGGAGCAGGCTGCTTGCTTAATATGGCCGAAAACTGAGATGGAGGGGCCCTGTCTATGCATCACCTATCTCTGAGCATGAGAGATCGAGGTTACAGCCCACATGAGTGCTGGGAAGAACTCGGAGTTGAGTGCGTTGTCCTAAGGCTACTGATTCAGACAAAAGCAGCTATATCTGGCTCAGATAATTTGAACAATGAAATTCTGAGCAAATCTCTCCAGGCTTCCTAGAAAATAGAATAGTCTGGTCACTTCCTCAGCTATTGCTAACTATTTATGGGAGTGTATGCTCTTTTGATGAATAATTCAGCAGTTACATATATTAGAGAGCATTAGGCTCCCAGGGGTGTTCAAATGTTCTCTCTCAAATTCCCAGAGCAACCTAAAGAATTCCCCTAGGTGTGCCCGCCTTTAACATTCCCACTCCAAAATTTAATACATGAATGATTTAAAGTTTGCGGAAAATAGTAGCAGGCATAATAATATCTTTAAGCATAGAAGGATCAAGTTTTTTAATCCGCATTATTGGATTCCTTAGCAAAGCATTAATTTTACTCCTGCTTTTTCTGACTTGTAATAGTTACGTTGGACTTTTTGCCTTATGAATGCTTTGTTTTTGCTTTAGTGTCTCATTTGAAATGGTTAGTCTTTGAAGCAAGTCTGTTCATAAAACCTCAGGAAAAGGATGGCTAGACTGTGATCCTCAGACTGAGTGAGGAAACTGAGACACCATCAGGTAGTAATGAATTTCTCATTATCAGCCTGAGTTTGTGATTTCTCTCTCCCCACTATCAAAAACGTCTAGTTTTACTACTGTTCTTTGTCCTTCTAAGGAAAATAATACCTTACCTTAAATAAAACACTAATAGTAAAATACATTCAAAATAGCCCGTGGGAGGGAACTCTACCAGCAAAACACAGTGCAGTAACTGAAGAGCAACGTAGTCCTAAGCTGCTCTGAAGTTCCTCTACTGCTGTGCCACTTTTTATTGAAAGGGACTGCAGTATTACATCCCAATTTAGAGACTCTGGAGAAGAGACATATCTCCAAAATCCATTTCTCTAGTCAGAAGCATGGACGGGACAAAATCATGCTTGTTGTCTTCCCTGTGAGATCTGTCCGTAGATTTATTTGAGATGGAGCAGAAGCACTGCCTATTATTAAGGTGGCTTAATAGTTTTGTGTACCATAACATGCTCAGTGACTACACAGCAAACCTCTCCTTGGGCATTTCAGCCACTGCTGGGAAATGAGCTATGCCATCAGGAAAAGTGCTTTACCTTATTCTGGAAGACTGCTTTGTCAACTTCAGTGTAAGAGATGATAATAAAATACACATTACGTCCTAGGAATGATAAATTCCTTTTCATTTTCCCTTTTTTTTTACTGAGAAACAAAATATCTGGGTCTCATGCTCCAGCCACAGGCTCACCTCACTCCTGCAAAGAGCACAGAAAAGTGCAGGAGAATGTAAAAGGTTACAGGGCTGATTCACTCCATGTGCTACCAAAAGACCGAGAGCAATATTTCACAGGGGCATCAGCCAGTACCAGCTGTGGGAGCAGGGCTCCTGTAGACTGGGATCAGGTATTTCCACTGTCTGAACTGACCTTGTGGTGGAAGCTGCTAGCCTTTGGAAGGAAATTAACAGCCAGTTTTTGGATCTAAAAGGACACAGAAGGAAAATGTGAATTGTGGGTCTACAGCCTACATTATAGGGAAAGCAGAATTAAATCTTTGTAACATTTAGTTTTTTTTCTGACATAAATTGCCAGCAGTACCTACTATTATAATTTGTGTTTATAAGAAATATCCTCTGTGTTATTTTTCACCCCAGAGCAGTTTGCCCTGCAGCACACCAGGCAATGTTGCTGCCTTCTTAGAAATGTGTAGGGGGACAGTGACAGGCCACAGTAAATAAAACTCAACAGGTTTTTGTACTTGGAGCTTGACTTGCTCTTAGTTTCCATCATCAACTGCATTTGGAAATGCATGAAATTTCTTCTTGTGTACATATTCAAACTGGCCATAAAATTTTACAGCTAAGTTTACTGAGCTTTCACTTACAAATGATGCAAACACCATAACAAAGAGCACCGGTTCCTGCTCCAGAGGTGACTCAGGCTAGCTAGCAATTTATCATGGGATCTTCTGCAGGGCTATTTTTGGTCTGATCTCCACACACATCCTTACTGAGGGCTCCCAGGTGTTCTTGCTCAGAGCGATGTGATATTGTGGGGATTGCCCTGAAATAAGGAAACGTGCTCATTAAAAATGATTTCTGGTACAAACGAAGACAACTGCCGGTGAAAAGATCTCCTTGGTTTGACCCTTCTCCTTTCTGCGGAGATAGGATGCATAAATGTGCTTCAAAATAGGGATAACTTGTTCCAGGAAAGAATGAGTGCAGGCTGGAGGGAGAGGAAGAATTCTTGGTGTGCTTTGTTCAAGATATATATCTACCTACCTGCATAACTTAAATTGCCCAACAACAGGCAGTTTGTTCCTGAGGGATTTGCATTTGTGAGTACACAAGAGGAATGGCCACCAACTAATCAAATCAATAAAGTGCAGCATCTCTGTGGGAGGATTAAAGTGTAATTCAAAGTTTGTCGGTTGACAAAAAAACTCAACACGAGACAACAATGTGCCCTTGCAGCCCAGAAGGCCAATCGCATCCTGGGCTGCATCAAGGGAAGCGTGTCCAGCGGGGCGGGGGGGAGATGATCCTGCCCCTCTATTTATGCCCCTGGACTGGCTCCATGCAGCCGCAGCAGACAGCGTTCTGCATCATGTGAGACCCCACTGCGAGCACAGCCCCCAGATCCCATTCTTTCCCACCTCTGTTGCTTTAGTCTGGTATTTTTATTATCAAAACAGCAACGATACTGTAGGGGGCTGGCATAGATTTTGGCCATGGTATTTCCAACCAGTGTTAGTCAATAAGGCACACAAACTGGATTGTTTAAAATACATCCTGGATACAGCTGTGATCATGGAGTCGGAGAGTTGAAAGCTCGTATGTCTGGTGTTACTGTTCTGAAAGCGACAGGTAAAAAGAAATTGGATATTACTGTTCAAATGTTAATAGTCTTTGTTATGCTTCAGAGTTAACATCCTATTAATGAGGACAGTTTCCATCTCTTAGAATTACTGCTACGAAACTCCAGGCCACCCCGCTGCCTCTGTCTGCATTTGGAGTTGATCTCAGTAACTATAGAGGAGAGGTATTAATGGAAGCTTAATTCATTAACTAATACATGTAAGCTAATTATGTAGGAGCTTAAAAATAGTCATGGAAATACATATTGTGGTTGTATTGCACTGAATATTGAGCTCTGCCTTGTGCAAACAGACATAAGGCACAGGCAGCTCTCGAAGCAAAGGGAAGGAGAAATTTATCACATTTCACAATTAGCTTTTCTTTAATAATAAGTTTTGGTTTATGAAAAAACTTGCACAAAAACACATATAAATGTGTGTTGTAGTTTCAGCTGGGACAGAGTTGATATTCTCCGTAGTGCCTGGTATGAAGCTCTTTTGGCATTAGGAGAAAAACAATGTTGATGACACACCCATGTTTTAGCAGTTGCTGAGCAGAGCTGCACAGGGCCAAGGACATTTCAATTTCTCAGCCTGGACAGAACCAGGGCAGCTGACCTGAACTGGCCAAAGGGATATTCCGTGCCATATGACATCATGTGAGAAAACTTTTTTAAACTGTGGGGATTTGACCAGGGGGAGCAGCCACTACTCTGGGACTGGCTGGGCATCAGTTGGCGGGTGGTGAGCAATTATGTTGTGCATCACTTGTTTTGTAAATATTCATATACCTGGGGTGCCAAAAAAAAATATACACATTTTATGAGATGTTATCTCATCTATGCATTACTTTTCAAAGCTGCCAGCTACTTACACAGCCTCAGACATTATTTGAAGTACTGGTTTTCCACTCAAGTGACTACAAGAATTTAAAGGTTTTGATTTCTGTGTTCTGTATTCCTTACTTTGACTGATTTTTCTGTAAGATGTGTATACACTGTTTTGCACTCTCTGTATATATATAATTATCATTACTGGTATTTGTCTCTGCCTTTTCTGTCTTAGTAAATAGTTTCTATCTCAACCTATGACTTCCACTTTTTTTCTGATTCTCATCCTCATTCCATTGGGAGTGAGAGAAAGTCTGTGTGGTGCATAGCTGCCTGCTGGGTTAAACCAAAACAAATAACAGTTCTGTGTCTGTATATATAATAGTCTGGCTTTTGTAATGTCATTTTGTAAGTACTTTAGAGACATTACAGTATGAATGTGATGAGGGTACACAAATGAACTGTCTGTCAGATATTTCATCACTGAAGAAAGGTTTTTGAATGGTATTTTGGAACTGAAGGCGATACTTGTTCTAGACTTTTCTGGCAATGCTCTAAGATGCTGCCCTGACAGTGTATAGCAATAAAGTACCTGTATGGGCTACACAAACCTGGAAAAGCCCTCACTGAAGGCTTCCCATTCCCCAAATCCACACAGTGTGTGACCTGGCAGTTCAGTGGAGCTGTTGAACTAACTAACTAACCCAAACACTTCCCCCTCTGTACAAGGACCAGAAAGAAATTCTTACCTGAGGACATCCTGCAGATGGGTCAAGACTGAAGGGACTACACAAAGCCAGTCTGGGGGCAGTCACCATCCCACTCCAACCACTGCCTCACTTCATGGTTCTAACTGGCAGGTCTGCACATGGACCAGGCAAAGTTATTTGGCTTTCAACATTCAGGAAGCTGGTAAACGTCATGAGCTTAAGAAGATGTGAGTGTTCCCTCTTTCACCTCTACTCCACATGATCCCACAGCACAGCCCTCCTGCTTTAACTTTCAGCCCCTTCCTCCCAAACACAGCAAAAAAATCTGCCTATTGGAGTGGGTTTGGGGCAAGGCTTGCGTTCCAGGGATGAATTTTCCAGAGAACAATGTCACATGCAGGGGTGCACAATTGCTTGAATTATGGTTAGTCTACGTCCTGAGCCCACAGGCAAAATTCCCCAAACGGCGTTAGATGTCCTCTAAGTCATAATGTCCTGAACTTATTTCAGTCTTTCCTGAAGGTGTACTTGTGTGTGTGTGTATATATATGTTAATTTGAAACATACATATGGAAAGCAAATTTGCATTTATGTCATAATTTGGTGAGCAAATAATACTCACCTTAGTGATGGAATTTTTAAGGATATTTAGCCATAGTGCAAAAAGATGAGTATTAAGACTACTGAGGCCTTTGTGTGATATAAATTTCTAAAAAGATGGTATAAATTACACTACTAGGGGAGTATACTCTTCTCATTTTACTAGGAAAGTACTAACAACATGGCTTGGGAGCTCATTGTATTAAACATATTTTCTAGTGATGAGTCAGAAGAATAATGAGACAAATTAAGTTCTGCTCTCATAGAACAGAAAATTACGTGAGTCACCTGTTCTCTCCAAGTCTCTCTGTCACCCCCAACCCCCAAACTAAAAAGTATCACTGATGTGACATGATCATGAGCAGAATGTACTTGAACTATTTGAAGGTAATTAAGCTACAGTACCTAAAAAGAGTATGTCTACCTGTTTCCGTTTGGAGTGGATTCAAAATTTACTCGGCATGACTGTGAATGGCTTGGGAAATCCAGCCCCTACCTCCTGCTGCTGTGTGTTCAGGCTCACTGAGATGTGAAAACAACGCAGTGCTTTGTGCCTGTGTTGTTCAGATGCTTGGGACTTGCCTACTTTGCTGGCCAAGAGCATGAATAATTTGCTCAGTGAAACCACTTGCTTTAGGAATTGGATGTGCCTTTCCCAACTCTGCCTTCATGCCCAGCTCCCACCGGAGCCTATTACAGCTCCACAGCCAGAAGCAGACCTTGGGAATTTCAGCTGCTTTGAGGAAGGTAACTCAAGGTGGCTGGCTGGGAGAAGGGACGAGAAGGAGCAGGTGCACACCTGCCTTGCTCAAAAGCCTGATTGCAAGTGCCTCCGTGTGCTCTGAAGAGCTCAGCTCCTGTAGAGGGTAAATATTTGCTACAGCTAACAGACATTTTTGCATAAAATTAGCACATTTGGAAGCATATGAAGGAAAATTAATGAAAGAGAAACTGTGTACTGTTTATGCTACTTTGATACAAATACTTTACAGCAAACTAGATACAGCCCTTGAGACTTACCAGACGAGAGCATCTCTCAGAGGTTTCTGCAAGGTCTTCTAGCCCTGATAGTTTTCTCAATTTGTTCATTAAAAATAAGCTCATGACCCCCTTCATTGCGATCCTCCTCCATGGGGACTTGGCTCTGAGAAGAATTGCTGTGACAACCGAGGGACTGGGCAGATCTGCCCGAGGGCGCTGTGTCTCCTTCCAGAGAGGCCACGGAGTCTCCTCCTTGAAGATCTTCAGAAGCTGCCTGGATGTGCTCCTGTGTACCCTGCTCTGTGTGTCTCTGCTGGAGCAGGGGTTGGGCCAGATGGACCCAGAGGTCACTGCCCATCTCAGCCTTGCTGGGATTCTGGGATTCTGTCTCCAGGAAAGACAGCATGGCTGGGCTGGTCCTTAACAAGGAGCCCTGGGCAGGGGCCGATGGTGTTCGGAGAGGCATGGACTCCAGCAGAAAGTGTACTTCTGGTGCAATCAAAATCACCCAGGATGCTCACATCCTCTTCCCCTGAAGAGCTGCATTTCACAGCTGCATTCTTGGTCAATAAATAGAGACTTAAAATTATTTTTTCTATGAGAGTTCTGTCTTCTATCTATTTATTTGTTTGTTTGTTTGTTTGTTTTTAATATTTTCTTGAAGAATTGTTAGGGCAAAAAAAGAGAAGATATCTTGTTGCTGTTGCTGCTCTTGCAAGACGCAGTCTTTCTGGCAGAGTAAATTCTCTCACAAGGAGTTCTGTATCACCACAGCCAGACTTCTCGTACACAAAGCAATACATTTAAAGCCAGCTCGGGTACCTCTGCTTTAACCTGTAGGCTTTCCCTAGTTTAATAAGCAGCATTTAGCTGTTTAATGAAGGCTTGGCTCAATATATCTCATCTAAAAATCTCTTTCCTGGCAGATCCCTTCTATTATGTTGAATACTTTGTGCCAAGGAGGTGCTATTTCCTGGCTGCTAACTACTGAAGAAGCTGGCCGGGTGTTGGGGGATTTGTTACACTATCCCAAATGCTGTGGTTATAGCAAAGCGTAACAAGAGAGGTAACAAGAAATCACGGTGCGTCGTTCTGCATAGCACTACCATTATTTATTTTACAGCAGCATTTGGATGCTCCTGACAGAGCAGCAACCCAATGTGCCAGGCAATATAGAAATACAGAGCAAAGCTACTCTCTACCCCAAAATGCTCACAATAAAGGATGACAGCATGCTTCTGAAAATATTTTTCCTAATACATCCAGAACATCTACCTACAACTATTTTATACAATTTTATTATTGGGTTATAAAGTTATGACCTTTTTTTGCAGTATTCACAAGTTTCATTTAGGAGTATCTACTAGCAGAAATGAAGTTGCAAATGAAATCAAGGTATGTGTGGTGTCTTTTCTCTCCTTTTTTTCTTTTTTCCAAGTCAATCATTTATTGCATTATTTTACGCCACAAAAAACTGGCAGTTGATGGGTTGAAGGAAGCGCTGAGAGGAACCTAGTAAAAATTACACTACAGAACATTTTCCCTGTCACCACTAGAGATTTGCCTCCCTGAGTAAATTCAAATTATCTCTGCCAAGAGTGATTTACCCCCAGGGCTCAAGAAAATACCTCTGAAGCTCCCATTCTCCTGGCTGGAGCACCCCAGGCTCCACTGGGAATCAGACATTTTCGTCATTTTGGAATAAGAACAGAGCCTGGTCCTCCCCTGTAGTCACTCCATTTGCTGTTCCATACAACACATCCACAAAGCCAGGATTTTTGGCTGTAAAAGGGTCACCAGCATTGCAGAGAGACCCTCCAGGATCTGAAATCATTGCTTTGCCACCCAGAGCCAGTGTGCCAGCCCCAGAGCCACCACATGACACATTGGGCAGCCTCTAGTGGCTGTGGAGAGCTGAGAAGCTTTGGCCTCACGCGGAGTCCTACCCTCCACCTCCCAGCACACAGGGAATGCAGGGTAAGAACAACACTGCATGTTGAAGCCACATTCGGACTTCAACCAAGTACCTTGCTCTTTGGTCACATTTGAAAACTGAGACCAACCCTCTCCAGTACAAAACATCATACTCAAACAAAGCACTAACCCTGCTGGTACCTTCCTCAAAGCATAAATAACTTGCATCAGGCATTCCTGCTCTCCTACTGCCAAACTGTATTGTTCCCTGGTAATTATCCTGCCTTTGTTTTGACAAGAAAGTGCAAGAATATCCCAGCCCCTTGCTCTTTTTCCCTGGAGGCATAGAGTCAGACTGAGCTACACAGATTTTTAGGAGAAAAAAAAAGTCAAAATATTGGCAGCATCTATGTGCTGAAGAAGCAATAAAAACCAAGGGGAGGCAAGGGAGTATTTTGTGCTAAACTAGTCGCCCAGGATAGGCTTCTGTCTGACTGTTTTACAAGTTGTGCATTCTAAAGCTACTCACAAGATGTAATAGGTGCTAAAAATTGCCAAGCTATCCTGTGCTACCATACCTATTATCAAAAGTGGTGAATACAAAATCTTACTGCGATAATGAGGTCTAAGGTTCTAGACTTATTATTTCTTTTTCTGAAACAAACAAACAAACAAACAAAAAATGACCAGAATGTAAATAGCTTCTATTTAGCATAATATTTAAAAGCCTGAACATGAGATAAAACCAAAATATTAATTTCCACAAAGAACTTCATGTCCAGCCCCACCTATGTATAAGGAGCATGTGTTCTCATGCATACATAAAACCAGTAGGAATTTATAAATTTTAAAATGTATCATGTAAAGATGTGTGTTTATATATAAACATGTAGATATAGAAACTGAAAATCTATAAAAAGAGTTTTATTTTTGTGTGTCTTTGCGAGGTGAAGATAAGAAGAACAAAAAGGAAGCAAAAGCAGATTGGCACACGCTGAATTTTGGCTGATGCAGGACACCAGAGCAGCCCTGAAGTTCAAATCCTGTGTGTGCAGGAAGGCAAGGGGATGAATCTTGTGTCCTTTTTAGCCTGAGGCTCGGACACACGTTCGCAAGGCAGGCTCAGGCAGCCCGGGCTGCCCTGACAAGCTGCAGTTGCAGTTGGGAAGAAGCCCTCTGTGTGCAATAGCACTGCACCAGCACTAAAACAAGGGGAGAAGTGCCTGACTGGCAGTTTTGGGTTAGAGAGTTCCTGTCTCCTACATCCCGAGATAAGGATTCGGCAGGTTGGGAGAGAGGTTTTGGTGGGAGGAGAGGGGGATGCAGCCTGCAGGAGACGGCAGGTCTATGTACGGCCGGGCATAGCACAAGGCTCAGCACTGTAGCAAACGCACAAACCCCTGCTGAAGAATAAACTGTGCTTTGCTGTTGAAAGAACTTGTCCTGAGAGCTGTCATGGGTTTGTCCTAACACCGGGGTGCTGCTTGAGTGCTGCTGCTGCCACCTGGAGCAGCAGGGACGTCTGCAGAGGGGCGAGGCAGGATGTGGGGCAGAGGGGTCATTTGCTTTGATGCAGTTTAAAACCTTATTTAGTTATTATGATTTGTACTCCATTTTTTTTTTGCTGTTTCTAAAAAGCTATTTTCCTATGGGCCTCACCAAATTTATGAACAGCTTATGTTCTTTTTTTGTAATGCAAAAGAAAATTTAAAGATAACTATTTTCCTTTGGAAGGATGAACATTTAGGACTAAATTCAAGAGGAGAAGAATGCGTCTCACCTAACTTTTTCTCCTGATGCACACAAAAGCCTTTTTGTGCAGGAGACAAAACATTCTCCAAAAAAGCAGCAGGCTTTCCAAAGGAACTTATTCCTCCAGGAATTAGGGAATATCAAAAAGCTAATCAACCTTCTGCTTTAAGTACAAGGTGCTTTAGCTCACTTACAGCTTCTCTCCAGAACATACAGCAGACGCCGATCCTCGGACAGCGAACGCTGCCCTTGGGAAGGAAGGAGAGAACAGCAACTGCTCAAGGCATGCCTGGCAGGCATGGAACGCAGCATAAAGATAATGGAAAGGAAATGTATCCTGGTACAGATACCTGCCAGCGAGCTGGGTTAAATGTTGATAGCAGAGCTAGCTGAGGCTCCAACAAAATAAAACTCGGAATAAACCTAAATAACCTGAAACATCTGAAAGAAACTGTGCCTTCCTCTGCTGCAGAATCTTTACCATTGCCACGTCATTCCACCATGAGTGCAGAAACAGACGGCATTACATGAGGCTTTCAGCTCTCCCACATCTCTCTCTTACACAGTTTGTTGTGTCAATGATCTTCCTTTTCTTGCTTCTCCCCTCTGCAGGGAAAACAAGACTGGGAGGTCCCTGGCAGCTCCCCTGCACCAACCTTGTGGCTGCCTCAGCACATGTCAGTGTTTGTGGTGTCGAATGTAAAACAATGAGGAAAAATACATGAGGGCAATATGTTGCTATGATCTAAGTTTCTTGACTTCTCACCACTAATGCAACCAGTAACTACTATTATTTTGAGAGATTAGACTTTTTTTGTTGTTGTTGATTTATGCTACACACTTGTTGTTTGCTCCAATTTTCCTTCTGAACCAGAGTTATCACAGTTTTCTGAGAACTACTGCACAACTTGTTGACAATTTGCAGACAAATGTAGAATTGTTGCCATGAAACAAGTGCTTTGCCCCTATATCCACATTATTTTGGATATCCTATATGCTGTACCAACGGCTAACTGATAGGGACATTTTGTAGTGACTAATACTCAGTTTGGAGCTTTTCTCAGCAGTTAAGACAATGATTCTAGCTGGTGGAAGCCCCAGTATCATCTGCTGCAAGCTGGCGCACCGCAACATCAAGTGTGCTTGTTTCAAATAGGTCAAATCAATTCATGTTACTTGGTGTCATTTATCAAATGCTACCTACTCTCTCTGTGATTTTGATCAGAAAAATTGCTAAAACTACAAAATCTAGAGTGCTTTATTAAGAACAACAGTAACCCCTACTGGATTGTGACTGTCTCCCTGGAAACCTGTGGTATATAACACCTTGTGCTGCTCCATACAGCGTGCACTGCATAGCCTGCAGAGCTGCCATGAGAAACTAGTCGTTCCTCTGTTTGCAATAAATTTCAGTGTCATCATATCCTGGATTAAATTGGAAATCCTGCTGAATTTACACTCAAGCTTGCAGAAAGACATCTGTTCCTTGTAAATTCAAATTTAGAGCATTTTTTGTATTTACAGATAAGTTATGAAACCAGGATTATGCCAGCTATTTTGTTCCTGTGTTAACACTTCCAAGCACTAGAACGTATTTCTTTATGTGCCTGAAAGAAAAGCACCTTCACAGATCACCGCAAGCCCCACCAAGCCCTCCTCCTCCCACGAGAGTGTGTGGGGGCTGTGGGGAGGAAACCCCAGAGCCGAGCTACAGAGAGCTGCTGTGCTGCAGTCTCCACTTAAACAGCACAGACACCCATACCACAAGGTCAGCACTCCGTTTCTTTCTGCGTATGTAGGATTTCTGACAAACGAAGACTACATTAGCAGAGCTATTTTGGGTTCCGTTTTACTATCCAGGGTGTCAGAAAAGTTCAAGCACTGTTTCTGCAAGTTTTGTTTCTGGACTGTCTTCTCAAACTAAAATTTCCTTTTTCAGTACAGGAAATCAGAATCAGAGTTCCTCTGGGCTGCCCTGGGAGCTTTGTGGTGTGCTGGAAAACTGAATGGGAAGGGGCAAGCAGGACAAGAGAAAACCTGTGTGAAAGTCTAATAACAGACATCACATTCTAAATAAATCTGTTTGTAATAAAACCTCGAGATCTGGTTGTATTCATTTGACTTGTTTCATAGGAATTCTGTCTTTTCTTGCCAAGGCGAAGCAATCAAGCTTGGCACAATACAGAGGTGATGGAAAAAAAATGGTATTTAGCTTACAGATGATTAAATAATGAGCTGGAGGAGAGGATATTCTGCATAGAGGTGTTACAGAGACCTCAATGAATCCAAGAAACAACAAAGAGCGTGAAGACTGGAGAACCTGAAAACCTCTTACAGGTATTTACAGCGTCACTCAGGTACATACCAGGCACATGCCTTTTCACACTGAAAATTGTTTTTCTACATCTAGTTCAATTCACCTTAAAAACAAAACAAAACAAAAAGGTGCAATTTTCCAAAAGGTGTCCAACAGCTTTTGAAAATAAAGCTCCTTAAACTACTTTGAAAGCAGAACCCCATTCCCTTTAGAAAATCTTGGTTTCTTTGGAAAGCCTCGGCTGCTCAGAACCAATCTGTGTGACCTTCATTGCCAGGACCCAGCGATCCTTGGGGGCTCCACGTGGGCACCTGGATCCTCTGTGCAGCGTGTGGGGAAAGTCAGGCACCTAAAGTAGCCAACAGCAAGCACTGAAGGGGTTGGCGTGGCTCAGACACTACTCCTTGACAATCTCCTAGATTTACATCATGTATATATCTATATGTGAAAAGTATGCATGTATGTATATATATAAGAATTCTAGTTATCTGATGTTGAGGACCTCTCTCCATCTCCTCCAAGCAAACAAAAGCACCCACTCCTGAAAACTGGGGTAAAGCCACCGGCTTAAATGGACCCAAATCTTTTTCTGCAGAATTCAGTTACTACTTGTTCATAAGCTGCTAAGGAGAATGAGTGAAGACACCTACCCGAAGAAAACTGCCAGTGCAGCAGCTACATCTTTTTACTTCTTCAAAACAAGCTTACATCATTCATATGCCCCAAAGTGCTCCCAGTTCATGACAACTTACAGTGTTCTTGGAATGGTGTTTTTTCTTATTTTGCTATTTCACTGCCGTGACTCGATGCTCTTAGATTGCCAGCAGGAACTGCACACCAGACTCTTAAAATGCTGGGCCCTATCAAAAGCGGGGTGGCCAGCAGGGAAAGGGAGGTGCTTGTATCCCTCTACTCTGCCCTTGTGAGGCCCAACCGGCAGCACTGCGTCCAGGCCTGGCGTGGAGCTGCTGGAGTGGGTTCAGGGGAGGGCCACAAAGATGCTCAGGGGCTGGAGCATCTCTCCTGTGAAGAAAGGTGGAGGGAGCTGGGCTTGCTCAGCCTGGGGAAGAGAAGGCTCTGGGGAGACCTCATTGCAGCCTTCCAGTACCTAAACTTATAAACAGGAGCTTATAAACAGGAGGGAGAGCAACTTTCTACACGGTCTGACAAGTGACAAGGACAAGGGGGAACGGTTTTAAACTAAAAGAGGGGAGATTTACATTAGATGTCAGGAGGAAATTCTTTACTCGGAGGGTGGTGAGGCCCTGGCACGGGCTGTGGCACAGAGAAGCTGTGGGTGCCCCATCCCTGGAGGTGCTCAAGGCCAGGCTGGATGGGCCATGGGCAGCCTGACCCAGTGGGTGGCAGCCAGCCGATACCAGGGGGTTGGGACTGGGTGGGCTTTGAGGCCCCTTCCAACCCAGGCCATGATGTGATTCTATGAAAATGTCTGTGTGACATTTGATAATGTCAATTTGACAAACGAGTTCTTTGTCACACAAATGCCCGTGATTTCATGCAAAGCTACCCCAGGCTATGCCCCAGACAAAATTTACACTGGAACAAATGGAGTAGCTAAAGTAGGCTGTGGACAGATAAAGGATGCTTCAGCCTGAAGATAAAATCTAGGATAGATCAGTCCATTCCTTGTCAAGCTAAACATCCCACCATGTTGGGTGTCCTTGACAATGTGAAAAAACAGTAACAGCAACCAACTTAGATACACGGCTACCCAAGGCACCAGGTATGCTCCTGGGACAGCGCCAAAAAGCTGCTCCATCCTACTAAAATTTCAGATGTCTACAATAGCCATCTAAGAGAAAATTAAACGTTATCCATCCCTTTGAATTTCCATATAGTCACAACTTAAATATTTGCATTAAAAGAAGTTGTAAGAACAAAATAGTTTGCCCCCAGAATGTTTTTTTTTTTTTTTTTTTCTTTTCTGGAGTTCACACTTCATTCTGTTTCAGCAATACATTTATAGTTTCATCACACTAAGAAAATTCATGCCACCAGTAAGACTGCCTCTGTATTTCACTATGTAAATACATATTTGAAGGCTTTAAAATACACAGATTGATCTAGTCATTAAAAAAACTAAAAATCCATTACTTTTAAATTTAGAATTTGCACCCATCTTGCAAATCAATACAGTGTATATCAAAAAAAAAAAAAAAGCTATCAAACTATGTTCTAAATACTAAGAATGATTAAAGCACAATCCCTTAAATTTGCTGACCAAATTTGTTTCCAAAAAAAAGTGATCATGCTATCTAGATGGAGGTTGCTTTTTCTCAATTGTGTCATGCAAATTGACAGTACAATGATCAGTTTGAGCTATAAAAAAACAACGCTCAGCAAAGACCTCTATCTGTAAGGATTTACAATAATTAAATAAGCATTGTGAACATAAAACATTTAGAAGTAATCTACTTAACATTTTCTTTGATTGAATTATCACTTAATTATCAAATAAAACTTTGATTTCAAAAAAACACAGCAGCATCTACCCTCTCTAAAATTTCTAGAACAGTGAAACATTCTAGAACACTAGACAGATTTCCAGCATTTTCATCACTGTATGCACTGAAACAACACTGCTAATTTATTCAGATGCTTTCATGCATAATTACTAGAAAACAGGAATCTGTTCTGTTATTTTGTTAGTCTGTCATCAGGAAGGAAAAGCTATCTAATGAGAACTTTGAAAAACATAAGTAATTGCAAGTAGTAGATTATTAACTGAAATACAAATAGTGCTAAAGTATCATTTTAATTCTTTTAATAGTTCCCTATTTCTATTTAGGATAAGATCGGAAATGCAAGCCTGATTCCAAGCTTTGCCTACACTACAGATGACTTCCGGCATAGCAAGATTTTCCAAGGATATGACAACATGAAAATTGCAACACTGTCGGGAAAGCAAATTCCCTTTTTAAGGACGCACTTATACTGCAAAGCTGTATTTTACGTTGAAAAGCTTGTGATTTTTTTTTTTCCCAAGCTGGGAGAGGAGTGCTTTTATGTTTTTTGTATTGGTACAAGGCACCACTTTTCTGCCGCTCCTTGATTGACTCAAGCAGCCAGCATAACACACTTCTGTATCAGGAAAGGACCCTCAGCTCCCCTAAGGCTTATGTCTGTTCTCTAAGCATGTACGGAATACCTAACAAATGTCACACCACCCAAGCAGACTGCCTTTCCCTCTGCCTTGGTGGGCTTTCACTGTTTGATTTCAAGTCAAGGGCTTTGCAACTAGTAAGCAGCACATTTACAAAAACAGAGCATTAAGTTGTGGACCTGATCTAGTCATTAATAAATCAGCAGACACCAAATTAAATTCCATCTTCTATTATACCCCACAAGAAAACGCACAGTGGAAACACTTGCATTGCAAATATTATAGGACGTGACTCTGCCTGTTAGCAAAACTTCTATTTATAGCAACAGGAAAATTAGAGCCCTATCCACAAAATGTGACCTTAACATGTAAGACAGAATCAATCAGCAACTTTTTGTGTCGACAGTGGTGTGATTTCCAGTGCTGATACCTTTTTCCTTTAAGTTTCTCCCCTCAACTTTCTTTTAAACAATAGAAATGCTATTTGAAGCTTGGAACTGAAAGGTTTTTCTTACCAAATGCTATTTTCTTTCATCATATGCTCAGAATGAATGGTTCTTCTTGAACATTCAGCTGCTAAAGTGCATATCAGATTTTCACTCGGACCACTTTGACAAAGGCTCTTTTTCATGCTAAGATGTAAAGGGAAATGAAGATCCTAAACCACAGATATAGGTGCAGTCGGACTGATTTCTCCACCTGTGCAGATTCATCACGCTCCTTTTAATGGATTTCTTGGGAAAACGAGGCAAAGAAATTATGTAGATGCACAAAGAGCAGAGCATACCGCAGGGAACATGCTGGTAGAATAATGAGTTGGGATCTTAGCACAGTCATACTCTGAATATTTTGTCATGCCTGTCTTCAGTGACATCTCAGTCAACAACCAAATGTGGATCTGAGGAAACCACTGCACCAGCTAGCGTGTCGCTGGGGATTGTCACTAAAAGGTAAACCACCCAGAATGGAAAGAGTTAAAGTAGCCACACAAAGCTTCACATTAATTTTCGCATGTAAAAATTTTTGGTAATATTTTGGCTTCCTGCGAGTAAAAAACAACAGGTGACCTAACACTGAGCTACCTTGGGTAATGAAAGATTTAGGGAATTTTCTGTTTCTTACTTGGCAACAGTGCTCACACAAAATATTTTTTTTTTAAAAGCATTAGGACTTCAATACCTTGTGATAATCCTCTGAGAAATTTTTAAGCTCATTACAAGTAAAACCAGTGTTAAGAGAGCAGTTGGCCACTGGATAATCCATCACTTTTGCTTCTTATCTGCATTGCCTTCCTTGCAGATTTGCCCCATTTCATGTTTTCCGTGAAACATCAATGACAACTGTGTCATGCAGAACTTTGGGGTTTTATGTATACAAAACACATGTTAGAGGCATTTAGTACTGCACGTGTTTTATTGAAGAATGTATGAATAAAACAGCCGGGCTAATTAAGCTGCTCTGGAAATAGTAATCAATTGAAATGTTAGGTGTCAAAGAAGAATAGGATTATAAAATGTGCTTCAGAAGAACTCTTAAACTGATGTTATTTTAAACACATCCTTTTTAACCCAGCTCTGAAGCACTTTGGGAGCTACTTTTTAAGTATCTTCTGAGTACCACTGTACCTATTTTGTAAAAGGAAAGGCAAACAAATTCCAAGCATAGTTTATAGAAGGGGATTTAAGAACAAATGCATCATACAAGACACCAAAGCATTCACTGTCAGCCAAACACTGTAGGAGAAGGTCATCCAGCACAATATTGACACATGCTTACCGTTACATCCTCATAAATGCACATGTAAGCAAATGGAAAAATTAAAGGAGCCATCACCAAGCCTCTAATAGAATTCTACTACAACAACTTTCTATGGTACAAAAATAATAATAGTCTTTAGAATAAACAGTGTGGCACAAGAGTTACACTTGCTCACCATACAAATGTTCAGCCCAGTGGTGACAGACTGCGGTTCAAGGCGTTGCCTGTCCTTACACAGCTCTGTAACTGCATGTCTGTTACACTAACACACTACAGGCAACAGCTTTCCACTGCAGTTACTTGAAAGCATGGTACCAAAACCAACAAAAGCCCACAAACCCACATCAGGCAACCACCCAAGAATCGGCTTGGTTTGTACTTATTTTATCTGAAGATTACAGGTGCAAGGATGACGCTCCTCACCTCTTGGCACTGTATAGATGAGCGAAAGCTGGTAATCTCCAGAATGGCCGATACAACACAGCACGCTGCACAGCTGTTGTAAGCTCTACCTTGTTACGTGAGCTATTCTAAGTATGCTAATTACGAACAGTTTGCATAGTTGCACAGTAATAAGTACCCACACTGGGCTTTTTACACTACCCTTACAATATGCGCAGCTAACATTCAGGCCAGCAGTTTGTTTTTAAGAATCCACAACCCTAAGTTTGTATGCTGTTATTTGGGTACTGCTCATACATTTAAATTACAGCAGGAGAAACAGGCTATCACTAGCTCACATTAATTGTACAATACATTGATTTATCAAAATATTAATCATACTTAATATTGTTTTTTACTTTTGAAGGCAAATTTACAAAAGCACATTAAAAAAATAGCTGGTATTGAACAAAGCTCATTTAAAGCAATAGAAAATTACTCTGAACCAACTTGTGCTACTTGTTTAACAATGTCACAAGGAGAGAAAAATGCATATGAATAATACTGATGCCCAAAACAGATTATATTTCTTCTGATACCTTAAGGACTATTTTATATTTATGAGCTCTGAGAAATCTATGAGAAAACTGGCACTTTTGAAAATGAAGAAATTGGCTACTAATGCATAAAATTTTAGAGATTCTTAAGAGCTTCCAGTAACAGTGACCATGAAAAATGCTCCACCACTATACTGACAGATACCAATTCACACTACATTTGCACGTTCAGTGTATTTTTTTCATTAAGAACCTATGAATGTATTAGAAAAAGTGCATTAATTATTGGCGGCGTTTGGAAGGCTCCCGCTAACCTTTTGAAATGCCATCAGAATTACTTATTAAATGATGCATTTTTCAAGTTTTTGTTTGCATGCTTCATATATTTACATGACAATGCATTCCCAAGCAAGTAATACGCATGAGAAATACACAATACTTGAATGTACCTGCTAGAAGTTTAAGATAAAGTTCCATCAAGTTACTCAATGTAATCGCTACAGGACCGCACCGAGAGTTTTAAATGAAACAGTAAGCACTTCATTTACTAAGTGCTGCGCTGATTTACAAGTCTGCAGCTCACCGACTGCACGACTGAGCTGCATTTAATTTAGTTCAGAACCGGCAAGTACATCTTTTGTAACAAACAATTCCATTCAGGTACAATTTTCTTTAGCTTACGAACTCCACAATCTAACCTGAATGTTTCTAAATTTGGCAGAGAAGACCTTCTGTAAATTGTATTAGCTCGTACCTTCCCAGCTAGATAGACCCTAGCATCTGACTTGACGTTTTGCAGTGGTTGTGAGAGAGCAGACCGGGGCTTTCGTGCCAAGTGGAACCACTCTCGTCGTAATCAGTGTAATTCTTAAAGCATATTTCACAAAACTGTCATAAACATTTATGTCTCTAAGCTACACATTCATACAAAATTTTATTCAGATTACTACTGTAGGGCTATTACTCCAGAGACTATAAAGGTATTAACATTCCTAGATGTCCATACATTTCTCATTAAACAGCAAACTTCAACTTGAGTTCTCGTAAGACTGTTTATTGAAATTAACAGTTCAAATGAAGTTTAGATGCAGTTCATACAGGAAAAAAAAAAAATCTCTTTTCAGGTAAAATGCAAACAAAAATAACTGTACAAAATACTAAGAGACTGAGATTGTAAGTTTCCTAACATGTAAAACCATAAAGTACTTGTGCATGCTCACTATTTGATTTCCTTCTTTGAAATAGAAGAATCACTGTCATCACAATTCAGATGTACAAGACCAAAACTGTCACAGAGGATCGTAACATTTTTCCCAAAAAGTTGAGGCAGCTTTTGTTGAATGGTATCTGTGTGTGTATACATCTATTTTATAAACTCAGGTGGCTTTGGAGCAGAGAATCCTTTTTTTTTTTTTTTTTTTTTTAGGTCTTGAAAAAATTTCCCACAGGTACCAATGAAAACCGGTAAGGAGTAAAAGTAGCAGCTTGTTTCTTGCATACAGCGCAACACCATGCGCAGCTGCCCAGCATCTCTGGACAAGGGGAGGATGGCAATGGACCACATGGAGGCATATCCCCCTCACGCTGCAAGCACGTCCGAGATTTCTCTGGGGAGAGGGAAGCGAGCACGAGGGTGAAGCATCAGTCTACATTTCATGCATAGCTACGGTGCGCTGCCGCTTCCATGGCGCTGTCAGACATCCGAGTTGGAGCTGAGGTTTGTTAGCCTGGGGTCGGCATTGATCTCGTATCTGTAGTGATACCCCTCCATGTGATCCCTGCAGGCATCTCTGATGTTGTGCATCCACTTTTTGATTCCTTTTCTGTTCAAGTACAAAACCAGGAGGAAAATGGCCCCGATGAGAGCCAAGACTATCCCTAAGAAGACGTAGGAAGTCTGTAGCTGGGACGGCAGGTCCACGGGCGTGAAGCAGTTGAGGTCCGAGGCGCTGATCTTCAGCAGGGCTCTGCCCACCAGCTTCTCGGGGTAGGCACAGGTCAGGGCCTCTTTGCCCTCCACCTGGTCGCTCTCCTTCAGCCAGGCCACCATGTCCTCGATGGCGCAGTCGCAGACCCAGGTGTTGCGGCCCAGGCCGATGCGCCGCAGGGCGGGCAGGCCGCGCCACTGGGCCAGGGTGCCGTTCCTCAGCACGCTCAGCGAGTTGTCGCTGAGGTTGAGGCTCTGCAGCTGGCCCAGCCCCTGGAAGGAGACGTTCCGCAGCCCCACCAGCGAGTTGTTGCTGAGGTCCAGGTGCCGCAGGGCCGGCAGCGCACCCAGCATGCCGGCGGGCAGCAGCAGCAGCCCGTTGTCGGCCAGCTCCAGGCGGCTGAGGTTGCGCAGGGCCCCGGCCTGCAGCAGGGCGGCCAGGCTG
>VXAV01005694.1:95431-110252 GCA_013399715.1 Alectura lathami | reverse complement strand
GTTCGCTGTCTTCTGTCGCCGCTTGGCTACGTGGGCGGCCGCCTGCCCTCTGCCGGCTCCTCGGCCGTGGCCGGCTCTCAGAGCCGCCTCGGAGCTCCCCCCAGGCGCTGGCGGCAGCCTCTGGCTGCCTTAACTGGAGGCAGCCGCATGCTCGCATGGAGGCAGCCCTCTCGGCGGCGTCGCCCCCTGCGCTGGGTGGTGGCTGGCGGCGGTGCTGCCGCTGAGCAGCAGCGGGAGCTCCGGGGAGCTGAAATCCCGTACTTGCTTCGGGAGAGGATTTCCGTGCAGTCCTGTTAGGGCCGGCCACCTGATCTTTGCACCTGGCCCTTTACTTTGCTGACGTGGTTGGTGTAGTTGTCTGACTTCGTGGAGACTGCGCAGAACTTGTGGTTCTCAGGAAATAAATAAATACAGTAATATCCAACAACACCCAGTGTAGGTGCTCTTTAGCAACACTTTGCCAGAAGTCTTGAGTTCAGAAAAGTTAGCTCTTCCTAAGACTTGGGGTCCCAGTGTGTTGTGGGAATTGCTGTTACTGGACACACTGTACCTTCCTGTTACCGCTTTCCGTGTGGTTCCATTTTTTGACAGTAATTTGGGTAGTTTTTGCTGTTTCCAGAAAAGCAAAGCACAGCTTACTGTGCATGTACTGTTAACATAGGTGCCTTGCTCTTTCTGACATAGAATTGCTCTGAGGTGTTGTAGCTGTATTTAGCTACCAGTGCTGGTTTGACAGACCTGCTTGCCTTCATTTCAGAGTGTCTGTTAGCACTGTTAGGAGCAAATGGACTAGAGTTGCTGAGATTCTCTGGAAGAAAGAAGAAAGAGCTGAATCACTGATTGTCTCATCCTGGTGAGGATGATGCTGTCATCACTGTGAGGGTGGAAGTTGCAGAAGTCTGAGAACCCGTGAAGGCCACCTGCTGCAGGGCTTCTGAGCACTGGCACAGAGGCCCCAGTCCAGCAGAGGAAGCAGCCTGGATATGCCATGTCTGAGGGAACACAGCAGGCATACTGGAACCCGTTGTTTTATAAATCAAGTTGGATTTTTTCCGTAGCTTCACTCACAGTCAGGTCACATCTATTTAAAACTTGCCAGGTTGCTTGTCTAGTCCATTTTGAGAATATCTGTGGGTAGCCTCGTTTGCATTCAGCTCACTGTTTGGAAGTACTTCCTGACAAAGCATCTTTTATGAAGTTTGAATGAGTGGTTACTGATCCCACTGTTTGGTGTAGTTGAGTGATTTTTCTTCTTTGTGTAGTAACCTTGTTTGAAAACTCTGTGTGGTCTGTAGAAGACACTGCTGAGGGATGAGGTAGATCCGGTTTGCTCAGCCCGTACTCTCAGGTTGTTTTGTAAACCTTTTGAGACCTAGTTGCCCTTCCCACAGTTTTCTTCTGTTTATCTGCCTCCCTTAAAGTTGAAACCTGACCTAGAGGCACAGTTCTGTCTGATGCTTTGTGTGTTGAGAACAACAGAACCCTTACTTTCCATGTCTTGTAAGCAGGTGTGCAATGCACCTGTAAAATGGCTGAGAAAGAGCGATGTCTTCAGGGTTCTGTCTGGGACGACCTTATTTCCAAATCGGCGTAAGATACTATGTAACTTCGATTTCCCTGTTTTTGCTCCTATACTCCCTCACTTTTTGCCTGTAAAATGTATTTGTATTCAAATAATACTGTTGAAGGGGTTGAAGGACCTAGATTTGTGCCCAGACTTGTAGCAGATGTGCAGAGGGTTTCTGAACAGGCTCTGTGGATATGTAATCTCCTGAGTAGGAATTAATAACCTCGCTCTTCTTTTATAGCCTTGGTCAGGGTGCTGCTTGCAGCAGAAAGGTGTGTTTGCTGTTATCCATCTAGGAATTCATCTGTGTTCAGCGGCTTCTTGCAGTGCATGCTGGAGGCTACGTTGTTTAGTGTCAGTGTCATTTAAGATATTACCACCCAGCCTCAATTTGCTGGTCCCATTTGTCAGATCCTAAATTACTTCAATATGTATTGGTGAAGGCTGTCTTTAGGTAGGACTTCAGTCAGCAGGAAACCCTGGAAGATGAATAACATGCTAGCAAACGAAATCTACAGCTTACAGAACTAAAGCCATGTTATTTTTAATTTTTATTAGCTTACTAACAGTCTGCTTTGTGAAGAGCTTGCTGTGGGTACAAATATTTTCAGGATTACTGTGCCGTTGTGGCTACATGTCCTTTGTGATGTTGTCAAACAAGTGTGAGTGGACCAGCTTGGAAAACATTTGGAAATGTCAGCATGCTTGTTCAAAAATCAAAACAAAATCAAAAAGAATCAAAACAAAAGAAAAATTTCCAGCACCCTGGAAGTCTTGAAGAACTGACAGTGCCCTTACAAGGCTGGATTTGCTTTGTTAAAGTGTCTGGTGGTGCCAGTCATTGCTCTTCATTTAAGCTTCTAACAACTTACTATCAAAAGGAAGCGTGAATGAATTTTGTGCCCTTTTAAGAGCCGTACTATGTACACTATTAAAAACAGATGTTAGGGTTGACAAAGAAAACCCTAGGCTTCTTTTTTTAATGGAAAATAGAAACCATTACTTACTTTTGTTGTAAGAGAGCCAAACGTTCGGTAATTTTTTCAAGAAGTGCATCCTAGATGTAATTGATATTTAGAAATCAACACTACTTAAATTAAACAAATCCTTCGGAAGCAGTGGATGGGATGAGGGCAGGTTATGCTGATTTAATGATCAGATAAGGTCTTGAGAAATACGTTTGCATTAAAACAGCCAGGGTTTCAAAGCACTCTTACTCATTTAGCAGTGGAGTTACTCTAATGCGGTATGCATGGAAGCTGCAAAACCAGCATCTGTAGTAAAGTAGCAGTGAACTCTCATTGTCAGAGTCTCTTCTACTTGTTTTCTCTTTCACTCCCCTGCCAGGACCATTGTCTCTCATGCTCTTTGGATCAAAAAACCACAGCAGCAGTTACTGTCCACTGCCTCAGTATGAAGTCCGCATCCGTGTCAGCCAGGTTCTGCTAGGTTCACTACTGAGGAGAGGCGTTCCTCAGGAAGAATCTGGAAGACCGCAGGCATGAGTTCTAGTGTCGGAGGTGTGCCTCCCAGGCTGGAAGCTCCGGTGTCTGTTTCTGGCATCCAGCATGTGGTAGGAGGTGGTGACACGTCTCTTGTCTCTTCTGTCAGCGCCCTGGTGCTTCCAAACCAGGAGCAAACGGCCCCTGTGGAAACAGAAAGTTGGGAATGTGTGGATGGAGACCGTGTTCTTACAGGTGTGGAAGTGAGCGGTCTGATGTTTTCCTTCATCCACGAGCTTGTGATCTCTCTGTGCTGGCTGTCAGTGTTGTGGGCATCACAAAACCTTTGCTGAAGGTGCTGTGCCATTGCTGGATTTGGCTTCTGAAATACAGTGGCCAAGAAACAGATTTGCAGTAGGGGCTGCCACTATACTAGCATTTCTGCTGTTTCTACTGGCTTAATTGTTATGAGATTTCATGTTGCCAGAATGTAATTGGTTGCATACATTTATTCTGGGAAGCATTTTAGATGACAAAAGAGCCAGACAGAACCCTTGGACTAAAAGACCACTAACCCACCAGAAGTCCCTTGGAAGCAGATTTGATGCTCTGTGAGATGTCAGGAGCTCCCCAGTGGGAAGCTACTTCTCTCTGCTTTGTTTGTTATAACCAAAGGTTCAACTGAATCTCAAGATTTCATCTAACTGCACTCTGATGTTTGCAGGAAAAGTGTACCATCATCATTCTCAGTTATTACAAGATTTCTTAGCTTATGCTTAGAGATGTGTAGAATCATACTCGAGAGAGGTGTGACAGCTTTGGTCTTAGACCTCTTAACAAAGTGACGGGTTTTTGCCAGTTTGCAGAGACTCCTTGAAAGAAACAGAAATCTGAGACAAGCACAGTAGGTAGAGAAATATTTCTTCAGCTGCAGGAGTTCTGACTCCGTAAGGTCTGATGGCTCCCCTCTGTCTGGAGACCTTGTACTTGGCAGCATGTAAGATAACTGGTCACAGCAGTGCCTTCCTGTTCGCTGGGAAGGTAGATAATCTGCTTTAGTCTGCTTTTATCACCATCTGAAGGTGGGTAGGGCTCTCTTCAAACAAGAGCTAATGCTTTGCAGTTGGCGCAGGGCAGGAGCCGTGGCAGGAGGTCTCTGCCCTTTGAGACCTGTACGTAGGGCACGGAGGAGCTGAGGGAGCTCCGGAGCCACTGGGCGGGTGTGCTCCCTTGGAGGGAGTCTGACAGCCGGGGTGTGGTGCTCTCTAGGGAAGAAGAGCTGAGTGGGAGGGCTCCACTGCTCCATTCCAGCAGGCAAGATGCCACAAAGACGGTCTCACTACCTAGGAATTGCCTCTGGGTTATAATCTTTTAAATTTTCTTAGGCTACATTTTCTGGGAGAAAATGCAGAAAACCACTTGCTGCCATTTTTGTAAATGCCATTTAATGCATTTACAAATGCCATTTAATGCAATTTTGTAAAGCCATTTTTGAGATGGTCTGAGTATTGTTCCAGTTCTTTGTTTTTTTTTTTGTTTGTTTGGTGATCGCTTTTTCTGTGATTAAACTGTTAAGAATTTGAATTCCATCCCACTGCATCATAAAAATGTTTAAAGGGTGATAATCGTCTTATTTATCTTTCATCAGCTACAGCATTAGGAAGAGACTAGTATTGTAACATGAATATAGCTAGTGATGAGAAGTCTGCAGAAATACCTGGAAGTAAAAAGCAGACAAATAACCAAGGGCAACATACTGTAGACACTTAAAATCAAAGTTTAAAAAAAAAAAAAAAGCTGATGCTCTTCACGTTTTGAGCTTACGTTAGGACTTTACACGCTAAAGCTACATGTTTTAACAACAGTCACAAGGTTTTGACACAGGCATGAGCATCACCTTGCAATTTTAAAGTTTTAAGGCTTCAGTTAAGGACCTTCTTCATATGTGAAAGTAGTCAGATCTGATTATTGACTCACTTTGGAAGTGGTAACGGCGTGACTATGCGTTATTGACGTGTCAGTCTTTGTTGCGGAGGGTTGAAAACTTGATCAGCAGCCATCTGTCTCGAAACTCGAGGTGTGCAGGTCAATGTACTAATATGGCATCGATTGTTGTGATGTCTGCAGTGCAGCTGGGCTGGGTTGGAATGACTTGTAAAGAAATAATTCAGCAGAGTCCGATTTCACATAGCTGCAGTGAGTGTCACCGTAATGGGATTAGTGCGAGGCGGGCAGGGTTGTGGTGTGGGGTTTGGACTCCTCGGCTGGAGCTCAGGTGCTTTAAGGAAGCAGTTTTTCCTCTTCTCCGTTCCTTTCTTGCAATGTTTCTTGTTTTCAACCAGGTTGTGCTTCCTTCTGAACTGTTTACCCATGCGATTTGGTGTTGTAACAGCTGAGTGTCTGCCCAAGGGAAAGGGTGGCATGGACACAGCAGGGGTGGTGCCACTTGGTATCTGTTTGCCTAACAGATTAGTCAGTTTTATTTAGGACTTCCTGAGTAATTTTTTTTTTGTTTGGCTTTCTTTCTTTGTAGCACTAATAGCAATGTCTTAAATATTAAAGATGTGCTTCACAAGGCAGAAAGTAAAATTCATCCTGCTTCCACAGCATGATTTTTTCACCTGGTGGAATATTGATGAAATGTGGAAAAAATGATGTGAAGATAATAGCACTTCTGATGTTTTCCTATAGATGTCCAAATATATTTTAGAATGGTTGCTATTTAGGAGAGTGTTAGCCCTGACAATGTATGCTGCTGACGGCAGTCACCTGTCACACTTTGACTCCTCAGAGCAGCAAGTCATGCCGTGTTCTTGAAGGTAAAGGTGCCTTTTGGGTCTGCAATAGCGGTTCACTTTTCTTCACAGTCTAAGGTTTGTTTTGAAGAAGGTGGAAGAAGTTCGTACAGGGATCAGTGAAACTTTGTGTTATTGCAAAAGTTTGTGTGCTGGTTGGGAAACAGGATGAACTTAAACTCACTGTGGCAAATGTAAGCCACTCGGTTGTCCCTCTTGGGCTCTGAAATATTCCTAGGTGTTACTCATGGAAGGGGGTGAGGGACTAAATTATCATGAATAAAACCGATTCCCTACTCTTTGGAATGTGAACAACTGCCAACTGTAGGATTTAATTTCAAGTATGGAATCTCTTCTGAATCAGGTGGAGAAATAATTGTTGGAGGCTTTGTCCTAAGACGGCTAAATGAATGCCTTTGGATTAGAATTGTGGGTTTGTGTTTTTCGCTTTAGTCTGATTGCTTTAAACTTTGTGGCAACTGAGGATAATCCTTGAAATAGGAGAAATACTGGTAATTCTTTTTTTCCAGGCAAAGTCATTTTTCCCTGAAATATCTTTGCAGATAGTGACATGAACAAAATATGTGTTCAGTGCCTGGAAAGCAACAGAAGTGAAGAGCAACGTACTTGTTGAGGGGAGGGCAAGGAGCAGGCTGGGCGTGTGGTTAGGTTTGTATTGACTGCTGAGCTGGAAGGAGGGCAGACTTGCAGACTTCCCCCCCCCCAGGACTTGTTATCATTTTTAGCTTTATTTATCTGTCTTTCATGGTAGCATTGTGTGACTTCTTTTGAAATGTTTTACTCGTGGGTTGAACAGTTTTAAAACTGCAGTTTCAAGAGTGAGCAAAAACATCAAGGAGTTTGATGTGGTTGGATTGTCCTTGACGCAGTTTGATCCTGATTCTTGACAGCTCAGTGTGAAGTCTTTTGGGCTGAATAACATAATGCAGTGAAAAACATTATGCAGTGCATCAGTGATGTATATAGTCCACTTCTTCCATTTTAAGTGGTTTTATATGTGATTTTTATTGTTGGCACTTTGTGTACAGTAGCACTTCAGTGTAACTGCACATTTTAACAGGCTAGGTGAGTGCTTCTGCCTTGCTTACTTTTTGTAAAGTATGTGCCAAAAAGATGGATATGCTAAAGTGTAATAAGCATATTCATAATACATGTGTATGAAATTATGCACCAATATGTTCCCCTTCCAATCTAGAACTTGATTTCTTCCTGCCAGTTCCAGGAGCTTTAGACCTTTGCCTTGCCAGACTGCCAGCAGTCTGAATTCACATCTGTGTACAAGCTGCTTGTCTTCGCTCCCTTGCTGCTGTCCCTCTCCCTTGTCAGTAGCTCTGGGAGTGGCGGAGGGGAGCCTTCCTGCTGGTTGTGCAGAAGAGGCTTAGCAGGGAGGTGGGTGGACATTCAGGCTAGGCAGAGAACCTGAGGCTTCACTCTTTACTGCAGTGGCTAAGGGGAACTGTGGTGGTTCCGCCCTCCTCCTGGGTGAGACTGGCAGAGCTTCTGCCAGCCAAGATGTGTTCAGCACCTGCCTGGGCGTTTCTGTTTGGCTGGTTGTTTTTTCCCCAGCAATCCTTCAGTTCAGTCCTTGCCTTTTGATCACAAAATACTAGTATGATAGTAAATGGTCAGGGTCCTAAGGAGGCCAGGAAAATAAACTGTATTTTTGTTGTTCTCCAGATTACTTTTTTTTGTTGTTGTTGTTGTTGTGGTTCACTGTGTGGCCTCAAAGATACGCCAAACAAAGGGAGGAGGTACCTTCTGAGGCTGGGGTGGGGAATGGACTCGTGGCTTTTCAGACTGGCTTGAATGCTTGAGCATAAGCTCAGGTGGCATCAGGCAAGTCAGTTAACCCTTGCCATGTTACTTGCAAGCTCTAGATCGCTGTGCATTTCACTTGGTACAGTTGATGTGGAAAAGATTTTTTTGTTGACTAATCTGTTCTGTTTTGTTCTCTTTCAGGTCTCCCTTGCAATTATGGAGTTTTAGAAGAACAAGGGAGTGTGGAGGGGGAATCCCCCTCTCCACACAGCGAGGTAGTTCTCTTTGTAATTTTCTATGGACAACAATATTTGTTACAGATGATGGTGAAATAAGACTTCTTGAAATATATATTTATAAATATTTATTTGGATCAAGTGCCAAACATAACATTACGAAGATTTCTAATGGCAGCTCAATAAAACTGGATTTACATCCTTGGAATTACAAGTTTTTGAAGGCACTGTGTTGTGTACTGACTTGGAGTGCCTTGATATTCTTAATGGTTGTTCCCCTTAAGGAGAGGAGCAGCTTCCAACGTGAAGATGAATTCTCTCATGCCAGACTGCACTGCTAAGTGTCGATCTCCACAGCATGCTTTGGATGTTATTTCTGCAGTGACCAGGGGCAGCGAAGGCCAAATCAAAGCCTTTCTCTCTTCTTACTGCTACAATGCTGCAACGATAAAGGATGCCTTTGGTAGAAACGTTCTGCATCTTGCTTCATCCTGCGGCAAAAAAGGTGTGCTGGAATGGCTGGCGGAGACCAAAGGAGTGGATCTCTTGGCAAAAGACAAAGAGTCTGGATGGACAGCTTTGCACAGAAGTATATTTTATGGATACATCGATTGTGTTTTGTCCTTACTGAAGGTGAGGAATTTGCAGCTGGAGCTTTCCTCGGTATCTACGGGTTTTAGACTTGTATCACTTAAAGGAAAGTGAGTTTTCAAACTTGACCAAAAGCCTTTTGAGGGTTATCTTAGTACTGTATTTAAGTCACAGCACACTGGTCTACTTGAAATGTGTCTTTGTATTCATAAGAGACAAATTTCTGTCTTTGCCCATACAGAAATCAGCACTGAGTAAGGATCCCCAGTCGATTGTGGACTTCCCTGAAAGACTGGTTTATGCGAACCGTATCAGGATTAGGATCTCAAAAGCGTAAAGTGAACTTGATGTCAGGCTAAAGCTACTGCAAAAATAGACTCTCCAGTAATTACACAAATTAGTGTTTTCAGAGATAAGTTTGGATGGCATAGTAATTAGCAGTGGGTCATATGTTTGAGGGAGAAGCAGTTCAGGATGCACAGCATTTTAGTAACCAAATCTTGATTTCATTTATACTCTACTTTAACCAGAGCCTTCACTCAGTCCCCTTCATTCTTTTCTTGCAATTGCAGTTTCTTCCCTGCCTCTTGGCAAATTGCTTTTTATTTTTACTCCTTCCCTCTGTTCCTCCCACCCAAAATACAGCAACAGAAGAGCTGCATGTGTTTGAGGTGTTCAGCCTCCCTTTAGCCATGTGAGAAAATGAAATATTTGTGGTTCAGGGTGACTTAAAGCAAAGCTTTTAAGGTAGAGATTTTTCCGTTTTGAGTTTAGCCATTTATGGTTGCAGTGACTAGCTATTTATAAGTATTAAACTCTGCTTTCAACAAGCAGTTTAAGCAAAATCGTTGTGGATCCAGTAGTTTTTGATTCTGGAAGGTCTGATATCTGATAAACGTGCATTTTATGTGCTGTACTCCTACATAGTGAGGAGGTTTTGTTTAAGCTTGCCAAAATTAAGGTTTTTATGAAAGTTGTGAGAGATTCTGTCCTCTAGAAAACTGGAAACTGTATATGTGATGTTTGAAGAGGTATTTCATCCTTGAGTGTGTGTCTGTCTTTTGATACTTGCTTACAGGAGGCCTTTACTGGTTTTCCCCAAATGTATTTTACTTTTCTGTCATAAATGGGTGAGGTTTTTGAGGTAGGTGGCTCTGTTGATACTCCTCTAAGAAGCAGGATGAGTCATGGAGAGAGCTCTACCTTCCAGCTTCTTAACTGAGGTCTTCCTGCTATACTGTGTTATTAAAAGCATGTGTTCCTAAGGTATTATAGCACTGACAGGAAGGGATTATAGAACATAGTTATGAAATAGCTGAGCTAGAAAGGGACCTCTGGGCAATTGTCTAGTCCAAACATCGGTGTTCCAGTGTTTGAACACCAGTCTAATAAAAATGCTGTTACACTGAAATGGAATTTATTGTATTTTAATTTATGCCCATTGCCACTCAGCCTGTCCCTGCATACCACAACAACTCCTCCTCCACTGCCCCTAATTGTATATTTTATACATGTTGGTACGATCCCCCCTTGAACCTTCTCTAGGTTAAGCATCCCAGATCTCTTGGCCTCTCCTTGTGTGGATGATGGCTGAGGTATCATGTATGTCTCTTAAATGCCTCCAGAGCCAGGGACTCCACTGCTGTCTTGGGCAGCCTGTTCCAGTGTTTGACCACCCTTTCCATGAAGAAATTCTTCTTAATGTCCAATCTAAGCCTTCGCTGGTGCAACTTGAGACCGTCTCTTCATGTCTTATCACTAGCCACCTCGCTGCAGCCTTTGTTCAGGTTGTAGAGAGTGAAGAGGTCTCCCCTCAGCCTCCTATCCTCTGGAATAAACAGCCCCAGTTCTCCCAGTCACTCCTCATATATGTTGTTTTCCAGTCCTTTCACCAGCTTTGTTGCTCTTCTCTGCACACAGTCATCATTTTTGGCTGGACTTGCTTCAGTAAATCCATGGCTGACCTGTACTGGGGAGTCCAGACCTGGACTCAGCACTCTGGATGTGGCCTTGGGAGTACTGATTAGTGCTTGCTGGCAACACTACTTTGTGCAGCCCTGGACACTTCCACCATTCTTTGTCTGAGGATTCATTGCTGGCTCACGGTCGACTGGTTGTCCATCAGGACCCCCAGGTCCTCTTCTCCCCAAGCTGCTTTCCAGCCAGTCAGCCTCCAGCCTGTACTGGTACACTGGGTTATTCCTCCCTTGGACCGGGATTTGTTTTTCCCTTTGTTGAACTTAATGAGGTTGCTTTCAGTTTATTTCCCCAGCCTGTCCAGGTCCCTCTGCAGCGCAGCCCTCTGGCATATCAGCCACTGTCCTTGTTTTTGTATCATCATCAGCCTTTCTGAGTGTGCCCTCTGCCCCGTCACCCAGCTCATCAGTGACGATGTTAAAAAGTACTGGCCGAGAGTAGGGTACTCCATTAGTGTGGATGATAGACTTTTGTTGGGCTCAACCAGAGGCAGTCATGATGTGTTTTCAGACTCAATCTAGCTGCAAGTTCTGCCACACGCCAACTGGGGTTTGTTTTTACAGGTTCAGACCCACGAATATCACTGCAGCCTCTGTTATGCTTGTAAATGACTTATGCAGCTGTCAAAGACAAAAATATTCAACTACCTGTTTGTCTTAAAACAAAAATGCCTTTGTCATATGATGGCATTAGGAAAGGGTTCTGCCCCAGAGAGTGGTGGGCATGGGACAGGCTCCCCAGGTCAGTGGGCACAGCCCCTAGGTGCCAGAGCTCAAGGAGCGTGGGGTCACCGCTCTCAGACACAGGGTTTGATTTTGGGTGGTGCTGTGTGGGGCCAGGAGTGATCCGTGTGGGTCCCTTGCGACTCGGGATGTTCTGTGATCTGCGGTTCACCTCCTTAAAAACAGTGATAGCAGCACTTGAAGCTTTCCCACTGCAGTCTTGTCTGGCTGTTTGTGCCCTCTTGTCTTTTCTCAGCAACTGTGAACTATGTTTGAACTGTGAACTATGAACCCTGCTTGTTTTCAAGAGCCATAGAAGATGTTTGTCTGTCTGTTTATTTATTATTATTTTTTAAGATCTTCTCGCTACTCTCGTCAGAACTGAGTTTTCTTTTAACTTGCCCGTATAAGAAAATGTATTCTTCAAAGCTAGTAAATATGTTTTGGGTAAATATTATTTGCCTGTCCTAGATGGCAGTGCTTTACCTTCATGTGCATTTCCTGTGTTTACGTGTTTGCACTGATTGAGTAATAAGATGTAATAAAATCCCAGTTAAAGGATCAACCTGAAATATATGTAGCTGAACAGAATTATATTGTTGATTTTTTTTTTTTTTTTTTTTTTTTTTTTTTTGCTTTGTTTTTCCCCAGATCTAGTCACAATTGACTAGGAAGATTCTGAGGGTTTTCTTTTCTCAGTAGATCAGTTAAAGACTTATTTAGCTTCTTAGATGTTTACCTGGATTTTTCAAGCTGTAGAGATAATCTTAATTTTTATTCTTTTTCTTCCCCCCTCTCCTTCTGTTTCAGCATGGTGTTAGTCTGTACATTCAGGATAAGGAAGGCTTATCAGCTTTGGATCTTGTGATGAAGGACAGGCCAGTCCATGTGGTGTTCAAGAAAACTGGTAGGAAATAAATAAATTAAACTGTTTTTTTACGAGGAGATTTATTTTAGCAACATGCTAATGTAGGTACCAGTGTAGACAACATTTTCTGTTTCTAATCAGAACTGTACAGGTTAGCAGATACCTTGAGATATGGGGCCACTAATGTCCATCGGACAGCAGGCGCAGCATGTTGGCGGTAGGCACAGGATGTGCATATGTAGTGGAAATGGACAAATGGTGACTGGCTTAGAGGTTAAAACAAAAAAAAAACACAACAACAACAAAAAGCAAATGATTAATAGGTTGCCCAAAGATTTTGTGGAAACCCCATCCTTGGAGATGTTTGAAACCTGAAAAGGAAATGGTCGCGGGCAACAAGCTCTAGCTGGTGATGCTTGAGCCGGGGGGATTGGACTGGATGGCTCCCAGGGGTGCCTTCCAACCTCTGCTGTTCTGTGATCTTTCTCTTTAGCTGAACTCAGGTTACCAGAGACACTGTCAAGTTAGCAAAGACATTGTCTCTGAATTCAGTAGGGTAGTTCCATCACTTCCGTATCTTTTGTGAAAAGTAGGGAAATGTGTTCTTGAATCTTCAAAATACTTTTAAGGTAGGGTAACTTGATACAAGTTAGCTGCACTACATCTCCAAATGGGAAATGAACATGTAAGAATAACTGAGCACGCAAGTGTTTTTTTTTTTTTTTTTTTTCCTACTATTGACACAAACCAATTTATCCAGTGGTTTTTATTTGCTTTTATGCTGTTTAATACTTTTTATACCCTTTTCTCCTTGTCTTCAGGGTTGCCCAGTGAAAGTTGTTCTTTTCAGCTTTTCCAGCCAATCTAAGTGGGTTTGGTTATGTAAATCCTGGGTTTCATATATCAATTTTACATTGATATGGTAGTATATGGTAAGATTGTTCAGTCTTTGTAAAAGTAGCACAACATGGTCAAACGTACATTGATTTTGGTTTCCTACCCATCAGAAAATGGTGTTCAGATGTCATTGCAACTGAGAGGTTGTTTAAAAAATAATGACTAAATAAAAAATAATGAAAGTGCTTTTGGCTTTCTTGCATAAGAGTATATAACCTTTTTTGGTAAGGGTTTTTCCCTAAATTGAAAGAACAAACATATGTAACCTAAGGTTGTATTAATGATCTTCTGAAAACATCTTCAGTAAATCTACTGCTGTGGAATGTTTGCATTTTATACAACTGGAAAATAAGTGTAAGTAATGTTGCCTGCCTGCTGTACATTGTTGTCAAAGTTTTATGTTATATATTCTTATAAGAAGTAAGAGACCATCTTTTTCAAGTTCAGTTTTAGGTGAAAAAAAAAACAACTTTCTTCTTCAAATTTGTAATAGAAACAGTATGAGTTACTTTTAAAATCCAGTACGTATGAAACTGCTGTATTTACAAGCTGCAGAGAGAATATTTTTCATTGCAGATCCCACAGAAGTCTACACCTGGGGAAACAATATAAATTTTACCTTGGGTCATGGAGGTCAACAGAGTAAACATCATCCTGAATTGGTGGACCTCTTTCCTCGGAACAGTGTTTATATCAAGCAGGTAAGCTATCATGTCAGTCTGTAATCACGCCTCTTCACTGCTTTTACCTTTTCAGTAATTATGCTTCATTTTTTAAATTTTTTTAGCATTCAAATGTGACGTTCATAAAAGCATTCTAAACAGTCACTCATAGTAACAACTTTGATCATTTGCATTCTTTGAGAGCACAGCTTAGGTTACTTAAACAGGATGAAGATCCTGTGTTGCAGCATTGGATATAGTTTGATGTTCACAAGCTCTGCCTGTGTTGTCATAAGTTACCTTTATTAAAGCTGAACTTGTCTGCCAAAATTACTTTGTGAACAACTTCAGGTTATTGAAGACAACTAATTTGTCCTATATTCTCCTCCTGCCCCTTTTGCCCCTGTTCTTTCAGGTGGTGCTCTGCAAATTCCACTCGGTGTTCCTCTCCCACAAAGGTCAAATCTATACATGTGGCCATGGACAAGGAGGACGCCTGGGACATGGCGACGAACAAACATGCCTGGTATCTTAATGCTGTCTTGTGTATAGTCTAGCATGATATTTCTTTTATAACAAACAAGAAGTCTAGAACCTGAGTTAGAGTTTCTGTGTGTACTCTTAAAACTTTTTTAGTCAGTTTTCTCTTGTTAACTAAACAACCTCCCCATTCCTCACCAAACAGCAGCATGAACAGTGATGGTAGGGTTATTTCTGGTTAGACTTGCACAGCTGTCAAGTGAATTCATTTGAACAGTACGTTGTCACAACATACAAAACCAAAATTTGAGGAGACAGATACAATGCAGTACAATTCAGACTTTGGCATGTTGTGCCATGGAGCTGGTTAGCATGCACAGTAATTCAATTTTACCGATATTGGGTATGTGCTGGAACTTGAGCCTGTGTTGCTGGATGCTGTACTTAAGACCAGAGCTCACCTTAACACATTTGTTAAAAGAAAGAACACAGTTCTAGGAAATCAGTGTTTTTTTTGTTTTTGTTTTTTTTTTGCATGGTGTTTTGAAACAAGGATGTTACCTTGAAGAAGAAAGGAGAATTCCTATTAGAGGGCCTAAAGAGTCAAAGATACAGAACTGCTTCCTTATTCTGTGTGACTTTTCTTTGGGTTGTCCTGTATTTGGGTGGAAGGGAGAAAGCTTTATTGCCCATTGTAATTAAAAAATTAAAACAAAATTAATAACAGTTAGTACTTGTATCCTGAAGACAGCTGGACAGTTTGCACCCTGGTTTCAGAGCAGATAGTTATAAAAATTGACTCCCA
>VXAV01005694.1:76613-90537 GCA_013399715.1 Alectura lathami | reverse complement strand
TTACCATGCTGGTTTTTTTTTTTTTTTCTTTTTTTTTTCTTCCCCTTCTGTCTCCAGCTCGCCTACCCAGTCACCTTTACACCCTCCAGAAACAGTCTCAGAAAAAGTTGCAGCTAAAGCTGGTGAATAGCTTAGGATTTATGGCAGTATGTAGGCACTGCATTTTCTTAGAACTGCAGTACTGTGGAGGATTTACTGTTTTCTTCCCTCATTTTTTCATAGAGGAGCAGTTCATGGCCTCCTTCCAAGCGTCAGCCTTTTCTGGCTTGGGGTCTGTTCACTGGGAGACCTAAGCCTTCAGTGCCACCTAGTGGTGTTTACAAAATGTCTTGTAACTGAAATGCTGTCTTAGTGTTAAAAGCTGAGTTTGTGTGTCAAATAGAGAGATCAGTGTGGGTATTTCCCTTTCCTTCCTTGCATCTGATGGAGCAGATCTTATCATAAACTTCCTCTTCAGTATTTGTTCATGTGAGGTTTAGCCTCTAGCATCTGTAGTGTTGGTAGTACCCCTTCAACATCTTTGGGATACTACTTTACCACTTTACTCTTCCTGCATCAGTGGAATTGTGTCAACCCACACTGCATACCTTTCCGTGCTGAATGCTGGCAAACGCTGGGATTTGTGCTTTAGACGTTATAAATTACTGAATAAGTAGAGAGTTGGGATCTTAACACTTCTGTTTCCTGAATCAACAGTTCATTCTTTAGCTTACAGAAGGTTTAGAGGGTATCTTATCAATGTCTGTATATATACTGCATATATGCCTTCAGGTATATGTATACCTATACTTAGGTGTGTGTATACGTAATGTCTGTATGCCTGAAGGGAGGGTGCAAACAGAACAAAGCTGGGCTCTTTTGAGTGGTGCTCAGTGCAAGGGCAAGAGGCACTAGGCACAGACTGAAACACAAGGTTTCCTCTAAAAATCAGGAAACGTTTCTGACCCTGAGGGCACAGGTTGTCCAGGGAGGTTGTGGAGTCTCCATGGAGATCTTCAAAAGCTGCCTGGACATGGTCCTGTACAGTGTGCTGAGATTGTCCAACCTCTGCTCAACCAGGACCTGTTCTGTGGTCCTGCAAGGCATGAGAAACTGGAAAGCAAACATGTCACTCGCATTCCTTTGTCCCTTCCTTATGTAGGTATTGACAGACCTTCACAGCTCCTTCAGTGGGACGAGAAGAAAGCCCAACTTTAGCACCAGTAATGCCACATGTGGGCTTACCTTCCATTGGATGGATTGTTGCTGCATGGCCACTTCTTTCAGGCATCCACAACACAGGGATGTCTGTGTATGGGGTCCTGCTGCACAGTCCTTCATGTTTCCGTTGAATGTTCTCAAGTTTGTATTTGGTTATGGCCTGGACTGCAGAACCTTGGACAGCACAGAGAAACATTTTTGAACAGTTGGCAAGAAATGGTTTATGTTTTTGGTGTGCTAGCTTGGAATTGGATGTGATTTATAAACAAACAAGTTGTACAAATTTGTAAATCAAGAACTGGATTAAGCTTGTTGCTTGACTTGATTTGGTGCCTTTTCCTGTTCTTATTGAAATGTAAGCAAAAACTGCCCTATAGATGACTGTTCCAAAGATGTTTGAATATTCAGAGAAGCTTTTCAATGCCCATTGTGGGCAAATGGATTCTCAATATCAAACAGATTTTTCCCCACTTTACTTGTGGGTTCTTTGTAGCGAATGCTCATAATGTTTTAAGATAAGTTTGTAGAAGAACGTCCTTCTCCTTTTATAAGTGACTTTGAGATGGCACATTCTAGTGTTTAAAAAGTACTGCAGTGTATAATATGTAAGTGCTTTTATATGATATGAGGGTTTCCTCTTTCTCTGAAAAAAATGCTGTTGATGTTACAGGTTTTTTGCTGGAAGTCATCTAACAATTCCATGAAGCAGTGTCGTTGGGTGTATGGCCGTCAAGTCTTCATGTCTGATGTTGCTTTAAGCAGGAATGAAATGATGTTTGTCACACAGGATGGTGAAGCATTTACTGGCAAGTGGCTGGAAGAAGGGAAAAAAATATTGGAAAAGAAAGGTTGGTTATGACTTTCTAATTTTAAGTACTTCAAGTCAATGTAAAAGTTTAATCAGACCTTTACAGTCTCTTCCGTTTTCTGCTGCTTGATCTAGCAGTGTTATGTAGTGACTTCTTCCTTTTCTCCACAGCTGATGGTACACTGGAGATAATACCACAACTTACACTTAGGTTAGCTATCAGGTGGAGATTTCCAGGTAGAAGAGTAATTCTGAAGAGCAGTAGTAGCACGAGGGTCCAGTGTAACAGTTTTGTCACATGTTAAATGACTGCTCCCAGAAAGCTGGCATTGAACAAAAAGAGGAGCATGTACTTGCTTGCACAGCTCATTTAGTGAAACCTTGTTTCCCAGGCCTGTACCTGGGCACAACATGGTCTCCAGAGCAATTTCTTCCTTATTAACTTGTCTCATATTGCTGGGAGTGGGTCCTGATGGATTGTTTTTTGGTGAAGAAGATATCTCTCTACTATGGCACAGGATTTTAATTGCAAGTATTGCCTGTGCTTATGGAGGTGTCTTAAAATTCTATAGATAGCAGTGGATTTACTTCCAGCCTGGACTCTGAGCTTTACAGCTTTATCTTGAAGTTCTGCTGCTTTTGATACCTAGATTCTATCTTTAGTTTTGTGCAGAGTGGATTTACTATTTGACACCAAGAATCTTTCCTCTCTTGCTCATTGCTGAGTTGCACACTAGTTTTGCTCTCACTATTCCCTTTCATTCTACGTTTCATACTGTGTTTCCTTAATGCATCTCCTTTTGGCATTTGTGTCCTGGTGTTGGTATGCATCTGTAGGCACTCTGTTCTCTCTGCTCATTGATGTTCTATTTGTAGCTTTAATATATGTAAGGAAACTTCAGGATCCAGAGCCGTTGACTAGGTGAATGTCTAGTCGATATTCATGACTGCTTTGGAATGAATGAGAGTTTTTGTGTTTGAAAGTTCTGGTGAGCATGGTGTTACGTGAGCTGAAATCTTCAGCATAATCAAAACTTCATTAGGGACTGCATCGGACTGAAGTCATAAATCTTGCCATTTTTAATCAGTTGCATTTTAGTTAGCTTGACCTTTCTCTGTTTGTTTGCTTGTTTTTAGCAGAGCTTGTATCAAGCCTTCAGAACTGTGAAGTATCAGGTCCATATGACACAAACAATGTGTATGAAAGAATTCGACTTCAGAAACTTGCTTTTGTCCACCGAGCTGTTAGCATTGCCACAGATCCTAATGGATGCAACTTTGCTGTTTTACAGTCCGATCCTAAAACAAGGTATATTTAAAATATCAACAGCTGTGATCTTTCCCGTGTGTTTGTTTGTGCATGTGATGACAAATCATTCTGCTTTCAAAAATGCCTGGTTTTCAATGCATACAGAAGGCATAGCATATATGGTTATCCATACTGCAGGGGATAGCACTTGTTAGTAATCATCTGTGCTGTACAAATGAATTAGCTGAGGTTTCGGAGTAATTAGGGTAGAATCATAGGATAGTTTGGGTTGGAAGGGCCCTTAAAGATCATCTAGCTCCAACCCTCCTGCCGTGGGCAGGGACGCCTCCCACTAGACCAGGTTGCGCAGAGCCCCATCCAGTCTAGGTGACATGAATAGTTTATCTGAAGTATTTAAGGCAACCATTTGCAATATGTTAATAAACTCTGAGCTCTAAATGCTGTAGAAGTTCATTCATTCACTAATCACCAATAACCAACTTCTAAATGGAAGTGAAAAGTGTATCTTTGGGAAAAAATGTTTGAAGTAACTACTGAACGCTGTTCCTTGCACTCGTAATAGTTTCCGGTATACCTGATAAAGGAGTAAATGTTAGCTTTTTTTCCCTTACTCCTTTGAGTTGTAATATGAAACACAGCAAACATTTGTGTTCTCTTGTTGGAAAAATGAGGTGAGGATTTGAAAATACGTATTTACGCACTTAATTGTAAAGACAAAATTCTGTGTTTGATATTCTGAAACATCACAGATCTTACATATGTGATGTAATTGCCTAAGTAGCATACTATTCTTTCCATAAAGAATAAGACATGAAATTTTGAGTAGTCCAACAATGTAAGGGGGGAAAAAAATGGAAACAACCTCACCCTCCTCACTAAACATACTGTGTAAAATTCGATGGAGGCTGTAAATAGTGGATTTTTTTTTTTAATGGGTTTAATTTTTTTTCCTAGCCTCTATGAAATTCCAAGTGTGTCATTATCAACTTTTGGAGAGGATTTTGGCAAGCTGTTAGATGAAACAGATGAAATGGACAGCATCCATGATGTGACTTTTCAGATTGGCACAAGAACTTACCCTGTGCACAAATACATCTTGGCTGTGCGCTCTGACTTCTTCAAGAAGCTGTTTGTTTCCAGTGACACCCAGCTGGACACTCCAGATGTCTACCGCAAAGATGAAGATGCTGTTGGATGTGATCTGTATGTGGTAGAGAAAGTTCATCCGGACCTGTTTGCATACCTTCTGCAATTCATATACACTGACACCTGTGATCTTCTGACTCATGGTTATAAGCCGAAAATCCCGCAGAAAGAAAAATCAGAAGAATATCAAGATACTTTAATTTCTAACCTGAACAAAATGAGTTTTGATGAAGAAGTTAGTAGAAGGTCTGCGTTTGAGATTTACAGGAACAATCAAGTGCAAGTTATAAATGAAAAACAGAAGAACAAAGCTAAAAAAGGCAAAATTGTTGGTGAAGAAGCTAACCTCATAAAAATGTTGCAAAGTGCTGCAAAAAAATTTGGACTCAGCAATTTAAGTGGAAGGTAGGTGAAAATAAATGCATTTATATTCTGGCAAGCTCTTCACAGTGTGTTTTTGTTTAAGCTGATTTAACTTATTAGAGTTGCTGGGTCTGATAAGTAGAAAAGCTCACAGCACCTGCCATGTCACCTCTTTGAAGCAGCATCAGTATGACCTTTTTGAGTAATGTCAGAAGTAGAATTCCCTCGTGATTCTGTACTTACAGCAACGTTTTCCAGTGGGATTCTGTGTGATGTGAATGTGCTGTTGGCCGTTATGCCCGGCTGACATTTGACATCTGATGCAAACAGTCTGAATTCCCAAAATGACTGTCGTAAAACGTGAATGTCTGTTTTGTTAGTCAGCTGGTCTTATTGAGTTGAATTGATGGATTTCTATGCTGTGGTCCACAGTCTACCAGTTTACACTTTGCTTTGTGTTGCTTTGTCCTAGATGTGTTCACATTCCCATTTAACTGATCCACTGGTAAAGTTACACAATGAAACTAATGGAAATGAACACGTCTCCGTAGAATCATATTATTCACATATTTTCCTGCATTTTTCTTTTGGCTTCAGTGCTGATAATGAGCTACTTCAGGGCAGTCTTCTTCACTGTATTTTTCACAAACACTAAAATTAATCAGCAGAGATGTGAAGCTGCCACTTCAAACTGAGTTTCCAATTAAAATTGCCGTTTTCCCATTGAAAGTATATTGCTTCATAATCCTCAAGCAACACTCTTGCATCTTTACCATCCCAATCTGCAAACTCCTTCATAAATTTAGGATATTAAAAGCCTGTGCTGAAACATGCATCTCTTCCACTGCACAGTCTTTGCTCAGATAACTGGTAGCAGAATACAAAACTAGATTTTTTGATGCTGTTATATTGGACTTCGGCCTTCCCTACACCAGTATAGCTGTCATTAAAGATTAATGAGCTACCTAAGGTGTAGAAGGAAAGTCGGTTATGTTTTACAACTGGCCTTTTGTGGTTTTCTGTGACAGATAAGATTCGTATTTATAATATGATCTGCCTGAAGTACTGTTACTTCTTGAAGCTGTTTTTCCTAATGATTTGAGATGTATACTAATTGTATTGACTAACTGTTATTTATCACTGGTGTTAATGATCTGCAGATTGGATGGAGTCAGATTAGAAAATGGAAAAATTAATGTTGTCAGCAAGAAGAATGGGAATAAACTGAAGTTCAATCAGAAAAAATGGTAAACTTTTAAATTTAATCTTTCCTCACCTCTGCTATCTCATTATTTTCATCTCACTACCTGTTAAGTGCAGGCGAAGTTTGATCAGCTGTAGTTTGGCTTCTCCTGTAGGCTTGTCCGTTTCACAGTAACTGATGTTGTAAGTGCTCTGTAGATGTGTGTGCACTGATCTATGCATTAGTAATCTGGGATGGGTGATGTGCAGCAAAAGGAAACAAAAATGTAGTATGTGCTAATCTGTCCTGTGGATTAACTGCATCATTGAAGACTAATGCCAGAAGAAGTTTTGTGGGTAGTTCAGTCAAAAGCAGTTTGATTTCTTGCAAATATGCTTGGTGTGACACTAAGACTACATGGATTGGAAATGAGCAAATGTGTAATATTTTTTCTAATGAAAAAACTGTGGAATATCTTTCAGTGGAAGAAATTCTTTACGCTTCTGTCGAAGTTCTGGTTATTCTTTAATTCCATTGGCCTGACTGCAGTATTTATACCTAAAGGCTTTATGGGTCTGCTTGTGTAGTAACAGTTGTGATGCATAAAAGTAACTTTGTCACAGAATTTGGATTACTGTACTCTTAAAATGCTTTGCTAAAGCTTGTAGCAGCTATTAATTTAACAGGACAAATAACACCCCTTGAGACTGACTAAAATTAGCCATAATTAATTTTTTCGTCATAGCTGTTTGAAACAGTAATTGACAACCTTTTGATGAAGGAAAAACCTGAGAAAAAAATGAGAAACTTCACTTTAGATTAAAAACAAAAACAAAACAGAACAAAAAAAAAAACATAAAACAACCTCTCCCTTGGAGTTATCATGCCTTTACTGTTAGGTTCTTTCTTTCTTTATTTTTTTTTGACATTATTAAAATTCAAGTCTATTTTATTTGAAGTCCTAACTTGCTGAAGTAAGCACTTACTTGTAGAGTTTACAACTTACAGGTCCTCTGAACAGTCACAGTTCTGATCCTTTAAATGTCTTCTAGTTCATACCTTTGCGATGTGACCCTGAAATCTTCAGATGGAAAGGAATTCCCGTGTCATAAGTGTGTACTTTGTGCAAGACTCGGTACGTGCGTGTATATACATATCTATAAAATATGTATTGTATTTTTTTCTGTTTTTAACTGGATTTTTATTGCATCTTGAACTGAAATGCCTTTCTTTACAGATTATTTTCACAGCATGTTAAGCAGCTCGTGGATTGAGGTAAGCTTGGCAATAAAAAACCATGTGTAGTGGTATGTTTTATTGCAGCAAATAAGTGACAGCTTTTTTAGTTTTTCCTAAAATAATGTATTCTAAATATTGAGGAAGAGGGAAGGCTGAACTCCTGGATCATTTTGTAAGAAAAGAGATGCTTTTCGATACTCTATATTTGTACTATTGAGATTCTGTATTATATGAGAATAATAAATGTGTCTGTCAGAGGGGGGTCAAATTATTACTTTCAGCAGTTTATTTTGAGCTAGTTGTGGATTGATGCAGGCCTGTTCTTATAGGATACTAACACCTTTGGATGTATTATCATTTATTTTCTTTAAAAGATCTTACAATTTGAATAGAATGCAGAATGGAGTAGCTCATAGGTACTGAGTGAAAGGTACAGCAGAATGGAAAGTTAATGTGTAGAATCTCTATTTGACTTTTAGTGTTAATGGAATAGAGTTTATCTAAGGCTGTTCCACTTAGTCACCAGCTGCTGCTTCAAAAGGTGTAGGCCTCTTATTTGTCTTGGTTCCTATTTGCTAGCTGTGTATCAACGTTGAAGTTGTTCCTGGACATTGAGATTTCATTTAGATGCCTCTGTTTAAGTATCTGAATACTATTAATAATGATTAATGAACAAGTGGAAAGATGTAAATAGATAAGCATTTTTCAGAAGCTGAAGCAATGTCCAAGACTTTTCTCAACTTTGTGTAGCTTTTTTGGCAATATATAAACCTAGGGACCTGGCAAAGTACTGGCAGTTCTCGTTGCTGAGTAACTGAACTTTGTCAGTCCGTTAAGTTACTGTACTGCCTCTTCCTCTGTCATCCATGACAAAATGTATCTGAAACAGAGATGAGTGATTTTAATTAAAAAAAAAAAAAAATTGTTTTGATTTCTAACATTTAAAACTATAGAAGTTGTATGTAGTTTGTCAGTTATCTATGATTTTGTAACTCAATCTAAATTGTAGTATATTTTCTGAAATATTCTGAAGTATTTTCTGAATCAAGTGCTTTAGATGTTGCATGAAAATTTCGATGTCTGTGAGAAGTTTCTAACCCTAAGACAGGCAAATGTCCATACTGGTAACGTGTTCTAAGCCAAAAAAATCTTTTGGTATCAAGCTTTGCTTCAGCACCAACTACATAAAGAGAAGTTGTTAAGCAGTGACATTGCATGAACTTGAATGATGACAGTTATGTTGTTTAATGGCTAATGTTTGCTCAACTAAAAGCTTTGCCTTAATGGTTAAGGTGGCTGTTCAGATGGAAGGATTGTTGATGACCGTGTTTTCTGAGGGATTAACAGTAAAGGCTAAATTTTTCCATTTTATTCTTAAATGAAAACATCTGATTTCACTAGATCTTCTGCCTTGAAAGGTGTTCAGCGCTCTACGTTTAAACAGTTGTGGGTAGAGTAGTATAGTTAAGGAGAACTGCTGGAGAAGATCCTCACACTTGCAAAACACTGAACTGTTTCATAGGTATTTATGCAGAAGTTTGGCCAGACTTTAATCGTTCTGCAACAATCGGTTCTTAAGAAACTTTAACAGATTTTGTCCAAATGCTTAAATAATTGTTTAACATTAAAACTGTGAACTTCAGCCTGAATCATTTGTTAAATATAATTCCTGTCTTAATTCTGCATTTTATTCTAAGTAGTCAGCTTCTTTTACCTTTTTTTCTCCTTTTGCATTTTAGGCGTCCTGTTGTTCTGCTCTGGAAATGCCAATCCATTCCGACATACTGCAGATAATTGTAGATTACCTGTATACAGATGAAGCTCTTGCAATAAAAGGTGCCAGTAATGTATTTTCAACTCAGCAGTAGTTCCTGCAAGTTTTCACACTTTTCAAATATATATTCCACAGTTAGTATGCTTGCATGGAAATTTTATGTCAAAAATCCAACTTGGTGGGACTCTAGCTTTTGAGGCTATTTAGCACAAGCTTTGTTTTACCTCTTTTCAGTTTGTCAGACTCCAGTTTTCCTTTTCCCACCTTCTTTAGCTTCAAAAAATGAAAACACAACCGACCAACCAAAAAAAACCCCTTCTGTACTCTAAGCTATTCCTCATGCTATGAAAATCCCATCAGAATTTGCAGATCCAGTACATTTGTCCCCTGCTAAAGTCTCGCTGAAACTCTGTGTGTTACAGTTGCTTAGGACTTGTTCACGGTGTTCATGTGATGCTTTGTTTTCCAGATTCTCAGAACGTGGAATTCATATGTAATGTTCTAGTGGTAGCAGACCAGCTTCTTATATCCAGACTCAAAGAGATCTGTGAAGTAGCCATTGCAGAAAAACGTGAGTTCTTCCACTTTTATTGTCAGGTTTTAGATATTAACATATACTTTTTCAGATATTAATGTTCTTGTCTTTTTTTCTGTATCTCAGCACAGAATTACTTGCTTATATTCCTTTGCTCTGGTTACCTTCTGCTGTTGATTGCACAGCTGTTAACTGTTGCTTTTTCAGTCTGGGTGAGCTCCTAGATTAGCATGGTCTTTCTTTTGTTGTACTTCCTTTTCTTCATTTCACCCTCTTTAATTTAAAAAACAAAAACACCACAACAAATAAACCAGACTTCTATCAGACCTTCATTTCTACCAGTTTCTGTTCTCCGTTCATTAAATTCAAACCTTGTTATTTTAAAATGGGACAGAACTGATTTCATGTTTCTGTCCTTGTATTGAGTTCTCGAAGTACTTCTGCTGTTTGTTTGACACAGTGCTGTTTCTGTATGGCTGTGGAGGTCTGCCCTTTCTAGCAAAGTCAGCATACAATTTTTGCTTTAATTTCTTGGTGGTTTGTCCCTCCACTTTTTTTCTTTCTCCTAGCTAAAGGAAGATCTGGAGATTTAAGAAGAGTTATATGCTGTTTATTAAACTTGCTATTTTCAACTTTCTTTCCTCCCTGTGTTTTAATTCACTGAGTTTCAATATACTGAAATTAACATATCTGTAGGTAGGACCTTTCTATTTCTGTGAAGCAGCCCTTGAATTCCAGCTGCTCTGAAGTTATGTGAACCTTGCTGTAGTTTATGACCATTTCAGCATTAGTGTTTTTTCTAGGAATTAAAAACTATAGTCTTTTTTCTGCTGTTTTAATAACTAGATCGTGCTGTGCTCTGAGTCTTAAAAATTACTGCATAAAATTTCCGCATGTTATCCAGTTTAATTTGTTGTTTTCTCTTTGCAGTTACTTTAAAGAATGCAGCTGAGCTGCTAGAGTTCTCAGCAATGTATAACGCTGAACAGTTAAAACTGTCCTGCTTGCAGTTCATAGGGCTCAATATGGCCGCTTTGCTTGAAGCAAGGTAAGGAGGGATGCAGAAGGATGCCTGTGCACTAGCTGTTAAATTCAAATACTCCAAAAAGTCAGAGTTGTTGGAAGAACTCATAGGAGCAGTTAAATGTTAAAGTGCAACTGAATGCTGCTGAGGGAGGCTCATTTTTGCCAAACAGGGAGAGAGAAACCAGTTACATACTTGTACTGACTTCTGGTAGTCTTATTTGTTCTGTCTGCAGCAAAGGCTGAACAAATGATTTACTTCTGCTTTCCACACAGATTCAGCTAGACCTCTGTGAAGCTGAAGGTGTCTTCTGCCATTCGTTTTATTGATGCTTCCTGATAATGCTTTAGGTTGCTTCCAGAGTAGATATCATCTTCTCACTCATTGATCTTCTTTTCTAACAAATACTTAGAAATAAATAAATTCATTCTATCACCGTTCCACTCTATTTTTTCCTAGCCTTTTACCAATAGAAGTTCTTAGAGATCTTTGACCAGTTCAGAATGCCAGCACTTCAGTGCTATGTCACACAAATGCTCTGTGTGTATCAGAGACACAGGAATGTGTTCATAGTGTCAATTTTCTTGTTCACATCTTCATATGTATAAACGTTTTAATCTTTGTTTTTTTGGAGGGAAGAGTAAAAATTTATTAACGTTGTGTTCAGTGTTACTCTGAATTCAGTGTTGCGTTTTAAGCCTGGAAAGAACACACAAAGTTCTTGCTAGAAAGAAGAGCACATCTCTGTTTTGCTGAAAATATCATCGCTAGATAGCGAGACTTCTGATCTGGTAGGCCTGAGACAGATAAAACGTAGCCATGACAGCCTTATGCAGGGAGAGCTGTTCAAGCAGACGAGGCAAAATTTAGTTGAGTGAAACCCTGCTGTTACAGGAGTTATTTTTTGGCATAAATGTCAAAGGATATTGTGGCTGAGTTTTACAGAGGAATTTACACAGACTTGGAGTGACAGATACCTTTCAGGAAGACTTGGAAGTATGCAGAAATAGATAAGGTAATAAGCAGTTCATGGTAATTTAACTATACAGACCCATATTGGCTGTGGCTTTAAGTAGAAGCAGACCATCTGGGAAGGTTATGGTTTTAATCCTGCCTAACAACAAGTGCATTAGCTCATTTATGGCCTGACTTCATTTTCTTCCATTTCTGTGACTACATACGTAATAATGCCTCTACGAGAGTCACTTAGAACATTCATTTGAATTTTTCATTATTGTAATTTTTATTTATTTGTTTACTTATAGGACTCTGGATGTCTTAAGCGATGAAGTTGTAAAGGATCTTTCTGTTTATTACAGGAAAATGGTAAGTCATACAACCATAGTGCAAGGTGATTAGGTTTGAAATTAGATCAGGTGAGTAATACGTGTGTACCTGCAGGGTCTGTAGATAAGGGGAAGAAAGTGGAACATCTGACTTAAAAAAATTAAGGTTAGCTGCTGGTATTCCCACTTTCATGGAGCCTGTATTTTCTTATTCTACTGCTGCAACGGTATTGTCCTTTAAAGTCATTAAATTACACACAAAGTGTATCAAATGTTCTTTAATTAACAATTGTTGAGTGAGGGGGAAAAAAATGAACAAAATCTGTGGAAACGGGCATCTGTTAATTAGAAAGAGGAGAAAGCAGATGAGACTTGCCAGTGAAAAGTGCAGTGTTCTCATTAGATCTTAAAAGCAATGAGAAAAATAATGTGGAAGCTGAAATCCCATGCAAATATTTGTTAGCAAAGTATATAAGAGCAATGGTGTAATAGCTTTTGCAACTACAGATTCCAGCTATGGTCAGGAGAGTAATTACTCCTTATCCAGATGGACCTGACTTAAGTTCTTTTGAGCCTGAAGATGGAGAGACCTTTGTTTTCTTAAAGGAAGAAATGAATACAGAACAGAATTCTCAGTAAGTATCTGGTTTTCATCAACGTTTTGGTGAAAGAGAGGCTGAGGACATTGCGTTGTGCAGTCTGGAGAAGAGGAGGCTGAGAGGCAACCTCATTGCTCCCTGCATCTCCCTGGGGAGGGGAAGTGGAGAGGGAGGTGCAGGGCTGTTTTCCTGGGAGTTGAAGGCAGAATGCAAGGGAACAGCATGGAGCTGCTGCAGAGGAGGGTCAGACTGGGCATTAGGAGAAGTTCCTTTACTGTAGGGGCAGTCAAGCAGGCTTCCTAGTAAGGTGGTTGCCCTAAGCCTGCCAGCATTCAAGCAGCATTTGGAAAAAGCCCTCATTAATGTGCTTTAACTTCTGATTAGCCCTGAAATGTTTAAGCAGTTGGACTCTGACATTTGTAGGTCCCTTCCAACTACAGACTGAACTATTCTATCCTATTCTATTCCTATAAGTAATGTGAGCAAAGGTAGCAAAGTGTGCATTGAAAACAGTGTTTAGGCACTGTGCATATGTGACAGCACCTGTGTATATATGAGACCACCTGTGAAGTTCATTGAACTTGATTAGGAGAAATTAAGAGAGAAAATTGCAGAATTTTTATGGTAGTGTAGATCTCTCTGGAAGATACTGTTATCTGCATTTAACTGTCATAAGAGTATGTCATGTGAAGCAGGAAGTTTTGTAGCGGGAATCTTCAATCTGTCAGTTTAAAGTAGATACTGTCTGGCTGGAGAGTAACAAAATGGATTTCCTGTGTTCAAGTAGTGTTAGAAACTGTGAGCCAAGCAACTGTAGATCAGGTAATTTGGTAGTTTTCTGGATTTCTGTTATTCTGTCTTAACAACATTTGTCCTAAAGACAGGGAGGTGAGGCAAGTAGGATTTGCAGAGTCTTGTCAGGCTAACTTAACATGCTGCTTTTCTGATGAGCAAATTTACAACTCCTTTTTTTAGTACAGTTTTGAAACTGGAGAAATTGTAACATCTGTACAACTATGAAAAATTAATTTGATATGATGACTTGGTAACATGAAGCTGCACTAAAATCAAGTAGTTTTAGATAAGGGGTAATAGATCGAGGGAACTGAGAGGCTGTTTTATGTTAGCCTTCAAGCCGTTCAGCCTTTCTGTCTTTTTGCAGGCTACCTGATAGCCTTTAGGACATGTGGGAATGCAAAGCTTTAAAAAGAAAAACATTTAAGGTTACAGTATTGATGCAGGAATTACTAAGTTCATATTTATTCCACAAAAGTACAGAAGAAGTTGGGAATACTGTAGCTGTGGTTCATTTAATTCTGAATTTCTAGTGTTTGTGTTAAAATAAAGACTCTATTTGATTCCACAGCTCCTAGTACCATACGTAGGAACAAGTGACGCTCCTGTAACGTGACCATACACCTGCTCTGTTGTAGTAGTAGATAACATCTTGGTGTCAGTATCTGTGCTGGGGGAGAAAGAGCTACTTGATGCTGCGTC
>VXAV01005694.1:39417-67642 GCA_013399715.1 Alectura lathami | reverse complement strand
TTTTTTTTTTTTTTTTTTGGCACAGTGTTGCATGTGGACCTGATTGCAGTGCAGAATTTTCATGAAGATAGGTAAGCTGTTTAAATTGTTAGTAGCAGATGAGGCTGCTATGGCAGCACATCCCAAGGGAGCTATTTGTCTACTTGATATAAAAAGTTTGGGGAAGTTCCGGTCAGATGCTTGCCCTTGCTCTTGTATGTCAGCTGGTGGTAGGAATGCAGAACGGCTCTGAGTCCCATCTGGTGGTTCCCCTTCTACTTTCTGTGCCTGCTGTGCTGCTCATGCAGGAAGAAAAACAAACCCCTTAATGCTGGGCAGTCTGGTGTGTGGTTCAGATGTCATATGCAACATTCAGATGCTTTTGTTGTGACATCTTAATTCCCTGATGTTCATTAGCTTGATTTGTGTACCACATTGATGTAGCTTGGACATCTCTGGCTTCAGATGCTTCCCTTCTTACGGCAGCTGTGCAATTAATTAGCACGGGATAGGTAGGTTGTTCTACTTCAGTAGTAGTTGTAATTGATCTGTTGTTTGAGTATGTGACGAGCAGAACCGTTCTTCTAGCATGTATTTCATGTATGTGACATACTGTAATTAGATCTCTGAAATCTTTGAACTGCTCTGGTTAGTGAAGTTAAATGTAGGTAAATATACGAATAACCAAGTCTGAAGTCTTGATGGAGAGGGATGAAACTGAGGGTAACTGCCTTGATTTCTGTAAATAAAGGTTTTTAGATCAGAAAATGCTCAGAATATTTATTCTAAACTGTTGTATTTTCATACTGTTTTATTTTTGAAAGATCACATGCAGGCTTTCGTTCAGTAGCAGTGTACTTTATACTTAAGCACAAAACAATGAAGTATATCGGTTTTATGAATTTCACTGTGAATTAAGGGATTTTTAGACCCTCCAGCAGCTACAAGTAACTCATTCAGTGTCTTGGTTCTGATTAGCAGCTGTGTCTGCTTTTTGTTGAAGTCTAAAATGCATAACTACCTCAGAGTTACAAAAGTATCCGATGTTTACCGTTTTGGCCCAAATGTCACATTTGAGTGGATGGGGTCCAGAAGGGGTCTATGTGTATATGTGCATGATTTTAATTACTTTACTATTTAAAAGGTCATCTTCGTTGCATTCTGCTTTGCCAAAGTCATTCCGTGATCTTGTAATGGAGGAAGAAAAATACATGAGTGCGAATAGTTCCCCTGGTACTGGTATCAAGAGATCTGGGTATAAAGGAGCTGAAGATTCACCAGTCCAAAACACCACTAGGTAAGAGAGCAGTCTGTTCCTAATTGTGAACACCTGGTTGACCTTTATGCCAGAGCCTCAGTAACCTATTTAAATTTCTGCTGGAATATAGAAGGATTCGTTTCTTTTTTTTTTTTTTTTTTTTTTTTTTTTTTTTTAATCCTGCAAGCATTCTTTTAATGGTTTTAATGAATAGGAAACTTTAAATAGACTACAGGAATTTAATGACACTGCTAATATTTTGTTTATAATTTGAAGTATTTGTGTCTGTGTATGTGAATATACACCAACACAAACACTTCTACTACAAAATACGTGTTTATCTGTTTGTATAAATATGTATGTATGAAAACAATAAACCTACATTTTCAGACTTCCATGGAAACTGATTATCTTTCAGGTTTCAGATGTGGCGTGCATGAAACAGAGTTTGCTTAAGAGCATTTCTGTGTAACCGCTGGGTGGATGAAATCAGCTCATTCAAACACAGATCAGTTCCTGGTCTGAGTTTTCTTACAAGCTGATTTATTCCATGAAAAATTGCACCTAAACAATTCCTTACTGAAATATTGATGTATTATTTATGTCCATGTATCATCATCAGTGGGGAGCTACAATTCTAAGGACAAAAATAACTTTCGAAGGTGCATGCCACTTGTCTAATAACTATACATATATTATTCTTTGGTTACATTGTTTTGGCCCTACATCCTGCTAGCCCCAATACAACTTCCATTTTAGGATAAAAATAACTATCTAAACTGTGAGGAAAGAAACCTCAGCGTAATTTGTGAAAGGTTTTATTACCAAGTTGTCCACCCACCTGCATCTCTTTGCTCTGTCATCAGGAACTTTGAACACTACGCATTTTCAATATATTTAAGAGGCAGAGGGCTTGAAAATCCTACTGACTTTCCTAGCTGCTGTCTGGAAGCAGCACAGGCTGGCTGCTCTGCCATGGTGGGGAAGCCAGGGGTGACAGCAGGGCTGGCAGAGTGCAGTCCCGCTGGTGAGGGGCACAGCTCCACTGTGCTGGAGTGGGGTGAGAAGGGCAGGCTCCGTGGTGGTGACCAAAGTAAGCCACAGTCTTTGACTGCAGACAAGTCTGTAAGAGCGAGGCAGGGATGAGCTCGGATCTGGAAATCAGGGTTAGGATCAGTAGGTTGGACTTGAGCATAGCTGCACAGTAACTCAAGCATGGTGCAAGACTGAGTGATTGAGCTTAAATGCAGCTCCTGAGCAGAGGGGAAGTCCCCATGAGCCTTCTCACAGCTCTTTCTTACAACTTTGACCATAGCAACTTGACTCCAGTTTGCACAGGTGCACTGAGGGACAAGAGTTTGCAGAGCCTTTTGGTGCACGGGGGCCCCTGACACCCATTACCTCTCGAGTGTTTTTTTTTTTTTTTTTTCTTCCCATGCACTTCTGTTCCATCCCACTCCAAAAATTGTACCTCCCATAAGGAAAAGACAGTTCTGCTGGACCTCCCTCTTGATTGCTCAACTTGTATGGAAACTGATGTTTCTCTAGAATGGAAGGAGTATATGTTGTATTGGTGGATGAAGAACAGAGTAAGTGGAGAAAAAAAGAAATGTTTGTGGGGAATGGTGTTAGAGTAGAAAAGAGGGATTTGGAGAGTGTGTGTCATGGAGTATCCTTCAGAAATAGAGGGACAGGGGCATTTGCAGGGACTTGAAACACTAGTCTGCAGAAGTAACAGGTATCATTAATTGCTGGCAAAATAGTGAAGATTTTGATTACATGGGAGATGGCATGGGCTGGTGACAATGGAACTTGCGCTGGATGCTATTACTAGTTCTGTCACGTGGTCTCTAATCTGCATAAAGTCACTTCATTTCCTTTTGCTTTGCTCTGTCTGGTCTGTGCAGTCTGGCCTGTCTGCAGGCTGTCAAACTGGATTCTTTGAGCTGAATCCAGGCATAATATGCTAGCTGCCTGAAAATGATATATTAAGCTAGAGGGAGCCTAGACGACTAGATGGGCTATCGTCAGTCAGTAAGGAGGGCGCTTCCAGAGCTATTCGAGGTTGTTTTGAATTGTCTCTGCAGATGCTTATTTCTGTGTTAGGTATAAAGAGCCTAGATGCCTGGTTCATCCATCTGAGCTAGGATGTTCAGATGGATGTTATGTTAGTTAGGAATTACATTTCTACTTTGAAGCAATTTCATTCTTTGACACACAGTCTCTGACTTGATGCCAGTGGCCTTCAAGAACTATTTTGGTGAAGATTTATTATCCACACCCCCCTCCTCTTATTTTTTTAAGGAAAGGAAAATGACTGTGTGTAGAGCATAAGTAATCCTCATCTTGATATCAGACGTACTGATGGAACACGGAAGAAACTGAGCTACTGTGCCAGCTTTCTCTTCTTCTTTTTTATTTGCATAAAATGTGCAGTAATTAAATTTTTCTTATTTTAGAGGCATTGTATAAACACACTTCCATACACTGTCACCTTCCAGTTTCTGCAGTACAGACATTTTCTGCAGCTGAACCATGTCATGAGTGTGGAGATGTGAGCTGGATTGGGTCCAGAGGCAGATCAGCTCAGAAGCTGGGTTGAGTGGATGTGGCTGCATTGTTTCCAGGGACAGCTCAGCCTTGGGAGTTACTCTGCACAGCTGTATGTGTGTAGCTTGTAGTCCAAGCTAAAAACATAGGCCTGACGTGACTTAACTTTGTTGTGGCAGCCCGGGTTGTCTTCACTGTGTTACTCCAGGGAGCAGTGAACAGTCTTAGTGGAAACATGTCTCTGTGGCTTTGCATGGGAATGGCCCAGTTTTGGCATGGCTAATGCTGAGCTAATGACTAGTACGTGAGTCAAACGGTACAGCAAAACCCAAGAGGTTCTGCAGGAGAGCAGCCCTTGTGCTCTTTTTCTGAGAGCAGTCATTAGATCATGGAGGCACCAGACCTGAAATGGCTTGAGGTGAACAAACCCTCAGAAGCACTGGGAAGTCGGATGCAGGGACATGTCAGTGGCTGGGCAGGAGTCAAGGCAAGTTCAGCCAACTGAATTAATCAGGCTGATCAGGATTCAGTACTGATGGTACTTGGCCTGTTTGTTTCCATACAGAACCACTTACATCTCTGCATCAGTCTTTAATTTTCAGGACTTCTAGGTTTCCAAGTTCTATGTTTTTAGACTTTTTTTTTCAATTTTTCTGTATATCCTCATTTCCCTTTTCCCTTTTCCCCTCTGTTCTAATTCTCCTAGTCATTTTGATGCCAGCTGACGAATTAATCTAGCATGTTGAAATATCTGCAGTTGATTTAGTATCTGGAATAAGCATCTTGCTAGCAAGAAACACAGATGTATATATGTTCAAGCAGCTTCCGAATATCTGCATGGCTTCCTACATTTTAAAGCCCCACTTAAAATGAGGTAGATGATAAAGATACTTAAGCTTGTCTTTTAATTGATCACTAGAGTGTGCTGTGACACTGGAACTGTTAATTGCAGTTACTGGAAGACTGTATGTGTGTATATTTTTTTTTTTTTCACCTTGCTCTGGAAGAATGCCTTTTGTCTATACTCAAGCAGGTTGGTTAAATAAAACAACCTATTTGGGTTTGTTTATAATAGTGCTGTGAGTTCTTTGGATTATGAGTGCAAAGGAGAGAGTATCTTCCAAATGGTCTGGAGAGGTGCAGGTTATTGTCGGATGTGCAGGGAGTTATTTGAGCAGGTGGAAAAAGAGATGAAGTAGAGAGATGACACCAGAATAAAGGCATTCAGTGCGTTGTACAAACACGCTCTTAATTGAATGAACTAGCAAGCAGCAAACTGTCTTCTCCTGTCGTCTGTCCTTCCTTTTGTGGTTCTTTCCTGTTTTTTATTCTTATTGTCTTTATTATCTGAAACAAAAATTGGAAGCTGATTTATCTAGACTTCAGACAAAAGTAGTCCCTTGATGCTGAAACCATAGAATAATTCAGATGCTGTAGGCCAGCCCCCTGCTCAAAAGAGCTCCAGGTAGATCATGTTGCTCAGGACCTGGCCCGGTTAACTTGTGATATTTTCAAGGGTGTAGATACCCCAGCCTTTCTAGGCAACATATTCANTTTTTTTTTTTTTTTTTTTTTTTTTTCCCTTATATCTAAGTGGGATTTCCCATCCTGCAGCTTGTGTCTGTTGTCTCTTACTCAGTCCTTGTGCACCACAAACCAGACTTTTCAGCTCTTCTTCCTGTTGTGTCCCTAATTGTGGTGGTCCTCCACTGGACTTTTTCCAGCATGCCAACATCTTTCTTGTGTTGAGGAGCCCAAACATAGATATGATTCTCTGTATGTAGTCTCATAAATATAGCACAGACGAGAAGAATAATTTCCTTGGACCGTATGGCTCCACTTTTGCTAGCACAGCCCAGTATGCAGTTGGTCTTTGCTGCAGGAGCACATACTGATTCATCTTTGACTTGCTGCCTGTGAGGACTACGCAGGTACTTCTTTGCAGGGCCGCTTTTTAGCCAGTTGGCTCCTGTCCTGTACCACTGCCTGGGGATACTCTCTTCCAAACACAGGGCTTTGCAATTGCCTTTGAATTTCATCAGTCCTTATTTGCCCATTTCTCCAGTCTCTTGGGGTCCTTCTGAATGGCAGCCTGGCATGTAGCACGTGGACTGCTGCACCCCCAGCCTCTCCCCATCCATCCCCCCACCTTACTGAGAGTGCGTGCCATCCTACTAGCCAGATAATTGGCAAAGACTTTAGACAGGATTGGTCCCAGTATCTCAGTCCCTGAGGACCACGACTAGTAACTGGTTTCCAGTTGGACTTTGTACAGCTGATCCAGAACACTTTCAGCCCTGCGGTCTGGCTGTTTTCCATCCATCTTGTAGTCCATATATCCAGTTCATATTTTTCAGACTGAATATAAGGACTCTTTGTATGTGAAGATTAAGTGTAAGGATTTGGTTTGCAAAAGACAAATAAAATAACATCCTCTGCTCTCTGGTTGTCTGCACAGCCACTCATCCTATCGTAGAAGGTAGTGAGGTTGTTCAGACACAATTCTGGTAGATCCAGAAATGACTTGGAGAAGGATTTGCTCCACAGCCTTCATGAGGATTGAGGTGACACTGATCAGTCTGTAGTTCTCTGTGTCTTTCTTGAAAATGGATGTAACATCTAGCTTTTTCTAGTTGTCATGAAACCTCTGTGGCTGGTCGGTTGTTCTGGTAGTTTTTCTTCCTGCTAACACAGAAGCACTTCTATTCATCCTGCACATCCCTCAGTTGTTTCAGCTCCACCTGAGCTTTGGCTCTTACAGCTCTGTCCCTGTACTCTGAGCTAATGTTTCCATCTTTCTCCCGTGTAGACTGCCCTGCTTTGACTGTTTATGTCCCATCTGTGTTTGCGTTCAGCCTGCAGTTAGCAGCCTGCTCATTCACGCCAGCCTTCTGCCACATGTGCTTGCCTTAAGGCTCTTTGGAATGTTCTGGTTTTATGTCTGGAGGAGTCTGTTCATGAAGACCACAAATCAGTCCAGATGCTGTCGATGAAATGTAGTCATATTCCCTCTCATTTTGAGCTTTGCAAGATCGGGGATAATTTTTAGTCTCTCAGAAAATGACCGTTTTTTCCTTCTCTGCATACATAACAATTCACGTTATTCTTCCTTGAGCCTAAGAGATCAAAACTGAAAGCTCTTCCAAATAAGCTTCATCCAGTGTGCTATATAGTGGCAGAAGTATTTGCTTCAAATTGAAACAACTTGTCCAACATACTTTTGGGTCAATTTTTTTTTCCCAGTGACATACTTCTGATTTATTGTCGAGATCAGTACACCCTGGATTCTCTTCTTTTTCTCTTTAAGCTTCTTCTGAATTTTCTTTCCCGTTGCTTTGTTCCACAGTCACACTGTTTGTATGTATTCTTTGCTAAATCAACAGTATCTCATAATTTCGTCTGTTGGTCCATTAGCATATGATAATATTTCTTTTAGTTATTCTCTAAAGTTATGACTAACCTGACTGCAATGTAAGTAAGAAATGAGGTAGAGAGGAGAGGTATGGGAAATTCATTTAAAAAAAAACAAATGGTTATGTGGCACTTTAGTGCCATACAGAATTCTCATACTAGTTTATCACATCTATCTGGTATGAGCTGATGCCTTTCTTCAATAAAATAGGATTTTCTAACCTGCCATTGGTTTTCTTTTACCAAAATTAAAAAAGGAAAAAAAAAAATCTTCTGCTTTTTCTTTCCCCAACTGTTCTTCAGTCCTCATGGAAAAAGCATTTCAAAATAGTAACGTCAAGGGAAAGGAACTGCAGCTCTATAGATACTCAGAGTGGAGTGGTAGAGCAGGTTTGGTCACTCCTGCCGTGGAGCTTTTGATTCTTGGGTCAGTTCTTTCAAAGTTCTGAAACAGCGGTTATCCGGAAGCATCCAGTTTGGGAAGTACCACACCTTTTTGGCTTCCCTCCATACAATGTCCCACTGGCTGTCCCGCTAGTGTCTGACACGATCGGCATTACTGAAAATGGAGGCAAAGGATCGTCTTGGCTCATATGAGCTGCACTTTTACAGTGGAAACAGAGAAGCAGTGTGCGCTGGCAGAAGGTGCATCTGCTGGGTTTGATTCCTGGGAGGCAGAGAGCCTCTTCTGAAAGTCCAGTGTTATGCCCTGGCAGATGTTAACATCTGTGTTCCTTCTGTTGTTTGAGTAGTTGGCTGTTCGGTGGGCAAAATTGTTTTATGACAAAAAGCTGAGCATGGTTCATTTAAATGTCATTTTTGGTAATGGATGTTCCTTCTCAGCTTTTTTTCAGATCTTGCCTTCATTGCTTAGCAGTAGGAATCATGTTTTCCTTGGAGTTGTGTTGGGGGGAAAAAATTCCAGGCGGAGAACTTAGCAGTTACTGGAATTCTGTTACTATATAGCTTTCTCTAGATGTTTCCTCTTTTCCAAGGGTTTGTGGCCACTTGCAGAGGATTACCAAAACATAAAGAAAATTGAGACTGATTTATTGAAATACCAACACCATTCGAATTTTTTCAGTGCCATAGAGTAATTCAGGAAGGTCTGTTAGCATTTCATAGTATGCTATAAAACTTTTTCAGAGTTACAGAAATTGAAAAAGTTGCCAAAGATGGATATTAAATAGCAAGACTAGGTCTCTCTCTTCTTACTGATGTAGGATTTTTTGTGTCAAATACACTATCTCTTAAGGCATGAAATATACCTAATGTGACTTCTTTCTGTAGACAGGTTAATATTTGGCAATGAAATGAAATTCTTCCTGTTGGGAACTCTTTATTTCAGGATTTTTTTTTTCCAAATTCCATTAATTCTAGATAAATGCAGTCCTTCTGAATATAGGAGGTGGTTGCAGGCATGTACTGAAAGTCCATATTTTCTGGGCTTATACTTGAGGAAATAATTTGCTGGTGCTGTTGTAGTACAATTTGAAAACAAGAGTTTTAATGTCTTGAAGCCGTGTTCTTTCCACATGAATTAACTCTATTGACTGTTTTACATGTTCAAAAAAAATGTGTGTCTTTGTTCAAATGCTCAAATGTTAGGAACTGCCAGAGTTAATGTTCAAGCTGAATATCTGTTAAGTTCTAGCAGTCAGACGTGAGTATCAGTGTCCCCTCTAGCCACCGTATCACACTTAAGACAAACTCAGCATTACTTCCTAATGCCTATCTTCTGAAAAAAGCCTATGAATTTGTAATTGGCTATGCTGAATTTGTAATTCGTTGTGATTAAGGAGAATCCTTTGTCAGTGACGTTCGCTCTCCTTTCCTGCCTTTTTCCAGATGTGCAGCTAGAAGTAGCCCAAGTCTGGAAGACCATGTTTTGGATTCTCCTCAGCCAGAGAGCCATAAGTAAGTCTGACACTTGCTTATTCTCTGGAATTTGTTTTCTGTGTGTTGTGCTGGCCTTGCTCTTGATGTCACCTCATAATGTCTTTTGCGTCTTTCTGCAGTCCTTGGTTAGCAACGTCGCCAACTAACTCTCCTGTGATGGCACCTGTCATGTTTGCAGCTATTGTGGAGGAAGAGCTCCAGCAAGAAGCTGCTCTTATTAGGAGCAGAGAAAAACCCTTGGCTTTGATCCAGGTAAAGTGCTAAGTTACTGCAGCTGGGTAGCAACACAAGGAGTTTCCACTGGCTGTTTTAGAGATCAGTCTTTAGGATTATGTATTGTTACACTTAGTATCATTTATATAATGGTATTAAATATCATTTAATAATAACTTTATATTGCTGTTTGATAAGGTAGGCCTATATTGAAGTCAGATTGACTATTGACTGTTCAATCCATGACTGATACATTCACAGAATCACAAAATGATTGGAGTCTCTGTAAATTGTCTAGTCCAAGCCTCTGGCTCAGAGCAGGGTCAGCTAGAGAAGATGCTCAAGCCTTTGCCCAGTGAGCTTTTGAACATCTCCAAGTTGAAATGAAATTTTCTGTTGTCTGTACCCGTTGCCTCTTGTCCTGTGGCTAGACACCACTGAGACATCTTGCTCAGTCTTCTTTACTCTCTCTGATCAATTATTTATATGCATCAATTAAGATCTCCCTGAACCTTCTCTATGCTAAGCAACTGCAGCACTCTTAGCTTCTCCATGTACGTCAGATGCTCCAAGCTTATAATCCTTTTTGTGTCCTTTAACTGGACGCTCTCCAGTATGTCTGTGTCTCTTGTACTGGGGACCCCATAACTGGGCACAGAACTCCAAGTGTATCTCACCAGTGCTTGGTAGAAGGGAAGGATCACCTCTCGTTCTGGCAATGCTGTCCCCTACAGAGCCCCTGTTCATAACTGTTACTGGCATAAGTGCAGATTTGGCACTGAAATATGTGTTCTTTTTTCCTTCCAGATTGAGGAGTGTGCTATTCAAGATTTATTAATCCACTATGAAGCTTTTGACAACCCTGAAGAATTTGTGACTGTTGAAAGGGCTCCACAGGGACCTATGGCAACACCTATGTGGAACAAGCACTAATTTGTACTGTTAACAGCCCATATTATACGTGCACTTCTGAAATCCGTATTACAAGTAGAATGGGACTGGAAAAACACAAATCGTGTAATTTTTAACATCAGCATTAAAAAATTGCACATAATCAGTAGGTATTTGGTAGAGAGAATGGAAATAATTTGTTCACTGTGTCCTTTACCCACAGTATATATTGTATGTATGTTCTGAGAGAATTTCTTTAACAAGCCCTATTATTAGTAGTGTCACATTAAGCTTCAGATTGGAAATGCATTTGCTAATTGTAAGGTTTTTTTGTTGTTGTTGTTGTTAAATTCACAGGTGGCTGAACAGCGAGTGCTTATTTTGTGATTTAATGTGGAATTGGTTGTGCAGAATTATACATCTTTAGATTTTGGGGGGGGTTACGTTCTTCAGAGCTTTCTGGCAAATTGGGAATATAGCAAAAAGTTCGTGCTTGAACTTGATGTAAAATCACAGTTAGATGCAGTTTTCCTTAATTTTGTGCAAGTACTGGTTCTCTGACTGCTGTGACCAGTACTTTGAACCTCTGTGCTGTGCCTGAGGGCCCAGCCATCGCCTGCTCTCAGTTGAGTTGTGCATGTTTCTTTCACCCTTGTGAGACTGGCCTTTGAGCAGTCAGTTCCCTTGTGAAGTAAAGTACACAGTTGAATACAACATGGTGGCACTTAATTAGCTTATCTGTAGTCTTTTTCTGGTAAATATGGTACAGTTTTAGAACACGGTGTTTAAGGTACAATTCACTTGAAGTGCTGAGGAAATGCAAGGTCTGTTATGTTTGTTGTTAAAGCTGTGGGGATGAATGCTTGATTGTGGAATTTGCAAACACCTAACCTACAAAGATTATCATAGGTGGCTTTTGGTATTGTGTTTTCTGAAGTTCTCTGTGCCTGGTTTAAAAAAAAAAAATTATAAGTATGTAAAAGAAAAAGAAAGGATAGCCTTATCTACAGTATTCTGTTTAGTTTGTTTGTATAGGTGTGTTTGAACTTTTTCAGTAGTGTCAGTACTCACAAACTCTGGAAAACTGGAAATGAGAGAGCTGTAGCTGATGAATGTAGAGAATTGATCACTGTGTGATAAGAGTTGAATCTTGAAAAAAGCTGTGTAGATATGTCTAATGGTTTCAGGTTAAGCTACACCAAAAAATCCTCCACAAAAGTTGTAAACAAATGCAATAAACCATAAAATCTTGATTTACACAAAGTTGGTATGCTTTTACATGCTGTTCGTATACAATCAATACTTCATGAAACAAGAACTGTAGGTATTTTGGGGCTTTACAGAAAAAATGTAGATTTTAACTCTTTTTTAAATTCTACTGGTGATTCATTCAATATCCTGATGAGGATACTTTCATTAACATCTTTGCTTGATGCAGTGCAGGGCCTTAGGGCCTGCTGAAACCATCCTTCAAAATTAAAAGACAGCTTATGTATTTTGAGAAGTAGCTATAAAAGCACTGGGCTTTTCCAAGTGTGAACCCATTTTGTTTTCAAGTATACCATTATTTTGAAGCTGCTTATTTGCATTTCAATTTTTTTCTTCAAAATTGCTTAGAATATTCTGTTTAAAATGTCATTCTTCAGAGGATTCATGATCCCACAGTGCTGAGGAGCTTGACTACTTATAAGTAGGGTTTATTGCAGAAGTTTGTTTGTGCATTGTCACTGATTAGTCTTAGTATTCACAGACAGAAGTGAAGAATTATCAGTGCATCACTTCTGAAACTGTGGACAGATCTAGTGTTACAGAAAGCTGTGTAAGCTTTGATTCCATTTTTATTTAGCTTCCTTAAAACTTGGAAATTAAGAGTTTAAAATGTCTTAAACATACTTCAAAATGTCATATTCTAGTAGAAACACGAACAGAGTTTTCTCACTCTGTATGCGTTGGTACATGAAAGCCCAAACAAAAGTCCAAAACAAGATGGTTACATCCATAGATGTCAATGTTTTTCTGTGGAAGTGGTAGGACTTTAAATTTTCTTTCTTTATTTATATACTTTGCTTAGATCTAGAACAGTATCATTGCCTGGGATTCATGTGATGTCAGTCTATATATTTTTTTTTGTATAGACATCATAACTGCATCATCACTGAGACTGAAAGAAGCTTCTGGAGATCACTCAGTTCAACCTGTCCTGCCCAAGCAGGCTCAGATAGAGCAGGTTTCCCAGGGCCATGTCCACTCAAGTTCTGAACATCTCCAACGATGCAACTTCCACAAGCTCTCTGTGTTACCTGGTCTTATGTTTGACCATCCTCACCTCAGAAATGCTCAGAACGGGAGGCCCAGCAGATCTTGCCAGTTGCGCACTGGAATGCAGAAATCTTTCTGACCATTGACTAGTACTCTGAAACCTGAAACTTCATTAGTGTGCTCATACGTCTGCAAATGCTTAAACCCAGTGACCACAGTGTAGATTGTATTTCTATGAATGCCCTTGAAGGAATGTTGCGGGTGGGATCTGTAGGTGTGTTCGTTTGTTGCCTCAGAGTGTAAACTTCCCTAGGAAAGCATCTTTCTTGAGTGTCACAGTGGGGATTCCAGTAGTACAGTGCCTGCATCTGGGCTGGGTGTAGGTGGTGGGACGGTCTATCTCTGAAGTAAAACTGGAGGATTAGGAGGTAGAATCAAGGCAGAAATTACCACGGGTTCTTGATTGGCTCCTCTTCCCTCTAATTTACGTTGCTATCTAGAACAAGAAGCTTTTGCACTCATTACCTGCTTTCTAGGTTAAAGTAGCCTGGAATACTTACACTCCTTCTGGAATTACTCTTGTAGTGTCATTTTAGATATCTAACTTTGAGAAATCACTTACTAATTGTAGAAGGCCAACGAATTAATGTGACCACAATATATGTTTTATATGGAAGTGTTCTTTGTAACAGTATAACAAAGGAGTTCTCTGAGTTCAGGGGTCCCTCAGATGGCTTGTGTGAGATTTCTCTTGTGTGGGAGAATGGTGCTGGACAGAAACTACGTAAACAGTTTTTGCTTTCCAAGCAACTACTTCTTGCACTGTAGTGTATATATTAAGGCACGGAAATAATATTTTTTAAAAAATTCATAGTAGCTGTTGGATACCTGCAAGGTCTTGTGTTGCAGTAGTCCTGCTCCAGGAGCCTTGAAGACATTTGGACCAAGGGAGCTGGATATGAAGAAACAATCCCTTGGAGATGAAGCTGCTCCTCAGGTGAATTATCTTCATTTTTCTAGCAGACTCCTTTTTTTTTTTTTTTTTTTTTTTCCTTTGGAAGCACATGTAGAATACTGATTCTTTAGTGTGGCATGTTTATTTTTTATTTTTTCCCCTTCCTCTCATCACTTGAGAAAAATGAGGAAAGAAATTGAGTAAAGTTTTGCAAGGGCTTCAGGTAGGGTTTAGCAGGAACTAATACTTTTGACGGGTTGAAACACAATTCCATAGGTCAACCTTGAAAAATTTATCATGGTGTTGCTTAAAACCTGTTTTGTTCCCTCTAATTTGAGCAACAGCAGTGGAAACTTCCTGTTGTGATGCAATTTCAGCCAGAAACTGAAACCTGAAGTTAGGGTTTGGAGTAGGCGCTTGGTGGCTGAGCTCCTGTTGCAGTCAGTGAAGAGTTAGGCAGAGGAGCTAAGGGAGCGTGGAGGTCCTGGAGCGGACTCCGGAGAAGAGGTCATCTGGATTCTTTCCAGGCTGTGGTGCTGCCTTGGCTGGGTCTCCACGGCTCTGATCAGAGCTCAAACACTTGGCATCTGAAGGTGAATTTACATGTCTCAACCTTAGCAAAGTGGGATGAGAATTTCTTGGTGTTCCTGTGGAACCATTAACCATCAGTTGGTCAAAAGTCTAAGCTTTGCCCAGAGCATCTGCTCTGGGCATCTCTTTTAGGAGGATGCTTTTAGGGTACAGAATGAAAAATCCAGTCAAAATGAAATCCCTCTGTAGAATCAGTAATCTCATGGGATGGGAATATGATTGGGAGAACAGTTCTCATTCACTTGCAGTTCAGGGTTTTGAGGAGGGATGATGCAGGAAGATCATGTGGTCTGAGTTACGTGATGGTTCAGAACAGATGATCGCACTCTTCACCTTGATCTTGATTTAAATGAGTTCTATATTGACTTACAGAATTGTTTTAAAATTCATATCTTAATACATCACAGGCTAATTCTTCCAGATCTGGCATAAGCTTTTCAGGTAACAAAGGGAATAAAACTATTAGAAACCTGTTTGTTTTAATTTTGTTTTCATAAGATATATCACATGCGTCAAAACCAGATAAGCAAGCGAAGAAACAAAAAGCAAGTTCATGTAAGAGCACACTTAAGCAAGTCCACTGTGTTTTCTCTGCAATAAAAATACAACTGGGAGAAAGCCAAGAGTCAGCTACCTCTCCTCTCCTTAAAAATTATTCTTATGAAACATTCTCAAATATGTAAGCAAGGAAAACTGACCCAAAAAGCTACTTTTGTGGTTCCCTATACTTCCAGCCATTTTTTTCTTCCTTTTCCTCAAAAGTTTATTCTAGGAAAGCATGGAGAATGTAACAATCCGGAATGCACTGGATTCTCAGCTAATTGATGTTGGTGGTAAGCCATGTAAAGATCTACATCTCACACTGAAGTGGCACTAAGGTAGATGAGACTTCATCTGATCATTTCACCATCCTGTAATTCTGCAGGAATACGTCACTGAACCCTGACTGCAAGAAGTAGCTGCGTGTTTCACAGGGTATGCTGTGCGCGGTGGGAGCATGCCAGGAGCCCTTTTCTTCAAGCACAGGAGCTACATCTGCTCCGTGAGTCTGTCTGTAGTCTGTACGCTGGGTGAAGAGGTCATGAGAACTGCGCTGTGAATACGAGCAACTTGCTCCGGCTCAGTTCTCTCCAGGCATGATGATTCATCAGCTGTTGCTGTCTTGCAGGATGACTGAGCTTGTAGGGTGATTTTCTGTTTATAGGTTTGTTCTGAAGCAGACCCTACAACTTCTGCTAAATGTCACTGATTGCAACACATAGAACCGTATTGTGAGAACTGTGCCCATGCCATCAGGTGACACGATGCCTTTGCTAGGTGATAACCTACTAAAAAAAAAAAAAAAAAAAAAAAAAAAAAAAAAAAAAGCCAAGACTGCATTAAGTGCAAAGGTGTCTTGTGTTTTCCTTATGCATATTTGCAGATTGTTTAGTTTTGTTTAGCCTGCCATTTAAACGCTGTCTTTATTGCAAGGGAAGGGAAAACATACACAATCCTAGTCCTTTTCCTACTGTGAATATTTTGAGATGTTTACAAGACACGCTGCCCACATTCAGGCATGCTGTGAAGATGAAATTAAGCAATAAGTCTGTGAACACCGCAGGGTTTTCAGGATCCCATCTTTGTGAATGCATTGCACAAATGGTCGATAGCGTCGGGGCTGATGGAGAATGGGTGCACATTGCACGTGTGAGTAAACGTAACTCCTTCTTTGATTTGTTTGTGCTTGTAGAATTGAATTATATTGCACCACTTCAGCAAACAGAGAGAGCATGTTATCTGTCATCTCCATCTTTATGTACCGAGTAATCTTTTTATTTGATAGTGCAGGCACTAAAATAGCAGACCTTGTTTTAATATATATGTATAAATTGGTAGTGAACCTTTTCATCCGAACTTTATCTCTGCACTTTGCAAATATTAATGAATAAACCTCAATGTGTTTGTGAGGTACAGGAACAGGCAACTGTCACCCACCTTCCAGGAGAAGGCTGTCAACACACCAGTTATGAACTGGTGAGTCTGAGGTTCAGCAGCTAATGTCCTTCACATCCTGAGGGAGAATCTGGGAGTCTCTTCTTCCTAGCAATGCATAGGGCCTGTGAGTTTTTTCAGCTCAGCTGTACACAAATCCCACTCAAGCAGGGCTTGTTCCTCCCTTCTTTGGGCTTTGTGAAGCGAGCGGCCCTGCAGCCAGGGCTGCTGGTTCCTACCCTGAGGGAGCTGTGTGCCCTCGGCAAGCCGGTCTTCATTCCATGTTCACGGGCAATTGCTAGTCTTGTAAACTAAAAATTCCTGTCAAGTGCTTGGCGTGCTGTTGGCAAGCTTATGGCAATCACTACCGGGAAGATTTAGTGCAATGTTTGTACCTTAAGCAGGGAAGCGTGACTGGATGAAGTGGCAGAGATGGCTTCCTGGTTGACGGCCTGGCAATTTTCGGGCATGTGCCCACAGCCTGGAGGAGTAATGGCAGCCCGTGAGATGGCTGAGGGTGAGACAAAAGCTCTTCTCTGCAGTTTCTTGGAGACTGTGTGGAAGTATCCAGTATAGAAATCTCCTTTGAGTCTCCCAGATGGCCTCTAGAAAATCTAGGAAATCTTCAGGTCTGACCTGAATTTCCTGGGTTTTGCAGCAATAAAATCAAATGATTCCCAAAAACGAAGCTGGGCCTGGGGGTGGGGGCAATATCAGAGAGAGGGAAATGGGAAAACAATACAAGTGAAAAGTCATATGCTTGATTTCATTGTTTGCTGGAAAAAAATATATAGTATTTGGTTACTTTTTGAAACATGTGGTGTCACTGAATGTTTGCAAAGCTCCAGAGAAGCTGTGAGGGCTGGGCGGTGACACAAATGGGCGTAAGTGGAAGCTGCGCTGCCAGGGCTGCTCTGGCTGATGGCAACAGAGAGGAGGTTTTGGCTGGATTTCTGAAAACTCAAGGAGAATTGCAAGCTGCAGTTGTTCATGCTGTCCTATATTCATTCTCATCTTTCAAATTCCATCCTCTACTTTCCTAGAAACACCAGCTCTAGGATTTACTCAGTCCTTTCCTCCCTCCTCCTTTGCAATTTAGTAAGGAGCAGCAATAACTGAAAGCCCAGTGTTGGTGAAGTTTTGGTGGAAAAGGAGGTGTGATGATTTGTGTAACGCCATGCACAGCAAAATTACTTCTGTGAGGGCTGCTGGAAATGTTAAAAGTATACCAATTGCTGAAGAAGTTGCAAGGCTTTCACCATGAGGGGCAATGACAAAATATGTGATTTTATGACTAGTTTTTTTTAATTATTATTTTGTAATTGAAGAGTGGGTATAAACAGCACCCAAAGATTCCTAATGTTCCAATATGAAAGTGTTTCCTGCATGCCTGTCATTAAACTGTGCATTTTTTACATTGTCCAGAGATGGAAATTACCATTTAAATTTCAGTCATGTCCAAGTGCATGTAGCTCTGGAGCTGGATTTAATTTCTCCTGGGATGTGCCTTCATTCATCATACACTTAAAGCATAAACAGGTTTCCTGCTTTGACAGTCAAAATTTAGCTCATTAGAGGTTGAGATTTTAAAAAGATTTACTCTAAGCACTGGAAAACCTTTATGAAAACAAAGTAGCAAAACCTGCTGGATGGGAGGGATTGTGTATTGGCATGTAAAGAATCCCTGCCCACTTCAGCTGAAGGAAATATTTGGCTATCTTAAGTACGAGTAGGATTGAGTTAAGCCTTGCTTTTTATTATTTGTACAATGATTTTCAGGAAGGGTGATGGGAACAGGTAGAAACCATTGGCAATGTCACTCTGTTTTGTTATTTGTCAGTTCTGAGATTTGGGAAGAGAGAGGAACCATTCCATGTTTTTCATTCTGCAAATGTTACTAATAGCTGGTAGCGGCTAGAGAGGATGCAGTGGGTAACGCAGGAGAGCACAAGCTCATTGCAGTTAAAAGCTGATGATGTTTTATTTATTGAGAACTAATTAATCAAAGTCCATTCTGGAAGAAGGAAGATTTTATGAATAGATATTTAATATTCCTTTAATTAACTCATTACAAGTGGCATCACTAAGCTCAGAGTTGGATGTTTGCAATGCTGCTTTAGACTCTGAAGCAGTATGCCGATATCCAGGAGACTGTAGAACTTGGCTTTTGACTCCTACTTTTCTCTAATTTCTGATTTCCAATAGTATCTCTTTGGATTCTACTGCTGACAGTGTAATTGTGATTAACTTCAGTTGCTGGATGTTAAATTCCTTTTAGCCTTGTTGAACAGTTTGTGGGAGAGAAGCAAAAGCTTAAGTTTGTGAAGCTCAGAGTTGGAAAATGAATCCATAATGCTTCAAAATCCCACTTTGGTTATTTTTTCATGACCTGCTATTGGTGCTATGAGTTGTCCTTGTCTCTTTGCCACTTAGCTTGGCTTCTGCGAGTACCATGACCACTCCACTCCCATGTCCTTATTTGAATTGGACAATTTTTGGCTTTTCAGGAATAGACTTCTCTCTCACAGTGGCTCTTCTTACAATACTTCTGTTCTCAATCCGCTCTAACTCTTACATAATGCTTTCAAGTTGGCTCAGTTTGTCCCTGTATTTAATGTCTTTATGGGAATAGACAAGGCTTCCTGCCACTGCTGGGTCAGCCTGACAGAATGATGAATGTGAGTGCACGTATATGTCTGCTTTATTTTTCTGTTTCCTTCTGGTGCCAGCCTAAAATTCTCATTTAAGTGGGATGGCTGGCGTTTTCCATTTGGTTAAGAGTTTAAAGTACTTGTTCATATGACACATTTTCATATAGCAGGGCCATTCAGTCTCAGCAATTAGCTAGGTACCTCTCAGTTCCTTTAGTGAAGTACCTGTTTTGTTTGTGGTATTTTTGTTCTAGACAGCTTAAAAAGAAAACAAACAAACAAAAAAAAAGACACATAAACCCTCTCACAACCTCTCCTACCCCCAAAACTCCCCCAACACAGTATTCAAATAAATGAGGAAAAAACAACAAACAAACAAAACAGAAAACCCACACCCTTTCTTCTACTTCTTTTCAGGTATTCCTTGATCATCTGATAATAAAACCAAGGTGGAAGCCAGCAGCTCACTGCCTTTTGCAGGAGTGGTACTTGTGCTCTGCCTGCCTGACCTCACGAAGAATGCTGATTGCCTTTTCGTTCACTGCCTTGTTTTTCAGGATGTGACAGCTGGCTTCCGTCTGCTTTCCATGTACAATTTGCAGGGAGCTGAGGTAGTATCCTGTACTTACTCCTTTTGTTGTCTCAGGTGGTGAATGTCCTTGGAGATCTTCGAGGAAGCATCGGCTTAAAACCCCCGATGATAATTGCACTGATAGTGCTCAGGATGAGTACCTGCAGTAGCATTTTTACTTCTTCAGAGCTGATTAACAAATGTTTCACTTCTGAATTTGTGACTGACTCAACACCATCTTGGTTTTATCTTATACTTCTATTTTTTAGTGCATGTTAATATATGCATTTTGTTTTAGTTGGAAGCTGTGACTTCTCCACCCTATGTGAAATTTCAGTCTTTTTACCTTCTCATATGTCTGACAGCTGTTTATAATGAAGATCCCTTTACCATCTTGTACAATTTTGATTTACACTATTTAGTACAAATTTCATTATTCTCTTTGGCTTCTGATTCATTTGCTGCAGTCTTGGTTTTTAATTGGGACTGGCAAACCTTTACTTTTTATTTTTGCATTTCTTAAATATGTTACTCAAGAAATCTCCAGGTCACTGACTTTTTTTTTTTTTTTTTTTTTTAATAGTTTTNTTTTTTTTTTTTTTTTTTTTGAAATGCTTTACAGAATAATTCTGTGTAAGATTTTTTTTTTCGTTAAGGTTTCTACACATCACTGGTTTTCTTATTGTGTTCTCTTTGTCTGTTGTACATTTGGTACTGAGTGTAAGTTTATTTTCCATGTCAGTTTATTTCTGCTTGCTTGCCACCTCCTCCTCAGTGTATTGTCTCTGCCTCTGTTTGATTTGTGACTTGTGTTTGTATGTAAGCTTGTTTATCGAGTTGGCTTGGGTCTCTAGTGTTTGGTAGAGCTTGGATGAACTTTCTGTGCTTTCATTTCAGCTACTGCATTTTCCATTTCTGTTACTAATGCCATCTGTTCTTCTCTGGAAACTGGGTAATTACATGAGTCAATCATTTTGTGTAGCTTGGTGAAATATTATTGTGTGATTCCTTCAACTTCTTGATTGAACTGTTCAAAAAAAGTCTTCCTTACATGCCATTTTCTATGGATTTAAACTGCCTTTGGAGAATTCCCAGGATTCTGCTCCCTCACCCCCTGCTATCTCCTGCTTTATTTAAATGCTCTGGTGTTACGTGGCAGCATCTTTAAATTGCTGCTCCTTCTTCAACTCCACTGTGTTTACCTTCCCTTTTTATCTTCTCTTTCTGCAATTTCATAGTGCCTGCTATTAGCTAGGGAAAACTTACTCATTAAACATTTTTCCTGTAAAGGTCATCTGATTGTAAACAATAACCTGATCTGCTGCCAGAGTCTCATTGGTTATATTTTATTTACATATGCTTCTGTAACATTCATAATGTCTGATTTCATGCCTGATGATGTTTTTCTAATATATTTCTAGCTTTGATTCATTGTGAAGCCAAAATCATCTTGGTGTGTGGTGGTTGTGGTTTTTTTTTTTTTTTTTTTTTAGCCCTTTTATTAAGTCTGAATGCAAGCAGTTTTACTTTTTAGCCCATATTAACGTGTTTCGTTTTTATTTCTAAACACAATTTGGAAACTGGATTAAAGTTTACTATCTATTCTGTGCTTCTGCAGAGGTCTGTAAAACTGCAGATGGACTCATCCTGGGAAGCAATTTGCTGTTCCCACAGCGTTTTGCTAATGATTTTCCAGCACGTTGGACAGTCAAAGCCATTTCAGAAGGACAACTACCTGGCATCCCCTCTGCCTGATACCATTTACTGCACCGTCTCACACATAATGGTTTCAGCAGTTAGTGCTAGTGGTTTTAGCAACTTAGTTAAATATATGTGAAATCAAGTTATGAGAAGTCAATGGCATTTGAGTGAGATAATGTGAATCCTGCCAGCCCTGGAAAATAAAACAGTCTTTCAACTATTTCTAGTAGAAAATCAATGGTAGCAAGATGGAGGCTGAAGTCAGATCCTGTAATAATTTTATTTCCTCTCATCCTTATTTTATTAATTATTCTCTTTCTCTCCAGTGTGTTTGCATATGAAATAGGGGGATAACTCATAGAATCATAGAATACTCTGAGTTGGAAGGAACCCACAAAGATCATTGAATCCAGCTCCTGGCCCCACTCAGCACCACCCAGACCCAGACCCTGTGTCTGAGAGCGGTGTCCCAACGCTCCTTGAGCTCCGGCAGAGCAGGGCCGTGCCCACTGCCCTGGGGAGCCTGTTCCATGCCCACCACCCTCTGGGGCAGAACCTTTTCCTAACCCCCAGCCTGACCCTCCCCTGACACAGCTCCATGCTGTTCCCTCGGGTCCTGTCGCTGTCCCCAGAGAGCAGAGCTCAGCGCCTGCCCCTCCGCTCCCCTGGGAGGGAGCTGTAGGCCGCCATGAGGCCTCCCCTCAGCCTCCTCTGCTCTGGGCTGGGCAAACCAAGGGACCTCAGCCTCTCCTCACACACCTGTCCTCCAGACCCTTCACCATCCTCATAGCCCTCCTTTGCATGCTTTCTAACAGCTTTATGTCCTTCTCATATTGTGGCACCCAAACCTGCACCCAGCGCTCAAGGTGAGGCCGCACCAGGCAGAGCAGAGCAGGACAATCCCTTCCCTCTCCTGGCTGGCGGCGCTGGGCCTGTTGCTCCCCGCTGTACAGTTGACCCTTCGGGCTGCCAGGGCATGCTGCTAACTCATGTTCACCTTGCCATTGGCCAGAATCCCCAGAGCCATTTCTGTGGGGCTGCTCTCCAGCCTCTTGTCCCCCAGTCTGTACATAGAGCCAGGGCTGGCTCATCCCAGGTGCATCCTCTCCCACTTTTCTTGAGACTGAAAAAGAATTGAATTGACCTTCTCAACTTGACATTATCAGTGGGTCTTCCTATATAAAATTTCGTTATATTCAGACTTTCCCTTGTTGCTCTGGATAAAGCAAAATCCTGTATCTAAAAACTATAGACTAGCAACAAACCATTGAATTAAGGATATCGAAACTGAGCAAGTTTGGAAATTGCTACATTAACCTAATCAAGTCTTGATGTAAGTGCAGCTCCTTGACGTTGCACACAGTTTACCTTCCAAAAGTCCTACAGGACCTATAGGTCCTGTGAAATACTCTGAGGAGTCTTCTACACTAGTGAGTTGAATTGACTTTGAATCTTATTTGCTTAGTTTTAGCTTCCATTATTTGTCTCAATACTGCTTTGTCTGCAAAATTTGAATTTATTTAGAATCCCAAAGAATATAACTGAGCAACTTTCTAAACTGTGCTGGATTCCCTTAATGCATCTCTGTAGGGCTGTTTTCTCATTTTAGTTATTTTAGCAGCTCATTTGAAACATGCCAGTTCTTTTAGTCCTCTTTGAAAGGTGTATGTTTGGGTACCACGGGTTGATACAACACCCCACTGGGAGTCTCATAACTAAATGCTGAGGTATACAATGTGTTCTTGCTTTTCTGAGCTGACTTGTTGACATGTGCAGAATCCCAGTAACTCTTAACCCGGCTGTATGTTTTTAAGTCCTTGTGCTCAGCTCATCATCCTTTTTTTTTTTTTTTTTTTTTTTTTTTTTTTCATAGATGCTCTTTTCTTGAGTGAACTCTCACACTTGAAATGTGGCTTCCATTCTTCATTCTGTATGTGTAATTTTTGCATGAATGTGTGGAGTCGTGTATTAGGTGATTACACATGGAGTGCCTGTTGCATTCAGAGAGCACATTGCGCTTCTGGAGCACCTCCTGCTATGCCTCTGCAGTAGGATAATATATGTGAAAGATGGCTGGACTTTCTTTCCTGCACAGTTTCTCTGGCTGGGATGGACACATTTCTTATCAAGAATCATTTCAGGTGTAGAAGGCTTTGCAGTTAAGGAAAGGCTGGAAATATTGATTTAACTTCAATAAAAAGATGGTAAAGGATCTTCCAAGGCAACAGGAATGTACTGCACTGTGGGAAAAGCAACACCTCTTGCTGATGTTTACAGTGAAAAAGGAAGAAAACTGGAGTGTGAAGGACTGAGATTAAATGGTAGGAAAATCATTATGATAGCAAGGATGAAGTCTTGCCATGACTTTGCTAGGCGGTCTTAATCACTGAAGCCCTTAAAAACATTCTGGATTAAGGCATATGTAGTTAAGCCCACCTCAGGATAAAGTGAGCTGTCCAAGCCATTTATTCCATTTCTTGTGCAAATAGCCTCCTGCTTAGCAGTTAGCCTGAAATCATAACCAGCATCCTCCTAAAAAGGAAGAATTTTCTACCAGTGACATCTGTATGAAACAGAGACCTTTGTATAAAGACATTATTAAGACAAAAGCTTCTGCATTAAAAACTGTTATTACTGCAATGAAATTTTAATATTTTTTGAGGAGTTTTAATAAGAGTTGATATTCATGAATCATGCAGCTAAGCATTCAGACTTGCCTCTTATCCACAACAATGAAAATTTTTTAAGCACAAATTATTTTAGAGTAACTGATAGCAACCCTAGAGATCTATCAAATCTCCATAAATCAATGCTTGAGGGGAAAACAATTAAAGAACTAATAGATGTCAAAACATAAATATAATGTGGCATGGTTCAATAATAAGGTTTGACTGGCCTACTAAATTTTACTGCTCTGAAATTTATTTAAGTATAATCAGCAATTATTTTGATTATTTCAATTATTTCGGTGAGTGGCTTTTAATATGCATCTATGCACTTGAAGTGTCATTCAAAGCAGCTAGAGCTTGGTGTTGTCTCAATGAAAATAATGTACCAACAATACTATGCCTGTGTGAATTTAGGTAAAATGCTCATTTTAAAAACCCATCATGTTCTTAAAAAGGGTGACTGTGATTTGGAAAATCTGATGACTGTAGGGAGAGGCAGGTGCTTTTATCTTGGAAATCTGATGCATAAGTATGGAACATAAGTACCTGGCTTTTAGTGGAAATGTACAATAGCAGTATGAATGCGCAAGTGTGTATGGAAAAATAAAGCAGGTTGACGCAAACAGCGTAATGCATCTGCTCTGTTTTTCATAGTTTATAGTAACTGCGTGATCTCGTTAGCCCTGACCTTCTTCATATGCTGACCCCAGCTCCCTCAGTTACAGAATATCAGTTGCTGGACTCCTTAACACCTTGTTTTATGTCAAATCATGTACAGGAGCAGAAAATCAGCCATGCTATGAAAATTGCCCTGGAGTGCCAAACCTCATAATTAGGAATTGTAACTGTCTTTCAGATTGAATAAATATCCCCCAAGAAAAACATAGGGTACAATACTGTTTTAGTATTTGGTCTTTCAGAGTTTAGACTTACAGGACATAATAGCTGACTTTCTGGTGACCTTTGCATAAAAAAAAAAAAAAAAAAAAAAGAAAAAACCTTTTTTAAGATACAGTCATTTAGTCCCAGGAAAGCTTTATGCGTTGTGATATTTTTATTGTAACTTCCTTCCTTGTGGCGACGGTTTCCTGAAGTTTTTGTACTCGCTACATATGCGGTTAGCTCAGTCAAAGTAACTGTAGCCTGGTTCACTATTGTTTGTTTGTTTGTTTGTTTCCCTTTTGAATATCATTAAGGAGATGCAAAATAATGAAATGTAAGTAAGGGAAAGAAACTGACTTTTTCTGTGAAAAGCAAGAGCAAAGCTGAGGAGGTACTGAAGAAACACTGTGTTTCATTTTGAGACTGCTCTGGCTGGAGATGCTGGCAAGAGCCAGCCAGTGTGCAGCACCTGGATTTATTGCCATAGGCTCAGCTTTTACAATAAGTATACTTGTATTAGCCCTGCATTATGCAGTCAGCTGGTGCTTGATCTCGGAGTGGATGAGGAAATAGTCATGATGCAGTAAAGGGAGGACATTTAGATCTCTTACTGTACAGCTGCATGTCATGTTGACCTATGGACAAGGCAAGCTTTTGAATACCAGGAAGAGCTAAATGACATGCAAAAAAAACAAAACAATGTTGAATAAAAGGCAAAAACTACTGTAAAAGGAACCTCTCCACCTTGAGGAAAGCTTCATTTCTGCTTTCAGATACCTTGCCCTCTCACTCCAGCTACCTCCAGAATGTTTGAGCTTGTGTCTTTCCATTAAGAACATCTCCTGTGTCTGCACTTTGCAGCCTTTATGTTTTTTTTTCTTCTCCTTCTGTTGTAAGAGTAATACTAGTTGCAAAGTCTGGAAAGATTTATTTATTACCTGATTTATCTGATTAAGGCATTTGTGAGGAGTGGTTGCAAGATGTAGTCTCCTGTGGTGCCCCATTATATTGTTTGTGCCCTCTGGTCTTGTGAGGAGATTTAGTAGACCTCTGGATCAGGAGCTTCTACCAATGAGTCTTGGCTGTGAACTTGGAGGCAAACCACTGTATAAGGTGAGGGAGAATCTGGGGCTGCAGCAGGGATCCTGTGAAGGGTCTGAGTCCCTCTGTGCCAACACCACTGATATGCATCAACAGGACTTAGAAATCAGAATTTTATTTTAGGACCCCCTTTCTTTTAAGCAAGGTTGTCTTAAAGGCAAAATACTTAGCCAGAGTGTTTTTCATACCAGCAGGTTGATCACGTTTGCTCCTTGACCTCCAAGTTCACAGTGCTGTGCGACTTTTTCTGTGCTAATCGTGACTACACACCATGCTTCTTGAAGCTGTGCCAGTTGCTGACACAGGGGAGTAATGTGAAAAACAAGGCTTAAGGCTAGACATTTCTGAAATGCCAGAAGTAAAAATCCTTGCCATAACATAGCTGCTTTATATGGCAATTCCACAAGTGGAAATAAGGAGGAGAGCCAAAAAGCCTTTAACCAGTCAGCTGGCCATGCACCGTGAGCAAGCACTGTGTTCTTGGTCTGGAAACAGGAATAGAAACTGGTTCAGCCAAGCCAGCCCAGAACAAGGGCTTCTTACTATGTGTTCCCTCATCGCTCCCCACCACCACACACGTGCACACACCTCAGAAGTCACCGCAGTAAGGCTTAATTCTTACAGATGTTTTTCATAACTGGGTAGTCTAAGTCAGCAGAGGAAAGATCCATACGGTCCAGTGGTCATGATGTGGGTAGCCGTATGAGCCTTGCACAATGGTAAGACTCTGTGCACTGGTACTAACAACTGTGGGAAGAAAGCCAGCATAACTTTGGTCATTGTGGATGAACAGAATTTGAATTTATTTTACATTTATTTCTGTTTCAACCTGACCATGAACATCACCTTAGGAATCTCAGTTTCTTCCAGATCCTTGCAAAATGAGTTCTGCTGTGTTCCCTCCTCCTTCCTGCTGTATGTTTCCTGTCTCTTTCGTATGCAGTGTCTTTTCTGTTACTTTTTTTTTTTGTCATATTGTTGAATGAAATGCTTGTTCCTTGCTTTGTTTTCAGAAATGTATTTTGGAGATAGGAAATATCATGCAGTTTGAGGGTCTCTCATTGCTTCCTCCTTGCTGCATCTCACATCTCTCACCCCTAGTCTCCAGCAGCTATGTTGAAGGTCCTTGTGGTTGTTTTTTTTCAATATAACTAAAGTGTTTTTACTAAGTCTGAGTCAGTCGTGTAGAATGAGGATTAAAGCATATCTTTGTGATATGTGCAGAGACTGATGGTAGTTGCTCTTGAAAACAACCTTGCTCTGTGTGGTGCCTAGGGTTATTATTTCATAAAATGTACACCTACTGTAGAAATGTCAGGGCATAAAGTAGCAGCTGGAAGCTGCAGCATGTTATGGCTGTTCCCCTGCTCTCTGACTAGGAAGTAGGTGGGGGTCTGCAGCCACTGAGCTTGCCATAAGGAGCACATGGAGCAGTTTGAATGTCTGCACGAGGAATGTTCCTTCGTAACTTCTGTTGCCAAATGGAGTGACAACATCTTTGAATTATGTTAATGCCAGTTCATCCCCAACTGCAATCTCAAGGGAGCAGCATCCTCTCTGCATCTGCTAATGGCTGCGTTTCGCAGAAACGTGGAGTGAACAGGGGTGGTCCCAGGAAAGAATGGACTTATCTTTGGTTTGTAGGTCATATCCCTGGCACAATGCACCTAGCACCCTCATCGATAGCTCTGGGCAGGAGTAGCCAAGTTTCAGTCTGAGAGTAAGGCCAAGTTTTTGGAATGCTTCATGTCATATGTTGACTTAAAACAATCCAAGCTGTGAATCCATAAAGTGCGGAATAAGAATATAGTCCACAGATAAGGACTGTAAGTTCTTTTTCAGCTTCCCCTGGGCTGCTGAGAAGATATCTTCAGCTTTGCCATGTAAAGATCAGTTAGCTGGTGCCCTGTCCAGCTATTCTATTTACATCAGAAAGGTAGTACCCTGCCAGGCATTCGTGTGGGCTTTTATCAAAGTCTGCATTTCTGAAAAAGTGAAAATACCGAGTTGTGCCCACATACAATTTTTTTCATAAACAGCATTTGTGTGTATATTAACCTTAGTTTACTTTCAGTACCTTGTCAACTGACTGAAGAATGATATCCAGTCAAGCTATGCAGCATAACTTTATTTCCTCATTACAATATTCTATGCAAATGAGTTTGGAAACAACATTGCCAGGATTGGAGTCAGATTAATCTAGATGAAGCTCGTGCGGTACCAAGCCATCAGGCTCTCTACATGAAGTCACTGTAGGATTTCTTCAGCTTAAAGAGAAAACCACAAGAAGATATTCAGAATTTATGGGAGAGACTTTGTCCTCCCACGTGGAAATACTTAATGTGGTAAGATTGCTTGGAGAACTTTTCTTCCTTATGGAAGAAATCCTTCCTTGCTTTAACATGAAAGGTAAGAATGCTTCAGGCCATGTACGTATAATCATTATCTTAGTTAATTACCCACCCAAAATGCAAATGTTTAAGGATTATCACCATTTTGCAGTTAGAGAAGTTAATCTGTTCTTACAATTTCCTGCACAACACAGCTCTTAGATTACTTTAAACTTTCTTCCTTTCTTCTGTCATATCATGTAAGAATCCCTTTTATTTCCATATCGGGTTTGGTACTGTGTAGGACAGTCTCTGTGTGTACACAGAGCATGTGCTCTGC
>VXAV01005694.1:12722-26566 GCA_013399715.1 Alectura lathami | reverse complement strand
AGAGCCAGAAAACGCCTGTGTAGTTGTAGCCTTTTGTCAGCAGGTTTATTTGATAGCATCTTGTTGGCTTTAGGGAGATATGGGTCAGACTCTTAGTTGCATCTTTGCTTCGTGAAGCAACTGTATATAACTGTATATTACTGTATATAACCTCTTCCATTTTCTTTCTTCTAAACTTTCGGTGCTTTCTTTCCATGATCTCATTTCCTTGAACTGCTGTGCAGCGCTTGTCTACTTCTCGCTGACTGTTACTCCATCACTAAATAGAAGTAAACTTGTTTATAAAATTTGCAAGGACCTTCAAAGAGACTCTGGACTTCCTGTATGGACTGGTCTCCTCCTCAGACAGCCATGGCAAAACCGCTCACATCAGTGGCAGAGTGCTGGCCAGGAGACACCAGAAAGGAAACTGGACTGTTAACAATTATAGCCACGAAGACCAAGAAATTTCACAATCTCTTCCTTAGGGCATGATGGTCAACTTCTGTTGACATCAGCAGAAAAACCCTTCCTTTTGAAAGAACCACTGAACTGAGCCATTACTCCGCAGGAAAAGTCACACATTAAGTCACTCACACTTCTTTTTATGTTTTCCATGGAAATTTCTGGAGATCAGACCTGAGAGCAGATCATGTCTTGAGATGATGGAGAAAGGCAGTGTATCCCAGTGACTGGTGGTTTGGTCATCGGGTTATTGCTGTTGCTCAATTTTAGAGTATAGTGACCCATTCATGAGAGTGCTAGCAATACAGTTGCCCAATTTTTATATGGCAGGTCCAGTACGGTTTACATTTTTGGGCATTATGCAGATGTAATTTTGGGACAAAAATTCACTTCCAAAGATGAAGCTTCTTCTAAGGCAGCAACTGTAATCTGCTGCCCACCTCCATATCTTGCAACCACTTTTCAAGTGCTAATCTATTTTGCTGGATCCCATCCAAACATGAAAGCTGTGATGAGAACTGAGTCAGATTCTCTGTTGACTCTGGAATTTGTCATCACATGTGTCAGAGCTCCACCACAGTATGCCCCTCTTCTCAGAATAGGCTTCTAATGGTCTCCCTTGGGGTTATGTCCCTGTCTGAATCCTGGTGGTCAAACCCACACACCACATCTGTGTAACTTTAGATCCCATGCTAGATTTCCATCATTTTCCCACAAATACCCCAGGAGTAAGTAATGAAATACTGTTTTTTGTTTTAGTTGTGTGAACTTCCGCTCGTTTTACTCATAGATGTTGTAGAGGCAATTACCTGATTGGTGAAAACTGTTGAAATACAAAGATGAAGACAAGATGTAACCTTTTCCCAAGCACTGGCAGAGCTTGGGAATGGCAGAGCTCTGCTCTTCTAGGCAGGTTAATGAAAAGAACAACCAAACAAAAACAACAAAAAACCTACCATGGCTCACTCACTTCATCCCAAAGCCAGACTATTAAGTCAGACAGACTAGGCTTCCCAGGGCGAGCATTTTCTCCTTTGCCAGCACTGAGCTAAATAAAGATCATAACTGGGCAGATTTTGCCTGGTGGAGGAAGTAAGCAGGAAAGCTATAGTAAGATTTCAGAAGTCTGGATATCCTCTGTGCAATTGCTTTCCCCTCACCTAAAGTTTGCTGACCTCCTCCTAGGGCTGTGGGATGCTGCTGGAGTAGTCAGTCATTTCCGCCAAAATGAACCTCACTTGGAGCTTGTTGGCTGCCTCCGAGGATTTTGGCAGATAAAAAAGGATGAGATTTTCTGGAGCGTCTACAGTTCCCTCTAGACCGAAGTAGTCATTGTTCTCCACTGTGGGATGAAGGTCCCCATGAGGTACTGTTGAACTGTAGATGAACAGGAGATGATGCTCTTACTTCCATGGCTCTCTTCTAGCCATTACACCTAGTTGGGGCTGCTACTGGTCCTTGCTGGACCTCAGGCTTGTGGTCTTTAGTAGGCTTCAGCTCCTTTGAATGAGATGGAATAACAAATGGGATCAGCAGAGTTTGTCTCAAAAAGGATGCTTCATAAATTTCTTTGCAGAAAAACCCTGCTTTGCTTGAGAAGCTTGCTTTGTCACCACGTGTACCAAGGTGGGAGCCACGCTTTGTGTGTTTGGGTTTTCACTGGTTGTGTTTGTATTTTTATCAACTAAAGTCATTGGCAAAGTGTAGCTGATTTTAACAGAAAATTCCACCAAGCATTGCCCAGCATAGATATAAAGCAATGAGGTTTAGTCTGGCCTTCACTAGTCTGCTTCCCTTGTTTTCAATAGTGCTCTTCCCTGCTGGGATTCTGTGTTTTTGGAACTTAATTGTTTCCTTCAGGCAACTAGGCTGTTGTGTTAAGATAGTGGCTGCAGCAAATGATTTTCAAGCTTAAAAGAGCACAATCTGTGGGTCAAATATCCATGCTGAATCACTAAACACTTTATAAAATGACACATCAGTGGGAACTTTTGGTTTTGGCAAGTTTGTAAAATTAGGCGTATTTTCACCAGTAATCCAGATGTTACCCATAATCTAACTGTCCTGGGATGTTCTGTGCAGAAATCCCTGCTATCTGAGAACCTGGGTCTGGGTTTTTATAGCAAAAACTCTTCCAGGAGCATATGTCATGGCACAATTTTGCAGTTGCAATTGGAATTAGTGTAATGGCAGACTTCCAGCTGAGCATGCTTTACATGGCGTTGAGGGTATCTTTGCTGTGCTGCCTTCTTTCAGTTTCCCAGTGACAATCAAAGTCAGACAGTTTTCNCCATTTTTTTTTTTTTTTTCACAACAGACAGCCTGTAAGAAGGAGATGGTGAGGTATCCTGTGAGTTTATTATTGATGTGTATTTGTAATCAGGTGTTATTCATTTTATTGCAAGGCCTCTGGTTAGCAGTAGCAGGTAAAACCAAAAGAATACAAACAGCTATGGATGTTGCATGTGTCTCTGGAAGATAATGGTGGTGGGGTGGGTTGTCCATGCAACAGAAAAAGGGAAAATGCACTGTACAACTCATCTGAGATAGATCTGAGCAGCTTTTTTCCCCCCTACACTGTGTCAGGATTACATTTTCTTGTTCTCTTTATTAATAGTGGTGATAATAAGAAGAAATAATTATAGGTGGGGCACATATGAACTAGAGAACTTGTGTGTATGCACATGCATACACATACAGATGGAGCTCGTAGATTACTTAGTGAACTGAAGGCAAACTTAGGCCAATGTCCAGAAGTCTTCCTGAGAGAAAATTATGTTCTGAATATGCCTTTTGCTGCAAGCAGGGTTTTGCTTCAGCAGGGTTTGCCAGCTCTCTCAGCTGATACTCCACCTCGGGTCTTGATCATCTGTTTGCGATAACAGGGGCAGAAATGCCAGAGGGAACAGATGAACTCCTCAGAAGCAAGGTTTCTATTTCTGTAGAAATATTCTCTGCAATAAAGCAAAAGGAAGAGAAAATACAGAGAACCTGTTGTACAGTATCAGCAAAACTGTTGCTAAACAGAACATTTTTATGAGCAGTCTGCAGATTGCTGAGGCTCAGATACTAGCCTAGTGACCATATAACAAACTGCAGCTGTAATTTAAGACACAGTTCAGTTTCACCATCTTGTGCTCATTTTAATGGCAATAAAGACCTTCTGTTGTTTTTTTTTTCTCCTTTTTTTTTTTTTTTTTTTTTTAAGTGGAGAATTGTATTCCCTTTTGCTGGCATTCAGCAGGCTGTAGCTTAAGTCAAAGATGGAGGGCTTCACAAAGACTTCATTATCCTCTTCTGATTTATTAGTGTGATTTTGCCTTCTTCCCATACACATACGTCCCTTAAATCTCTTTGCAGGCTTTTGTGTTTAGAGTCCTCCAGGGCAACAGCTTAGTGAACACAAAATGTAGCTTACCTAAATTTTGCTATAAATACCCCTCCAGGAATTTTTCTTTTGTATCCAGTGTGCTCTTGAAAAGTTCTGGAGATTTATATATGGTGTATGTGTGTGGAAAAGTCTTAGTTAATCAATTAAAAAGTGATTTTTATGCCTGAGGTCCAATGAATTTTCTACTGTCCAATTCCTGTCAAAGCAAGTTAGTTGAAAAATTTCCATGGGGCACATCAGAATTGGATCAGGCTCTACATGTTTAACAAAACTCATATGGTTTACAAGGCAGAGAATAAAGTTATAGTTTGCGTTTACTTGCAAAGGAAAAAAAAAAAAAAACAAACAAAAAAAACCTGTGCTCTTAACAGCTACTAAATGGAGTTTATTGCTTGAATTGTTTCTAGTTTAGGGCTGTCAAGGGAGAGCACAGTGCACTGGCTACATGTAGATCCATTCACTGTCTCTGATAATCAAGATAGAGAGGGTTTTACCCTTTCAGACATCTGGCTGCTCTCCAGACAACCAAAAGAAAGAAAAAAAGGATCTGGAAAAGAGGTGTTTTTCACCATCTTGACACTGTCCTTTATCCTTTGTAGCTCTAATTTTATCAGATCAGCTCTTCTTGATGAAGGGACTCTGCACCTGTGCTATCAGATGAGAGATGCTCCTGTCGAGCAGAGCTTTGACTGTGCCAAAGCATTTCTTGTATGTTAAAATGTTTTGGACTAATGGTATTTGTGGCGAACTAAAGCAAGCTGCAGAGTTCCGCCTCTGGTTACCAAGTAGAGGGTGTTTCAGACCACTCTGGGTTTGAGGTGTCTTGTGTGTTTATGGTACGCCATGCCCTCATATATAATGGCATAACAGAAATATTTCTTAGCATAATAAAAATAGATTACACTGATTAAGTTTTTGGGTTCAGCTTGCTATTTTCTCTTACAGGACACTTCTAAAAGTAAAACATTCAGGTAAATTTTTCAGGGACATAATTTAGAAGCCCAGAAAAAAAATGTGCAGTAGATAGTTGCCTTAGTTTTTTTGTGTGTGATTCCCACACTCTGGTCACACCTCAAAAAGCATTGATGCAAGGCTGAAATTCATCTGTAACATCTGGTGTAAATAAATAAATTCCTTCTAGATGCTGAATTCTTGGTCTTCTGAAATACTTTGCAAGGTTTATTTTTTTTTCTTGCCCAATCTTGGCTTATGTTTGACTACAGTTAATGAATATTGTGTGTTCGGGCTAGAAATGCTCTCCTGTTCTTTTTGAATTGAAATTATTCCTATGTGTCTTCTCAGCATGAGGTACTTTATAAGTAAACAGCACATTTCCTCAAAGCATCCTATTGACATTTTTCTTGTTTTCCTTTTATTAAAAAAAACCTAAAGGACACATGCAAATGTGTTTAAATGGCTTTCAGAGCTTAGATGAGTGGATGAAGGCTGCCAGCAGGGTTATTGCAGCCCAGCTACAGCATGGCTTTAAGCGACTGCAACGCATGCAAGTCAAATCGTTTTAGAAACCATCTTGGTTCCTGCTAAGACAAGAGTGTGTTTAAACTTATTTTTCAACATGGATTGGAAAGATCATAGCTTCTACTGGGGCAGCCTCCTTATTCAAGAGGTCTACAATGATTTATAGCTGAGGTGTTATGCCCGGGCTGTGAGGTCGGAAGAAATTGCACTGTTGGTGGGAACTGTCTGATAAACAGCTCTGATCGTCTCACTGTCAGCCCCACTCCCTTCTGAGTCCCAGGTGCCAGCCACCTGCCATGGTCTAGGCCACTTCTGTGACTTTGGAGCCTGTTCCTTAGGTTTGTACGCTCAGGGGCCACTAACGATAGGTTTGGGAAAAAGGGATAAAAGTTTTAGGCACACTTGAAGAAGTGTTCTTGTCCTTGAAAACTTACCTATTGCCTACGTTACTACAGCAAGTCTGAAAAAAGACATGACACCTCCTTTAGAGAATTCTTTCGCTCTTTATATGATGTCTAAGCCAATAAAGCAGTGTTTGCTCTATAAAAATTGCACCTGGCACTAAAGATGAATTATTGCTTATGCATTTCCTTCTTCCATTTTGGATGTGGGAAAAAACTCCCAGGCAATATTATTCCTAAATTAAAAGAAATGTAAATTGACAGGTGCAAATCAGGACTGTATAACTTGATACTCATTGGAGTCTGCGCTTTTCACATGAATTTGTATGAAAACAGGTCTGGGAGCCTCAGTTCGGATTTATAATCAGGGATGAATTGCAAGTGATACTTGCTCAATTAGAGAGAAATCATATTTGTGGTTATCTGGCAAAGGCTGTTTCGCTTGGTTAATTAAGTGCGCAGTGTTAATTAGCTGGCTGCACAGAGCGTGAAAACAGCCAGCATTTAGACTCATAATCAATGTTTCTTGTTTTGTTGTTCAATCTGATCCTGTGAGATACTGAGCACATGCAATCAATGATAACCAGGGGTACACAGCAGGTGAGTACACAGCATCTCATAGGCTGAGGATTGTATTTTATTTTATTTTTTTTCTCGCTGCTATTGAGAACAGCTTTCCCCTGTTTTGACAGCTTCTTAGATTTCGGATGCATCAAGTGGGGCTGAATGGCAGTGATGAGTCAGGGTTCTTCTCTAACCAACAATGGCATCTGCACACATATGGATAAGATGAAAACATCTCAATTAGAAATGTGTTGCAGGTGATATTTTAAAGTAAAAGAGACAATTAAAATGCTTTTAGATGATGTATTCCTCTCAGCCACTTTAAAACTTTCTTATAGAAGACAATGAAAGATCTACTTTTTTTTTTTGCTATTTTGGCTTTTAATGTGATTTACATATTATTAGTGAGGTCCAGATACCGGTATATCTCAGACTGAGGATGAAACTGTAGACTTCAGTTGCACATCAGATACTTTTTCCTGAAATCCAAACTGAGAACATTTCTCCAGTTAACTTCTATTTTAGATTACGAAGACAGTGGATACCAATTTGAGCCTAGAAGATCTAGCTGACTTTCAGGATGATTTCCTTTAGCTTCTGGGCTCTGAGCAATGCTATAACATTGCATTTTACCTTTTAGAAGTGATGAGTATCTGTGATAGATTTACTACTTTCAAAAATGATCGTGATTATTAAATTACCTTCCATAGTGGGTTGGCCCTGGCCAGCACCCCCAAGCCAAGTTTTGTTTAGGTTCAAACAAGGACAATTTCTTGAGCAGATAACTTAAGACAATCTCTTGAAGCGCTTGGCATGTTAACACCTGGTTCTGAAACTGAACTTGGGTTCTGGCAGTGGAGGGAAGGACCCCAGGAAAATGCATCCCTGCTGACCTAAACTTTCCAGCTGACCCAGTTCACTTCTTCTATAAACCTTTCAAATGCTGTTTCTTCATTGAGACAATGGAGGGATTGTTCTGGACAAGCACTGCTAGAACTGATTCTAGACCAATGTATGCAGACTCATGGTGGATACTCTTTACCTGAAGTTCTGCATACTGCTTTTTAATGACTTCCGTCTGACATTTGAGCATGTACCAGGAGGTTTCTGTTTCCCTGTTGACATGTAATGGATTGCAGGCAAGCTGTCAGCATAACATATATTACCTGGGAGAAAATACTGTATTTCAAGATAATGGCTCAGGAGGGATAAAAATATATTTCTGTTTCCTTTCTGAAAAATATGGTATATTTCCCTATTTTGTAGATCTTATTTATAAACCCTCTGTGCTTTCTATACACTGTAGAAACCATCCTCAGCATCCTCATATTCCAGAAACTGCTCACTCTTTCTACATACCACAGTGAATATTATCTTTTTTAGAAAGACTCAGAAAAGCAGCGTTTGGTTTTGTTTTTCTGCTTATCGTATATTATATTTGGTAATTTCGCATGACATTTTTTTTTTTTTTTTTCAAATGTATTTGGAAAAACCACCCTCCTCTTCTATCACCTACCCTACCAAAAAATAACCACCCAAGGCCTCATGAACTCACCAAGAGTCCTTTATTCCCAACCCAGTCATTCAGACACAGCTGTATGTAGTCTGTCTAGCAAGGTCATCTCATTTATTTGGTGCCATTAATATTTTGTTGGTACTATCGCTGCCTTTATAACTATCTTGGAGAACTGCAGGTGAATACACTTTCCAGGCTTGTTCTTCCTGTTTAATACCCTTTTGAAGTCTGAGGGAGCTGGGTTTGGTCAGCTTGGAGAAAAGGCTCTGGGGAGACCTCATTGCAGCCTTCCAGTACCTAAAAGGGGCTTATAAACAGGAGGGAGACTGACTTTTTACATGGTCTGACAGTGATAGGACAAGAGGGAATGGTTTTAAAGTAAAGGAGGGGAGGTTTAGTTTAGATGTTAGGAGGAAATTCTTACTCAGAGGGTGGTGATGCACTGGCCCAGGCTGCCCAGAGAAGCTGTGGGTGCCCCATCCCTGGAGGTGCTCAAGGCCAGGCTGGATGGGCCCTGGCAGCCTGACCCAGTGGGTGGCAGCCAGCCCACGGCAGGGGTTGGGGCTGGGTGGGCTGTAAGGCAGGCCATTCTCTGATTTTTTTTTATGATTCTATGAATGGATAATTTTTATCCATATAAATATACCTGCACCTAAAAGAACACTGCCTTTATTTTTTCTTATGCAACAAGCCAATGTGTGCTACAACTTCTGAGGAGGCAGTTTAATCTGAAGCTGTGCTAGCCAGATGCATCTGCAATCTGAATCAAATTTTCCACCCATGAGAATGGATAAATATTCATTTAAATCAGTACAGAAGCACCTAATTTCACCATTCGTTTCTGAGAATCTCTCAGAATCAGTATCTCACTTAAACACTAGTTGTGTCACTTACTCACAAATCTATCCTCCCTTCCCTTTGATAGTTAGCTTTTCCTATTAAAGACAAATGCAGGCCATTTATTTCAGCAATTTTATTTATCCATTACTTATTATTTTTTTTTTTTCCTGATGCTAGTTCCAGCAAAAAATGTTAGAGATATTTATAAACAAGTTGTTAAAAAACTGGCACTGCATCAGCCAAATTAAGTGCATGAGCAAACGCAAAGTCCATAAGTGACCTTTAAACAATGTCTCATAGCAAGAAGCTGAACTATAGCCCTTGATAAGTCCAAGTTTTGGTAATCTTTTGCTTTAGAAATAATAAATGGAGCAAAAATTAAAGAGAATGACAAGTTTAACAACATTTATCATGACATTTAGAAAAAAAAACCCTCACAGAACCTGGAGAAATAACATGTCCAGGCTTGAAAAGGGAAATATGAGACAAGCCAAATGTGGTCATTGTTCAATAAACTGTGGCATTAATATTCATCATCTGAAAGGAATAATCTAATACTTACTCTTTTGACATGTGCTTTTGATGGCATGCTGTGTACAATGGTATCAGGAATCTTCACAGAGCTGCGCTTGTTCTAAGCCTGCACCATAGGATATTTTCCTTCTAGAGCAGACCATTCATATCCTTTGTGAACATGAATGAGCTCAATGTGGTGGACACTCTAACAGTCAGTGGAGCGTCTTTTTCATGAAAACATTTTTACTTCATAAGTACAGCTTCTGCAGTCAACTTCTTATTGAAGAGAGGCTTGATTTTATTTCATTTACTTGCATTTAAAAGGCAACAAATATTTCTCTTTCTTTTTTTTTTTTTTTTTTTTTTTTTTTTTTTTTTTTTTTTTTTTTTTAATCTTCCCTGATGCTTTTTTCATTGAGCATGGAAGAAAACATAATCAATTAATCTTGAAAAAATCTGTGAAGTGGGCAATCTTAGCATGGAACAAGCAAACAAAAACAATGAATATTTGAGCATCATGGTCAGAATCACAAAAACTGATGTAATCTGAGGTCAAGCTCCAGTTTACATTAACAGACTGCACTGTGGCTCCAGTACGCTCTCTTAGAGAAGAGATGTCAAAAAGGTTTGCAGACTCACTGGGTGTTCAAAACAGCTTCAAGTTGCAAAGTTCTCATCCCCAAAATACTGGTTTGAGTCTTCTGCTTTGCAGCCTGACAGAAGGAACGGAAGGGGATCTATACAAACATAAACTGCTTTTGTGTAGATGTATCTGTTGCTCTGCTGGATTATAAATTGCAATTAATTTTCTGCGATCAGAGTTTCAGGTTCCCACTGACAAGTAGAAGTCTACACAAGCTGTGAAGATTGTTGCAAGTACAAATGAGCAACTACAGAGAGATTATGCATTACAGCCCGTTGCAGCTTAATCACAGAATTAATTTGTTTCAGATGCTGAAATAAGGTTTTGAATTTTCTTCTAAAGAAGCTAGTGACACCGAAAATAACTCTTCTCTGCAGGAGTAAACATAACTTGAACAAAAAGCTACATTTAAATTTTTTTTTTTTTTTTTGGCCATTTTTCATCCAGATCATTAGTAAGGTAGATAGACGAGGGAATCCCATTTGCCTAGGGCTGTGCCGCAGTCACTTTACTTGTATCTTTTAGCTACCAAAACTTGAAAGAGAAAGAGAGGACAGATTTTATTCAGTATTATGTGCAGTGCTATTAATCCTTATGAGCTTCTCTGGTATTGACATCCTGGGTTAAGGTCTTCATGAATGCATATTGTAAGTTGTTACCATAATGTCCACAGGCTTTGAAATACTCAAAATATAGAAATGTATTGATATCAAAGCTTCTTTCAAGCCTAATTTCTGCAAAAATCAGGTATAGCTGGGTGTATGACATAAAGACAGCAGAATACCATTGTGTTGCCAAGAGTTACAAAAGCTGGACAGAGTTTTGGATTTTCCTTATAATCACACCTTACCAAATTAGCCTGTAAAATTAATTTTAAGGTAATATCACAAGGAGAATTCCCATTGGATAGTGAGCATATCAGAGTGTGGGAAATGAAAACTGGGAGAATGACAGGGTAGAAATCAGGCTTGAAAACTTTTGCAGCGTCTCCTGTGGGTATGCAGAGAAATCCCATGGCAGATATGGAGCCATTCTTATATTTACAAATTCACTTTCTTTGGACTTCTTGAACTTGCTTTAGGTCAAAGTTTAGCTGTGCTGAGAACAAACATCAACATATTGCCTAGGAAAGAACTACAAAGATGGAGAGAAAATCTCCTTGTATTTGTTGATGGTTGGAAGGAACTTTCTTCCAACAACTTTCTGCACAAGTGGCCTTTAGAGACGTTTCTACGGCAGGGAGCTCTGGATTAGTGGTCAGGCTGCTGTGCAGGATATATATAGAGTAACTATCCTTGGAAGGAGCTTTGGGTGGAGGCTTACTGTTGTGCTGCAAAGAAAAACTCTCGCAGGCACAAGTATTGTCTGGGTGTATGTAAGAGGAGATGTCATTCCATGGCTTCTGACAACAAGGGAGTATCATGTCCTGAAATGACATTAGAAAATGTAGTGTTTTGGAGAATGGATGAGTTCATTCTGAATGTTTTGGGGCAGAGCTTTTGTGAGAGGAGATAAATGGAGAAATTGTAACCTTGCAACAAATACCCTCCTGTCAGAGCCAGGATTTCACCTGTCACATCCAGATCTGTTTCATACAGCTGGGCCATGGAAGGCTTCTCTCTCGTTAGCAAGTAAAACTGCTGTCAAATAGTGTGTTTTCCCTTTCTGTAGTGGCCTGTGAGATATCCCATACCTTGGAGTGCATCGTGTGGAGGACTGCACCTCACAAAATTTCTACCAGCTAAAGGTATATATATATGTGCAAATTGGGAAATGAATGTAATAGAAACAAAATAGTTACAGCTTTTGAGGAATACGAACACAAAAAGCAGCTAATAGAAAACTGTCAGGAGAAAAAGAAAAAAAAAAACCACAGCAACAAAATTAAGCCAAAACATCAGGGCAAGACATGAAAAGATTTCAGAAGAAACCTACAGGGACAGATCAATTTATCAGAAGGACACTCATCCTTTTCCATTAGAAATAAAGGTGCTTTGAAGTAAAGAAATGAACAGTGATGCTTCTAATTCTTCCCAGGGCATTTGATGATTCCTTGAAATGATACCTGTGAAAAACAGCAGTCGTTTTTCTTCATATTTTCTACAGATAAGACAGAAGAGACAGAGCGATGTCTTGTAGAGATGCTACCTGGTGCTTATCCTGACTCGATTCACAAGCCATCCAAGCTTAAAGGAAGAGACTGCTTATCACTGGAAACTGTAAGTGGCCAAATGTGTGCCCATCTCATGGAAGAAGTTAAATGTAACCTGTGCTTCTGTACAGTGCATGGCCAACAGCAGCTGGCATCACAAGCAAATTTTTTACTGTGATTTGTCATGTTAATAACAATCTGATGAGCAACCAACTCAAGAGTCAGGCCTGGTAATACAAATAAACAAGTGCTCGACATTAGACCCCCCTCCACTATTTTATAATTCTCTGGAAAATCAAGTCCTAAGAGTGTAGTTGGTCAAGCTGTCAGGCAAGGGAGTTGCTGGCTTTCAGCTATGGAAGCTGGAGGGATCCAAATGAGCAGATAATGATGATGATGATTTCCAAATCTGTGAAGAAAAACACCTGCTGATTTGAAATTTCTCCTTGATGTACACCACACGTCTATACTGAACTTTCTCTTTTATTTATCTTAAATTTCCTATGAAAGCCATTTCCACATGAAGGGATAAAGAAAGTACGTGCCTACAAAGCAAATCAAATTACAGTATTTAAAGTATGTTTATTCAACTGTGAAATCCACTGTTGAAACAGAGATTGTCAGACATTAGCTGTATTTTATCACTACTCTCATGAATGCCAGGACTAGAAATGCTCAGAAGCAGCTGATGCTGACAGTAATCTTAGCCACCAGCCCTCAGCCGAACATGTCCTGAGAAGATTTATTGTTGCCTTTTTTTTTAAGTTATGCTTATTCCAGCCTCCAACAGCAAATTTCAGTTCCAAATAACTAACCGAGAAGGAAGAAAGTTCACCAAGAACTTGATTCAAAGAAGAGGATACCTGAAATATGACTTTGGAGAGATGCAGGTTCTTACCTCCACTGCAAATCTTGACTCCAACATGGCAAACCTCCACAGCTTCTCTCAGCTGCAGCCTGAAGCTGGAGATGTTTGAAGTGTGTTGGTATCCTAGACTTTGACTTCCTAAGCAGCTGAAGTTTGGCTTCTGCTCTGTCCAGAACAACCTTCATTGTGGTCATGGTAATTGGTTAGCAACCATCTCTTGCCTGGAACTAAGGAGGACACCAAACAGGAGCAGCCTTCCTCGGTTGGCCTTGCCTAAAGGTGTTAATGCAATGAATGGGTGATGTGAAAACGGCATATTTGCCACAAGATGGTCTCAGGTACAGTGTGCAGCAGAAACTGCCTTTGTCCTCACGCTGGTGCCATGCGCTTTTAGTGCAACAGTACAGTGAAAGCATTGCTCTGTCTGGTAGCTGGATATCTTGCCTGATGAGTGTGAGAACGGCAAGGCAAACCTATTGCAGGACAGGAGCAAGCCTACCTTCTTTTACTGAGGCTATACCACTTTGCCTAGAAATAATTTAAGTCTTATTTTAACATGCAGGCTATGCGATGCTCCTTAATTTCACCAGCCAAGCAATAACTAAACAGCCTACTAACTCACATATGCCTCATGGCTTGTACAGTGCAGATCTTGGTAAGGAAAATACCTGTGAGTTGTTCCTGAAAGCCAGAAGTGATTTTTCAGTTTTACGTCTGTTGCTGACCTATCTCTGCCATCTTAACAGAGACACATAGTTGTTTAATCTTGAAAATTCTTGTAAAAAGCAGAAACCCTAAAAGATTTGCCGCTGGGCAATTCTATTTTTTAGAAATAGAACACTGGGCAATTCAGCTCATAGGCTGTTTATATTCTCATCCCACTATGTTCAGCCTCTGGAAAGGGAACAGGCGCAAAGACATCTGATCGATTAATGGGACGTAACTACTACACACAGTGTCATTGTGAATATGTACAGTGATCTATTTGCAGACAGTGTAATATCCACGTTTTTTTTTTTTTTTTTTTTCT
>VXAV01005692.1:0-44011 GCA_013399715.1 Alectura lathami | reverse complement strand
GGAGAGAAGGGAGAGCTGTGCTGGCGTCGTGCCCGGCGTCTCGGTGATGGTGCAAGGTGTTCGGAAGAATTTGTGTTTCTCTGGAGCCTGAAGTTTTTCCTGCCTCTCCCGCGTCTCCTCCAGCAGAACGCAGCTCGAGTTAGTGTGCAGGAAGGAGCGTCTGGGGAAGGAATTACAAAACCCCGTGAGAGGGGCCGCAGGACACCAGGATTTAGCCCGAGGAAGGCGGTGGCACAGCGGCCGGCCCCAGCAGCAGCTCCGCGCTGCCGCTTCTGGCCCCGCGGTGGAGGCGGCGCTGGGCGCCGGGCGCCCGGGGTCCGGGGCTGCAGGGTGCCCGTGTCGGGGGGGGACAGACCTGGCAGGGCTGCGCGGGTCCGGGGCCAGCCGAGCGCTGGTCCCCGTGCTGGGCTCGCCTGCCCTTGCCGTGCTTTTGGTGCTTCCTGAGCTGGCTGTTCGCTGGGTTGATGAGGCAGCTCTTTCCCGTCGGTTGGATCGAGGCTGTTTGGAGCGGTGCTGAGACTGCAGCGGATTGTAGGAATGCAGATTTTGAAGCCAGGTTTTTGGTCAGATAGTTCACATGCCTTCAGTATTCACAACAGGTTCGCTTAGCCGAAACAGATGTCTTGGCCTTAGGTGGAAGCACATAAGCCGGAGGGAAATCCAAGTACGCTGGCCCGGTGCATTTTGTAACCAAGAGAATTTTATGGCCCTCCTTGTGATGCAAAAGGCTGCTTTCAGCCTGACAGTTGCTGTGTCTGCAGCTGAAAACCTTGCATAAGACTTGCACATTTAACTTGCCAACCAAATGTGTAGAATCTGGTTCACTTAATGCTGCCCTACTTTAGGGGCAGAAGTGTCCCATTCGACTTGTTTACCTGGTCTCCTGAAAAATGTGATGTGCCCTGGTGCAAAGGTGAAAGGAGAGACTGAGGCTCCTGTGGTGAACAGCTCAGCGGGTAAGAAAATCTTGCAGATTTCTATGTATTTGTGTCTGAGCTTTAAGACATTTATTAAAATCAATCCTGGCGTGTGTTCCTCTGGGTTCAGCTGTATAAGATTGGAGCAGCTGCCTGCTATGGCAAACGGATGAAGTTTTGTGTACCAGGGAATGGGCTTTTTCCTGATAAAGCCATGGAGAAGGAACCAGTGGCATAGTGAAGGGACTGGGAGAAGGACTGGGAGATTGGAATCAGCTCTGATGGAATTGCATCTGTAATTCAAGATAAGGAAGCATGAACTGCTGTAGGATTCTGGCTTTTTGACCCATGAGACTTTTCTCTTACTTTCTCTTTTTCTTTTTCCCCCAGCAGTGCAGTTTAATAGACACTCATATTCATGAGCTGTTCCTTTGAAGTCGCAAAAGAATGCGTCATGTATTCCCTGATAGATAAACGCGTTAGCGAGGGTACTGCTTGGTTGCCGTTTCACCTATGGAGAAGCAAGCTTTTCAGTTTGGAGTTGTGGTTTTATCAGCATGGTTTTGGCTGTTTGGACCAACCAGTCTCGGGAGACAAGCAGAGGGAGATGCTGTAGCCCGCACCAGGAGCCCTGGGACTGCTGAAGGCCGTGTGCTAGGTGGGGAGAGGATTATTCTGGGCTGGAACTGTTTCAGTGGGAAACTTGCTGATCTGGCTGCCCTTTAAATCTGATTAATACAAAATAAAAAGGATTCCCATGCTTTATGTTCTGATTACAGTGAAACTGAAAATAAGGCTCTTAATTTTGTTGTCAAATCTCAGTATCCTAAGTAACGAGCTTGTTGCAGATTGTTATTTCAGATTAATTTGGGATTTAATAAGTCTTTGAATACTGGAACGAGACTAGCTGGAGGTGGTGGTGGTGTTTTTTCCCAGAAGCTTTAACTCAGGAGTGAGTGAAAGTGTCTGCAGTTCCCCAGCCTGCCCCAGAGCTGCTGGCTGACTCCCCATGTCTGCGCTCAGTTGTGGCTTTGTGGTCAAGGGCTCTTCTGGTTTCGACAGTGCATCTGAACCTCCCGCTGGTGCTCGGTGCAGGTCCCCGTGCATGTCCTCTGATGGGCTCCGCGTGCCCTGTTCTGCTTTGCACTGTGTTAGATAAGTCCACGAGTAAATCAGTGTCTTCTCTGTAGCGAGCCGTGACTGCAGGAGAAGCTTCTGCTCCCAGCAGCTTATCCCACTCTCGTCTGCTGGATGAGCCTATTCCTGGCTGAGCACTCTGCTGCCTCATTTAGCATTAAGTGCGCCAGGTTAGCAAAGGTCTCTGTTTGCTTTCTTGGAGGTCAGACACCCTTGAAGATAGGCGCAGGTGTTGGAGGTTATCAGCAGTCTGACCCCCGCCCCACTGAGCGCGCTTGCCGGAGCGATTGGTGAGAGAGCTGGCGTGATTTTCTGGGGATGAAGTGGTTTAGGGGGGAAAAGACCGACTGGCTGTAGGTGGGACCAGGAGTGTCTTCACCCCAGGAGTCCTGCTGGTGGGCTGAGGAGGCGGAAGGGCAGTGGTAAGCTGTACAGGACAGCGTGATCATCTGGTGCGCCAGGACGGCTGGGTCCTTGTACAGCTGCTCTCAGCAGGCCCTGGCACTGGCTCCGAAGGTGGATCTGTGCCTGTAGCGCTAGCGTGTGACTATGCAGGTAAAGCCTGGTCTTCAGGAAACACCTTCAGACACACCAGGCTCTTCTGATGGTAACTAATCAGAAGTTCAAAGGAAAGCAGCAGCATTTCTTCCTTCTCTGTGGTCTCCTTTCCCAGTGCCTCCATTCCTGTTGTACTACCCAAGTGGCTTCCTTGGCGGATGATGCAATTAGGAGGAGATGCTAGAAAGCTTTCATCAAATAAATGTCAGAATTTGAAGTGTTCCATTTAGGCTCCATTGGTCCTCCCCAGGTAGAGCTCAGATGTTTGTGCCTTGCTGTGACATGCAGCGGTTCGTGTTTCTTTAAAAAGCCCTCCAGGCAGGTTTGAATAGCTAGCAAAGTACCTCTTGTTTGTCATAAAAATAAATTCCAGAGCAGACATTGGGGTCTGGTTTTAGCTGGATTCCTAGAGGGTCTCTGAGCTCTGCTGTCATAATTCATGCGTTTGATGTTAATTCCTTTCTTTGCCCAGGTGGCAGAGGGGCAGTTCACCTGTAGGAGAAATGGCTTTAATGAGCAAGCGATTTATTATGCTTTGTGGCAGCTTGGTCATGACTGCCCACTGAAGCAAGCACTCTGGTTTACTTTTTACACGTTTCATGGGGAAGAGTAGTCTTCTGATTTGTGCAGCTTCTTAAAGCAGCTAATACTTTCCTGCCTCTCCAAAAGTTAACTGAAACAGCAGACATGAGGTCCATCTGGCTCACACATCTGGAACTAGGTGCTGTGGGTCAAGAAAAATTTTTTTGTGCTTGGTGTTTTTCCTCATGGGAAAATGGAAAAAATACTATTGTTTGGGATATATTCTCTCATCCTAATTACTCTTCCAAGTGCTTGAGGTTACTGATGTAAGGAAGAACAGAGTTTTATATTTCGAGTTGAATCCTGACCAGCGGATTCCAGTGTAGATGGTAACGGATGTCTCTCCCAGGTACTCTCCCAAGCTTTTTCCTTTGCATGCTGTCAGCCGGTGTTTTTTTGGCTATGCAATACACAGAACCAAAGGGGATGGGGAAGCTTTTGATGAGGATGAAGATCCTCATCAAAGACTGAAGATCTGGATCACCTGTTTGTGGCAAGGTGTGGGAGGTGGAGAGGACTTGGTGATCCCAAAGGAGGCTGCTGGTACAGTGCTGCTGCGCAGGCTTGTCCGGCCTCCCGCAGTTACGGGCTTCAGGCAGGGAGAAGGGACTCTGGCTGGGTAATCTCAGACTCTGGCACACTCAGCTTTGGAAAAATTCTGAAAAATCCTGATTCGAGGGGGAAAAAAATGAAGCACTGGAGGTAGTGAGCTTCCCACCCGCTCCCCCGACTCTTTGTTCTCTTTGGACTGAACATCTTGAATTAAATGTATGGACTTAAGCCTTGTACAAAATTCTGCTGTGGACTTCATGCTATAGAGTGCTGGGGAGTCTCTGAAACAGAGGTCTAAATAAAATAACTCATCAGCATCTTTGTAATCTGCTGGAGGCTGATCCTCCGTGGAGGATCCCTGAGCTGAGCTCTTGCTGTACTTCGCCTTCACAGATGGAAAGTTCCTGACATGAGATGAATCGAAGAGGACATCAAGCACCCCTCTCCCCGCGTGTGCTGTTCCAGCCTGGAGCTGAGCACTCCTGGGCCCCTCTAAACAGACCTTTTCTTAGCCGCAGGGTTTATGATCTACCAAGAACAAACAAACCAAGGCAGGAGGAAAAAAAAAAACAAACCTGCACTGGGCTTGCTTGTGTGTAACTTGGCAGATGTGGGACGCTGCCATAAGGCACTTTGCTTTGGCAGATGAGGCTGCTTCCTACCTGGGCAAACAAGGTTGCTGCTTTCTGGCTGGAAACGCGTTACAGGGGCAGAAAAGATTCAGTGTGGTGGGGTTTTGTGTCTCCTTGGGGATCATGAGCTGGTGGTGCAGGGCCAGCTGCTCTGTAGCAGGATCAATTCTTTGTTCAGTAGATCTGTCTTTTTGGTTTGCTTTTGTTCTTTACTCTCTCCCTCACCCGTGATACCAGGAGAAAGCCAGTGCTGTCTGAGCTGGGAAGGAGCTCAACAAATCCCCTTCAGCCAGGTGAAGTTCAGTGTTGTTTGCGTTTGTTTTGACTCGTAGGTGATGCAGGGTGTTGCATGTGGCGTTTTGTTTGCAGCAGCAGCCAGGAGTCACTTTAAGAGAAGGAAGGGTTGCTGTGAAATGCTTTCAATACCACAGTGAAGGCAAAGAGTTATCGTAGGAGACTTGATGGCAAAGGAATTAAGCATAAACCGCACTGCTGAAGCAGGTGGGCAGCGTCACACAGTGTTACCTCCTTGCTGGCTGTTAGTTGCACCTTTTGGGGCTGCTCCAGCCAATGCTCCTCGACAAGGTTTGCTGGCTGCAACAGGCTGCCCCAGCGCCGGTACCTGCCTCTCCTGATCTGTGTGTGCAGCCTTACCTACTCTGTCTTTGTCCCCCTGGGTGTTTTTGGGGGCTGTGGGAAGCAGCAAGTGCCACGTTGGTTCCAGACGGGGAGCAAGTATGGCTGGGTCTTGCTGGCAGGAGGTTGCCTGGTCTAATCCAGTTTCTCTTATGCTCCCGTAAACAGCAGCTCAACTTCCAGCTTTTAGTTTCAACACGTTTGATTTGTCATAAAACTCTGAATGCTGTGTTTGGTTCTCTTCTGGTCCAACGACTGCTTCCTTCTCATAGCTCTTGTAGTCCTTCAGTTGTCCTCTGGTAGCTACAGATGTATATATAGCTATGATAGCTGTGTGTCAGCCGCGCCATCCGGCTCTTTGCTCTCCAGCTATGGTAATTAAGCTTGGGATTTATTTTTATTAGGCCTTCCATTGCTCTAAGCTATGGTGAGCAGAGAAGCTTCAAGTCTTTTATGAATTCTTGGTGATGAATCAACAGCAAGTGAAGAAAGAGGTGTGAGGGTGCAGAGCCTGGGGTGAGTCTGGGTTAGCTGGGTGCATGTCTGGCATGAGAGGTGCTTAAGGCATGCCTAAGGACGGATGCTAGGTGCGTTGTGATATGGTGACACGTTCTCTGAGCCATTTGAGCTGTCCTAAAGCAGTGGATCGTTTTGCTGTGATATGACTGAGTTGTACAGAGAAGGACCATGAAGGATGTGATGTTGGGGCTGTGCTTTGTGCTAGCTTTTCTGGCTCCCCTTGGGCTCCACCTACAGGAGAGTGCAAACAGCAGAGGGTTGTGATTTCGGCTTGGAAACTCTTGCTACTGAAATAAAGGTACTTTAATTTTCACAAAATTGGTTTTAAAATCACTGAAAATGAGGATGAAAACCCGGTATTGTGCTCCTTTCTGTACTGTGGGCTTAGAAGCTGCTGGTGACGTGCCTGGTGGGTGCACAGTGTCCTGTCAGCTCAGCCTGAATTCACTGAAGCTGTAACTTAAAATAAGTCTAATACCCGTGTTTGAGGTTCTGGAGACTGTAGCCTTCTTCAGAGCAGAATTCTTTTCTAGTATGGCAGTAAGAAAAAAAAAAAAAGATTTGTTCTTCTGAGACTGAAGCTGTGCACTGCCGTGCGTGTTCATTCAGACTCTGGGCCCCTTCTTCAAAATGGTTGAGCTCACCAAAGTGAGGGAAAACCAGCCGCTCATTTGGTTTGCAAGCCAAATTATCTCGTTGCAGGGTTTGGGGAGCACCAGTGTCCTGGTGCCGTTAGTACTGGGGACACGTGTGGTGCAGAAGGAGCATGGGGGAGCAGAGCGGAGAGCTCTTTTCTGAAAGTACCAAGGCGTGAACATCCAGTTCCCACTCCCCTGGTCCGTCAGACCAGCCTTGTGCCACAGAGGTGACTTTGGGTACTTTGTGCAGACTTTGGCCTTGAGTGCCAAAACCTTGCTGGAAGAGTGCTGCTGTGGGGCAAAGCTGCTTTGTTGGGGTGGCTCTTGTTGCTGGGCTGGAGGAACACAGGCAAGGGGGAAGTGTCCGGCTTCCCGTGTCTCCTGCCCAGCCTGCCTGCTGAGCTTGTGAACCACTGATGTTCCCCCTCTGCACTTCTGTGCTTGAACTTTATTTGGTCTTGGAGGAATGAAATCACTCACTTTTGTCTACCTTTGGGTAAGGGAAAACTTCTGCTCAGCTGCGTGAGCTGTTTGTGTGGGGGAGGAGAAGCACTTGTATGGCAGCAGCTTTTCAGTAGTGCTGTGTTGGTGATGCGGAACGAGCTTGCTGGGGGGATGGAGGGAAGCTTCGTCTCTCTCTGAAACAGAAAGTGAAGACCACAGGCAGAAAGGATTGAGAGCTTGGTGACTGCCAGACAACTTGGTGCAAGAGCCTGGAGTGCAGCTCAAAATGCAAAAGTAGGTGATGTTTGGTGGTGGAAGCGCTTGTCCCTGCCTGGCCTAGGAGCTTTGGGGGTTCTGGGTCTCCTCCTGTACTGGAGGTGCTCTGAGGAAGAACACAGTTTCTATTTGAGAATATCTCCTGCTGCCATGTGCATCTTGTACTCTGGGCGCTGAAATAAAACACCCCTGCCGATGGAGGCATCGGCTGCGTCGCTGTGTCCTTCCCTTACCTCAGTGCCAGCGGTGCCTGCTGGGAGCAGAGTCCAGGCCCCCACAGATGGCAGCCATCCCCTCGGAAGGAAAGGAGAGGGCACACGCTTTAATTTAAGCCTCTACTATTTGCAGCAGTCGCTATTTCTTGAAGCTGAAAGTATGGGGATGGTCAGAGCACAGCCAAATTTCTCATAGGGCTGCCTGCAGTGCTGCTTTCCTGCCCTCGTGTCCCAGCTGGGCCTGGGTTGGAAGCTGCAGTTTCTGTGGTCTGTGGAGAGGGTTTAATGGGGTTGTAGATGTTACGTGAATTAATTGGTTCCCCTGAAACTGCTGTTCTGGCACTGAGCCTCCCCTGCAGCGCTGTTCCCTGCGGGAAGAGCTGGTGCGGCCCTGCCTGCGGGCCCGCGCTGCGAGGCCTCCTGGTGCGGCCTGGGGAAGGCAGGGGGCCATCTGTGGGCGTCAGTGGCCACGTTGGGCTCGGGGGTGCCTGTGCTAGCTGCTGGTGGTGAAGGGCAGCCGTCTGTAGGCCGGGCAGCGCCCGCGTTCAGGGCGAAGAGAAGCGTGGCTGTGGAAGTGGAGCGCGGCTGGGGCACGCTGGGGGCAGCCCCGTCCCTCGGAGCTCTGTGCCGATCGGGAGCTGGAAGAGCTTTGGGCTTCACCTCTTTCAACTCCACACCTGCTGGACTGTGACGGAAGGCATCAAGAAGAGTAACAAGCAGCTGTGAGACATGTTGTTTGTTTTTTTTTTTTTTCCTTTCTGCTTTAGGCAAAAACTGATCTGTGACTTTTGAATTCAAACCTGTCTCTGCCTAAACCTGCTCTGCAGTCTGCTAGCAGCCGGGCCGGCCTCTTATCTCCTGCGAGACCTTGGCAGGAGCTGTGTGGGCCCTGGCCCTGGCCTTGGCTGCAGCCCTGTGTGATGAGGGAGGAGGCCCGGGCCAGGGCTGCTCTGTGGTGTGGGGCATGAGCACGGCTCTCCCAAGGCTGGGGCAGCCTGGGGTGCCTTCCCCCGCCCCAGCATCCATGGCGGGAGCCTTGGTCCCTCTGTCTGTGGTCCAGGAGGGTGCAGCGGGAGGTGCTTTGGTCATGTAATGCGTTCCCAGCTCGGTTTGGGCATCTGGAAACTGGGAGTGCGCAGTCACTTTTGAGAACTTGGTGCACACGTGTCTAGGATCAGTCAGCGTAACTCCAGGCCCGTGGGTGTGATGGGCAGCGTTAGTAAAACTGGTGAGACTTACGTCTGCTCTGTCACAGAGCTGGCGTTCACCCCCGGCCTGCTAAAAAGGGGCTTCCTGTTGCTTCAGCCTTGTCAGAGCCCTGATGTTTGTCTGCCTTGTAGGGCTCTGTCCCGCTGCTGAGAAGCTGATAGGGGTGGAGGTGGTATGGAAGTTATTTGGTGATGACATTGGCAGCTCAGAAGGAATGGATACTTCCACAAAGGTCAAAGACTTTTTTTTTCCCTTTGAAAGAAAGGTAAATTGGCAGAGGAAAGAAGGCTGGTGGAATGAGAAGGGTGTCAGCCAAAAAGGGTATGCTGTATCCGTATAAGACAACAACAACAAAAAATGACTTCTGAAGAACAGACTTAAAGTGATTCACGTTTGTTCAAATGCATCAGAAACCTTTTGGAGAGATCGCAGCAGAAGACTGTGGGAGGCACAGAAGATAAAGCCATCACAGAAAATCGAAACCACTTTTTGGCCATCTTGACTGCTGTGGAGAAGCTCTTTAGCATAGTAAACTAGAAGCTTGCTGTGAAAGAGGTGTCTGAGAAGCTGCCTCACAGTGAATGTCTGTAGAAATAGCTTTAAAGCAAACAGAGGAACTGATAAGAAACTGTAAGAACAGATAGCGTTCACTCAGGACTTCTGTAGGATCTCGAATGTGAAATTGTTGGGATATTTTTGTGTGCATACTGTGATTAAGTGCCCTTGATACTGCGGAAAGTGATGCTGGAGAATGTGATGGCAGTTTTTAAAAGGGGAAATCGGGGAGATAGGCATCAGGTGGCTCTGCTGTTGGAGAAGAGCTGCAGAGACGGTCATGGGGACTGCAGACCACTGGGTCTTACTTCTGTACATGTCTGCGATAAAGAGCAAGGCTTCTGAGGGCATGGCCAGTACAGCCTGCTGGAAAAGGGTTAGCAGCACTCCTGTAAAGGCAAGCCCTGCCTCATGGACCTGCTGGAGCTTGAGGAGCTCATGGGTAACAGGTCTGGTAGAATTCATGCCCTGGGATTTTCGAATATCCTTTGATACTGGTATCCAACAGAGGCTTTTAAGAAACTAAGCTGCTGCCAAGGGAAAGTCCTACTATGGACCCAGGGCTGGCTAAAGCACAGGATGCAGAGGGTAGGCCTTAATGGTCGTTCTTTTGGCATGGGGGAGAGTCAGCAGGCTCTGCTGGGACTGGTTTTCATCCTATCAGTGGCCTAGGGCATGGAGGGGTGCAGTGAAACCCCCAGACTGTCAGAGGATCCTAAGTTCCTTCAGGGTGTTTGAATGCCTCACTGAAGATGAGGAAATGCAGAAGAACCTCATGGAGCTGAGTGAATGGGCAAATACCAAGATCTACCAAGTCTTGTGGCACAAGAACCAGGGGCACTTGATGAAACTTGCAGGAAGCTGGTTTCTGAATTTACAGTCTCGGGAGGCTGTGGAGGAAAAAGGCATCAGCAGAGTTCAAAAAGGGTTTGGGTTGTCTTAAGGGCAGCAGGTCTGAACCGGATGCTGAAGAGATCCGCCAGGGATGTGTACTCCAGCACCCCTAATACCAGTGTGGATGCTGGGGGGATAAGGAAGGAAACGCAGGGAGGGTATGACTGGGCTCACGTGCTGCTGCCAGCCTGGCTGAAGACAGGACGGAAGGCTGTTTGGAAACCCAGGGCGCGTTTCTTAAATTCTTGAATGGTTCCAGGAAACAATGTTAAGTAGGAGTGCAGATAGATGTGGTGTGTTTGGGAAGAGTTGCCGTGGCTTTTGTAGGCCAAAATTCCAGCCCCGTGAATTCGTCAGCACTTGGAAGGCACTCGCAAGTACGTGGCAGGGGTGATCCTGTGGCATGGTCCGGTGGGACTGCCGAAGGATTTCAGCGATACCCTGCCCACAGGGTCTCCAAGAAACATCTGTCATGGGACGCTTGGATGAATATATGGTGAAAGGAGAGGTTACAAAGATTGGGAGGAGGCTGTCAGGTTTGACAATGGAGGGAAGTCGCTTGTGGAGCCCAGATTGGATCTCTGCTGCTCAGCACTTGTGCGCGACCTAGAGAAGGGGACGGGAGTGATGGGAGGGGAAAAGCGTGCCGCAGCTCGCACGTGCAGCGATGGGCTCTCAGCCAACGAGGCAAGGAATCCTGATCTCTGCTGTTCAGAAATGAGACCAGGGTAACGGGTGGTGCTGTGAAAGCATCGTCCCAGCGTTCAGCGGTGCTGGAGGAAGGAAATTGGGCGTTGTGAAGAGCTGAGAGCAGGGCAGAGAATAGAGGAAAAGTCACGACACAGCTGCACTCTGCTGTCCCACTGAAGGCTGCGTGCGTGTCAGGGCATCCCATCTCAGGAGAGTACTTGCTCCAAGCTGCTGGGAGGAGGATAAGGGATATAAGGGATATGTCTCTGTGCACTTTTTTTTTTTTTTTTTTTTTTTAGACTGTGGCCAATGCTATGTACTGGAGGCAGATGGGGACTGCCTAGGTGGGCATCTGGCACAAAGGGAAGCTGAATATGGTCCAGCTTTTTTTCCCCAATCCACTGACTGTGCAGCAGGAGGAGGACAGAGAGCGCTGCCGCCTTTGGCACCTCTCGTGGCACCTTGCTGATTTTGCCCTTTTTTCGCTGCTTTCCTTAACGCTGCTGAAAGTGAAAAGCTCTGTTTTGGACTGAGCACAAGCTAATAAATGGTTGGGTGTTTGGTGAGAGAAAACAAAAGGAACTTGTTTTGGGCACCAAATCAAAAAGTAAATTGTTCTCACACCACTGTTCGCTGTTACCATGTATAGCAGTTACTGCCATGGCAACAGATATTTTCAAGATCCAGACAAGATCTTCCAGGGCTGCAGCATAACTTCTGATACTTGCTCATTGTGATGCTATTAATAACTGTGTTTCCCCCCCTTGTAGCCAGGAAGTTTCTTCTTCCTCATGTACCAAGTGCCTGGGATAAGCTCATTTTAAATCAATTGTGGGGAGAAGTGACACTGGGGATTTCCTGCATATTTTTTGTTGTTGCGGAGATCCTGTCTACCACTGCCAGCTCCGCGGCTACCTCCTGAGCTGAGCCGGACTGTGCCTATTGTGCTATTTATAAGAAAGCCCAGTCTNAATCTATCTCCAAAGTGTCCTGATTTTTTTTTTTTTTTATTTTTTTTATTTTTTTTTTTTTCCTGGACCAGGACAAACAGATGACTCGTTTGCTCTTCCAGCTATGCACAGAAGCTTGAGTGTTTATTGCAGGCTGACTTAGTCCAGGGGAGAACCTGTGGCCTGTTAAATATGGTCTGTGCACAGCTGTGGGTGCCCCATCCCTGGGGGTGCTCAGGGCCAGGCTGGGTGGGCCCTGGGCAGCCTGATCTGGGGACGGCAGCCAGCCCCCGGCACTGGGGGGCCTGTAACGTCCCTTCCACTTCTGTGATTTTTTTCCCCCCTCCAGAGGAATGGGTTGTTTTGCTGGCCCAGTCTCCTCTCCCCCGAGAGAGCAGAAGTGTGACTGCTGCTGCCTCCCTGCCCCCTTCCTCACCAACTGCAGAGCTAAAAGGAGTGCATGATGTCAGCACTCCACTTTTCCCTATTTTCCGGAGCTCTCAAGTCCTGCAGCTTCTTCTGATGTCACCGCCTTTGACGTCCACCCTTCCCCAGATGGTGACGGCCCCAGCCTGCTGGGGACTCCCAGCCATTGGTTTAGTTTAGCTGACCATTTAGCTGACTCTCTGCCATTAAAGCCAAGGAAAAAAAATACTGAGTGTCAGAAAAAACATGGAACCTCTTATTTCACCAGCCTCCCGGGAGGAGATGGAGGAAATGAGCATTGCCATGCAAAAGGTTGGTCCCATGCAAAAAATAATTCAGTTGCATCTGAAGGAGGCAAGTACTGTTCTTTTTTTTCCCCCTTGCTGTGGTACCTGTTTCTCAGCAGGGCCTCCTGAAGGCGATGACGCTGGAGGAGCCACACCGCCCCGTGCTTCCCCACCAAAGCACCGCGTGTTGGAGCTCAGGCTGGGAGGCACCAGCCCGCGCAGGCCGGCTATTTTTTCTGGGCATCCACAAGAAACAGCTGTGTGTCTTTTGAGCTGGGGACTGGCGCAGGGCTGGTTCTCTGGCTTCTTGCTGACTCTCAGGAAAATTAATCCCACCTTTGTTTCTGCAGCAGGGTGAGAGCAAACTCAGGCTTGGAGCTGGAACACTAATCGCGCTTTGTTCGGACACGTGAGATCGCAGAGATGTTCAGTTCTAAAAAGGCTGCGACTGCGTTTGGGGCAAGGTTGAGCTATGGCATCTTTTGTTTCTCATTAAATCAAGCCAGATCTTGTTAGTGACAGAGCTCCAGCACTAGGCATAAGTAGCAGTTTTGTTTATTAGAAGTTTGAAGGTGTTACTATAGTCACTGCTCCTCTTACTAGCCCAGATGTGTAGCGCACGGCAGAGGCTGAAGCACAGCTCACGGGATGTGACTCCTACCCCGAGCATGACGTTTTGGTGATGATCAGGAAAAGAGTCCTCGTTCAGGGCAGCGGTTCTACATGCATTTCCTTTTGGAGGAAGTTGTTTTGTTTTATTTTTTCTCCACAGTTTATTGCATCAAAATTTAAAAAGAAGTGGAAAAAAAATCAAACGCAAGCTGTGCTTTCATCCCCATCCACCAACTCAGTCAGCAGGAGGTGAGCTCTGCAGAGGTTGCCTTCATTCCCAACATCTCCGTTCCGTCCTGCGTGATGCTTTTCCTGCGCAGCACTTTCTGCAGGCAAAACAAATGTAATGAAATCAGTTTCTCATGGATGGAGGTTTTTTGCGTATTGTTCTTTGAAGGGTTTATGAACTCTGTGGCTGAGATTTTGTCTATTTATTTACCACTTCTCTTCCCTTGCCAGAGGAAATTAGTGTGCTCGGCCTGGGGAAAGCGCTGCTGACGCTGAAGCAGCTCCTCCGCACGGCGTCCTGCAGGGCTGAGTTTCCTCGTCGCAGCCATGGGAGCAGAGGAGAGCTATTCGTTTGCAGGCTCTGCATTTCCTATTGCTTTTGACTAGTTGCCAAATTCCTTGTCCATCCCGGCATGGCAGTGGTTAACGTGAGTCACGCTCAACAAGCTGGGACAGCCAGACTTTCAAGAGCTCCTCTCCATTTGTTCCTGCTGGGTTTTTTCAGCCAGTGGGCAGAGACAGCTGCAGCCGGGGAGATTTCTAAAGAATGAAAGAGCCTGAAAAAGTGGCGATGAAACACTGTTATCTTTGTTTTATGCTTTTAGCCACCAGTGTCTTGTGGGCTCTGCCAGCTGAGAAATAACCGGGTCCCTTGCAAACGGCGTCAGTGTTTTGCATGGGTGTTCAAGGGGCTCTGTGTTTCAGCTAATAAATGACTGGCAGCCCTTTAAATGAAGAGAGACAGAGGGCTATTATTTCGGTAATGCCATGCATTTGGGAATGTCACTGCTTCAGATATGGAGCTGTGCAAACTGCCACTTGAAAGCTGTATGGCCCGGCTGTTTATGTGGAGTAAACAGCTGGCACCCCCCCGAACAGCGGGCTGGCTGTGCGTGGCCGGGACCCGCAGGTGCTCCACCCTGTAATTGCAGCCTCTGCACCTTCTTTAGCAAAGCGAGAGCTGGGGCGGGTGTCTTATGGCCTGGCAGAGTTATTTTAGGAAGGCGTCCCAAGAGGCCCTTTCAGTCCCCATCACTGCCCGCTCTGTTCAGGTGGCCGCTCAGTCCTGAGTTACCTGCTGAGGGTTTTTCCTTGTCTGTTTTCATGGGTTTCTTTTCTGTCACTCTTTCTTCCTCGCTCTCTGTTGACCTATGGCATCCAGCAGTCTCGGTAAATGTTCTCATCTTGCTTGTTTGCAATGCAAAGGAACGCTGAGAGGCATCTCTGGAGCTGGCACAAACAAGCCGCTGGCACTTGGCTGTTGGTTTGGCCTTGGCTGCTGCGTGCTCTCTGTTCTCTTCAGTGAAGATGGTGCAAAAGCTGTCCTTGTTTTCCCCTTCTATGTGGGGAAATACACCACGGAGCCTCCGTTTCCTGGCTGCTTTTGCCTGCGCCTATGGCCCAGGCTGAGAGAGGTCCCTGAAATCGGCAGCAGTGATACAGGAGACTGTAAAGAGTAAGTCTCTGTCCTGAAGCAGCTGGCCAACAAGCTAGGTTAAGCAGGACCTTTGTCAGTAATTCCTGGAGTGACTGAGAGGGCAGCGAGTGCTGCCATGTCCTTGAAATAGCAGGAATATGGTGTGTGACATTACTGGGTCTGGCATGGGGCGAGTGCTGGGGACCGGCTGCTCCGCCAGGGCTCCTGCCCTTCAGCCTGTTGGCAGGTGCAGCTCCGTGCCCTGTTCCCTGACGCATGCTGCAGGGTTGGGGAATGTTGGGAAGTGTAGCCCTGCTGGGGCCTGGTATACTCCTGTAAACAAATCGTGTTCAGCTTTCGAGTAGCTGACCCCGGTCTGGATCAGCAGCCCTGTGGCCAGAGGTTAACGGGGAGTGCAGGAGGCTCCTCTGGGTCCCTGCTCCGTGCCCGCCTCTCGCTGTGTCTGGCCCCTGCATAAATGGGAGCAGCCCAGCCCTAGCTGTAGGGTAAGGCATACCCAGACCAGCAGGCTCCTGCGTGCTTCGAGCCCTGCCTCAGGCAGATCCTGTGTGACAGAGTGCCAGCGTGCACCCGCAAAGGTGGGTAAAGCCCAGCTCGGCTCCGTCTGGAAGCATCTGTCCTAGCTCGGTGTCGCCTACGATAGCACATGAAGGACAAGCGTGAGACCTCTCCCATTTTTGGGGGGATGGCAGAGTGTGGTGACAGGTTTATCTGGAGGCACATGCAGTCGCCACTGATGTGCGGTGCTGGTGCTGCTCTGAGGCTGCCAGCAGACCCGACCACGTGTCCTGGGCTTGGTCCGCGTGTCCTGCAGCAGGAGGATGGCACCGAGCTGCACCAGGATGCACCGGGAGCGTCCCCTGGGCAGGCACTGACCGGCACCCGGCCTCCCCTGCAGCTGCCTTCCCTCCAGCAGCTGGGGATGGATGCAGCCACGGAGCCATGAGGCACATTTTGGATGGAGAGAGAGGGGATAAAAAGTGCCAGTACATTTTTCTGAATCTCATTCTCAAACACTCAGCCCTTAAAAGGAAAAACGGCTCTGCTGCAGCCTTTGCTGGGCTTAGGAGGTGCCGTGGCGTCTGGGGCAGAGCAGAGCTTTTGGAGGCCATGTAGCGATCAGGGTTTTGGCCGTGCTCCAACATGCAAAATGAAAACTTGGGTCCTGGTGGTGGGAGAGATGCAGGGGATGTGGTGATGGTAGCTCAGGAGCCGAACAGGTTGTTAGGGCAGATTCTGCAGCCCCAGAACTGTGGTGGTTTGGGCTCCGCGGGGGATTTTGTTCCTGTGGGATCAGCTGGGACAGACACGTGGGACTGGCTCCCTGCGCTGGCCTGGGGACCCTTGCTAAGAGCAGAGGGCAGCGCCTGCAACCTTTCTGGCACTGAGTGCTTTTTGACGTGGCACTTGTTTTACCGTCTGCCCGGGCAGTAGTGGGCATGGCTGGTCCCTGGCCAGGGTGGAATTACTCCTCTGTCCTTGCAGAGTGACTTGGCATGAGCTCTTCTCTCTCCTGGGGACGATTCACCTCTGCCCCCTGTCCTCCTCCAGAGCCCAGGAGATCTCAACTCCTATGGGGTGAGCTGCCCTGCTGCTGTTGGTGGATGGGGACTGAGGTGCATCAGGGCTCTGGCAGCGGCAAGGAGAAGCCTGAAGTGCCGGCGTGAGGGCTGCAGGGAAATTTGGGAACAGCCAGGCTGGCTGAGGCTGGGAATGGTGCAAGAAGCAGCAGGGGCCAAGCAAGCGCACAACCACCAAGTTTCTCGTCTGGCATCTCCATCTAGGTTTGTGTGCTAGGATCTTTTCCAGGTAGAACGGGCTCTGTCCTGCCCCTCACCACCCCGTATCAGGGTGCTGCGCTCTTTTTTCCTGTCTGTAATGCACCGCTGCTGAGAGCAGCTCAGGCGTGCTGCGTTCCCTTTCTAGAAGGGTGCTCAGTGCCCATGCGTGAGCTGAGCATACGTGCTCAGGCTCTGAGCACCGTTTGTGCTATATTTTCACAGTCTGGTCTGTCTCCTGCTGAGCAGAGGTTGGTTTGTTTGCACAATGCTTATTTTCGGAAGCAGGAGAGCCTTTTAGGAACAGGCTGACATTATATTTATTTTAGTCCCTCTATAATTTTTGTTAGAAGGGTACATATGCATTCAGAATAAGTTCTGAGATTATATATGGGGGAGGTGGGAGGACAGGGTTGCTTTGGGTAATTTTTTTTCCTAAGACTTAAATTACAGCTTTTCTGGGCTTGGCTGAGAGAAGGCAATGAGCAGATTGACCAAGACAGCTGGTGGAGCATCGCAGGAGGCGCTGGTGTTTGAGACCTGCTCGGGGCCCTTCGCAGCTCCAGGGCACAGATGAGTTTTACAGCCCTGTCCTGGCTTTGATGTGCAGATCTGAGCAACTGGGAGCCACCCGGGGGTCACACGTTCCTGCTCGGCACTCGCAGTGAGCGAGGTTTTCCTGAGCACAGTCTGCGCAGGTGGCCAGGTGGCTTCACCCTTTGCCGAGGGCGCGGGCATGGTGCTGCTCCAAGCGCCGCAGGCCAGGCGCTCCCTCAGCCCTCAGGGTGCCTGGGCGAGGAGAAGCGTGGCCAGCAGCTCCGGCACGACACACACATCCCGTGCCCTGATCGGCTTCTGGGGGCTCTCTGGGGCTGCAGAGCGCTTTGCTCCCTCTTGTGGGCCCTCATCGCACAGAGGGACTGTGGTGTGGGGTGAAACGCCCGGCTGACTGTGCCCTGCCGGTGGGCCGGGTGACACGTCTTCGCGTTGTACTTCAGCTGTGTGTGTGTCTGACAGTCCAAATCCTGGTTCCTGGCTCTCAGAGGACCACTTCTGAAGCTCTTGGGCTCCGGACTGGCCCAGCCCCTGTTTGACGAGCTCTGATGGTGGGATCTGCCTGATCTGGGGGCCCCAGCAGCCCTGCTGGGAGCTGCAGTTCTTCATGCGAGGGCTCGACCAGGGCTGGTAGCAGCACCTCTCCGTGCAAGGTGCAGAGATGACGCTGATAATTCCATTCATGCTTGTAGGGATCGCATTGGCCCACGGCTCCTAGAGCTCTTCAGTCGCCTGCTGACCAGGCAGGCGTCCTGCATCCGCTGTCCTCTGAGCGCAGCCGTCCCTCTGTGGTATTAACTACGTGACCGTACCCTGACTGACCTCAGATTCCTGTTTCCTGGAGTCATAGAATAACTTGAGTTGGAAGAGACCCACAAGGATCATTGAGTTCCCCTCTTGGCTCTGCACAGGGCAACTCAAAGTTCAAGCTGTATGTCTGAGCGTGTTGAGGAAGAGCTTGATTTCCCAGGTGCTTCTCATTGCCGTGGGACCATCTTTGAGCGTGCCGGAGGCTCCCTTTGAGGCCAGCCATCTTCAAAGCCCTGCTAGGTACAGAGTTGCATTTGGCCAAGAAGAACTGTACACTGCCCCAAAAAAGGGAAAGGGGAGAAGGAGGTGGGAGCCCAGCTTGGGGCGCAAAATATCAGAGTGTGGAAGTGAGATGGGAGGCCTCTCCTGGCCTCCCTGCGGAGGGCTGCCCTTGCAGCTCGGAGTGCCCTGATCAAGGCATTCCCGTGGCTTTCAGCGGGGCTCTGCTGTCACCAGTGGGTGAATGAGTTTGTGCTGAGCAGCACGTGGAGGTAGCAGGTGGAGAGAAGGCCTCAAGCAGAGGACTAAGTGTCACCTGGGTACTGGTGGCCACAAAATCAGCTGCCTCGTGGAACCCCGGTTGTTCAATTCTTGGCATTTCTCGCCCCGTTCCTTCAAGTGACTTCCCGCCCCTGTGTCTGCTCCCTTCCATTTCTGGTCTCTTTGGTTTATTTAAAACACTTTTTTTTTTTTTTTTAGTCTTTCATGGACTCACACTAGTGTTTTATTCTTTGTGAGAAGTCCTGCTCGGGAGATGTTAGCAGGAAGCAGGATGCCTGCTGTTGTCACGTGGGTTTGTGTTGCTCGTTCCACGTGCTTGGAGCAGTGTCTCATCCCCGCCTGAATCAGACCCATGGGCGCACCCCAAGCCAGCGCGTGGAGCCTTGCTGACCCCGTTCCTGGGGCGGGAGCTGCGTCCTGTAGCTGCAGGACAGACAGACAGGCATGAGTGGGATGCCCAGGGCTAATGCATGCTGTGTTACAGCTTCTGTGGCTTGTGGTTGGGCAAAACTGGGTTACTTCCCTGGGGCAGACGGCTGCTTGCTGCACGGCGGGATGTCCGGCGTCCGGGCTGTAGGACGGGCCTGGAGTCTGTTGGGTCCTTTTTTTGCTTTATGGTTTCCCAGCCTTGGCTTTGCCTGTAAAGCTGGTGGAGCGTTAGGCACCCTATGTGATGGAGCCACGTGGGCTTGGGTGCAGGAGCCGTGCTGTGCTCTTTGGGGTTGAAATAGCCTTTTTATTATGATTATTATTTAGTTAGTTAGTTAGTTAGTTATTGTCTTCCTTTTTGGCTTTGCCAGCCAGGGCCCCTGCAGAGGCAGCAACCAGGATGGACCCAAGCTTAGCTCTTTGTTTCTGAAGGAGCAAAGTTTGCCAGTATAAATCATACCTGTCCCAGAGGCAGGCAGGACAGCCACGCCTTGGCCTTTTACCTGCTGTTTATTCAGCACTTCATAAAAACAGCTTCTGCGAGGGGCTGGCTGAGCCTCCAGGTGAGCGCAAACCTGTTTGGCCACGCGCAGTGCTGTTGTTGTGCGCAGAATGCTTTCTCCTGCTCCTTGCACGCCCGCCTGGGGGGGCTGGCGGTCCCCCAGCGCAGCACCCCGGGACCTCGGCCCCCCATGGCCCCCCGGAAGATCCGCGTGCGGGCGCCTTTGCAGTCGGTAGGGCTTGGGCGAGTGGCCGGAGACGTGGCCTACTTGCAAGCTGGGAGACTTGGAAAGTATTTGTGTATTTGTTTAGGACACAAAGGAAGCTTCTGAAGCCTCACAGACAGTAAAGGAGGATGCACACTGGGAATGTGTTTTTGTTTTTGGAAGCAAATGGGGATTTTGTGGAAATTCCTCCTCTCCTCTGAGGTTCTGCTGACTGGACTGGTGCTCTGGCTCTGCACAGCAGCCTGGGGTGTGGGGTTCACTCTGGGTTTGCAGACGGGGTCTGTGGGGAATCCTGCAGCCCGAGACATTCAGCCCCAACAGAAGGGGAACGGCCTGAAACCAGCACAGCATTCTGTCGGCGCGGTGCTGCTGCTGCCCGGGAGTGGGGCACCGGAGCCGAACCTGCCGCTGTGCCCGGGGTTTGGCTGGGGCAGGGATGGGAAAAAGGCCTTGTTCAAATGGTTCCCAGGAAACTTCTTTAACCCCAGTAAGGGAGTTTGAATTCATTTTCTGTGTCCAAGTTACGGCCTTATCTCTCTCCAATCCTGTGTTTATCACGTCTTTCCAGAGTTCCTGATGTTATGTTCCAGACTTGTGTGGCAGCCCGGTGCTGGCCCTGCTCCAGGAATGTGCTCCTTGCTTTCCTTCTCTTTCTTTACATGTGATTATGATTGTACCGAATTCTTTGGCATTTCAAAGTGGTCTCTGCAGATTTTTGCCTTGTTAAGCTCCAGCTTGGTAATCCTCAGACTCAAGTATACGGGGAGCAAAGAGGTCACCAACCCACGGAGTCCACTTACGTGTCTTTGCACGCAAAGATAAATGTGGGCTTGTTAAAACGGAAGACTATAGTTAGCAACACGCGCTCGGTCGTGGCCAAGTGCCATGAGAAGAATTCATTATTTTCAATAGCTTGCACTTAACAGAAAATAGCTGACCTCTCCTCTCTCCCGAGGAGCAGCAGTGTTGGTAGAGCTGGTCGGTGTCTCAGATCTTTGCTAATCTGGTTGCTGGCAAAACAGATCAAAATCATCGTGCTCTTGAACGTTACAGTCTGATCGCTCAGCTGGGTGCTGCAGGGTGGTTTTTGTTCTGCCAAGCAAACGCTGTGTAATGGTCTCCCTTCTCTCACCCACCCACTGCCTGAGCTGTGCTCCTGCCTTGCTGTTGCTGTGCAGTGTTGCACCGTGCCTGCTTTCCTCTCCAGCCTTGCATGGGCAGCGTGCCGGGGGGAAGCCCCAGCTCCCAGCAGCTCTCACTGCCAGCAGCTGCCCAGAAGTGCAGGTCTGAGTCCCGTGCAGCCCACCGCTGGCTGTGCCCCGTTGATCTCTGTCACACTGTGAAGGTTTCGGGTGCTCTCAGAGGGCACTGCTCCATTTGTGCCTCCCCTGAGCTCCTCTGGCCCTCCATCAGACCCACTTTTCCGGTTCCTTAACCTATCTTTGCTGCTGTCTCCTGGGATGCCTCCTCCCAGAACTGCTGGGCTCTCGTGCTGCCCTCATTTTCCTCTTTTCTGCTGTTTCTATGGGTAAGCGCCTCTTTGCGGTTCCCGGTGCCCTCGATAACAGCAGTGACTTACTGATTTGTTCCTTCTCCTATGCCTGTAGGTTGGTCACAGTTGTCTGGGAATAACCAGGCTGGCTGTGCGCTTCCCACCTCAAGCCATGGCGTGGGGGGGCTGGCACACCTTCAATCGGAGGAAGGGATCTAGTTTTGACAAAGAGATGTTTGCTGAACACAGTTTTGCAAGTGGGATCAGCCAACAGGCATGTTCCTGGGCTGCTCCAGGGGCTAATCTGGCCGAAAACGAACCCATCTGACCCAAAAAGTATGGGGTGAGGATACTGAGGATGAGCATTCCTGGAGACCGCGCAGATGCCAGCATTGCACAGTACGTGTCGATGTGGCGGTGAGGAGAATGGCACCTTCTCAGAGGCAGTTCAGGTTTTATTTTGGGTAAAGCTGCCTTTGTACCCATCAATTTTGCAGCCCGGTGGAGCGGTGGCTCCCCCGACATGGTGGGGCAGAGGGGCTAGGACCTGGCTGGGCCGAGGCCAGGTGGGGCCACTACGGCTGGAGGCCTGCGGCCTTCCCTTCCCCAGCGGGAGCGGGGAGGCCAGACTGCGGCGGGGGGCTGGCAGGGCCCTTCCTCTCCTGGGGGATGGTCCTGGGGCTGCGCTTGGAGAACTGGAAGGGAAGGTGATGTGAGGGGAGCTCAGGGGAGCTGCTAGCTCTGCTAGGGTGGGCTTCGTAAAGCCTGCAGTATATTTGGCATTTGTGGGTAATATCAGAGTTGGGCTCCCCAGTTCAAGGAAGACAGGGAACTGCTGGAGGGAGTCCAACAAAGATGGTTGGGCCTGGAGCCCTTCATGAGGAAAAGCTGAGAGCCCTGGGGCTGCTCAGCCCGGGGAGGAGAAGGCCGAGAGGGATCTGACCAGTGCTTATCAGTATCTGAGGGTGGGGGTCAGGAGGATGGGGCCAGGCTCCGTTCGGTACCAGGACCAGGGGCAACGGGCACAAACTGGAACCCAGGAGTTCCATGTGACCATGGGGACAAACTTCCTTACTTTGAGGGTGACAGAGCCCTGGCACACGCTGCCCAGAGAGGCGGTGGAGTCTCCTCTGGAGATATTCAGACCCACCTGGATGCTTTCTGTGCAACCTGCTCTGGGGAACCTGCTTTAGGGGGCTGGGCTGGGGGAGCTCCAGGGGTCCCTCTCAGCCCTGCTGATTCTGTGATTCTGTGGGTTAAAATGACTGAGTTTTCACTGTTGTACCCAATGGCACCACTGCCAGTGTGTGTCAGGACCGTGCAGCCCGGCCCCTCCGTTGCCACAAAGCCACCAGCCGATCTGCCAGCGGACCAGCCCAGCAGAAGCATGCTCCAGGGGAGGAGGGAAGGGACGCGAGGGCGAGCGCTGCTTGTGCCCTTTGCCTTGTGCTACGTGTGGAGCTCTCAGGGCGTGTTGGAGAGGGCCTGGTCTGACCTGCTGTTCTCTTGCCCCTGTGCTCAGGGCCAGGATGGTGCTGGGGCAGCACCAGGGCAAGAGCAAGCAGGGAATAGAGTGAGTAGGATTCGGGGCCGGACCCTGTGGAACTTGCTAGTCTGTGTTTATCGTTGGAGCTCCTGTGGTCACACCAGCACTTGGTTTGTTTTGTCAGGGTGTGGGTGAGCATTGTGCCTTGTCCCCATGCTGCTTTTCCTGGTCGGGCAGTGGCTGTGTGGGGCTCCCAGACCCCCTGCCTGCCCGCACTAACACCACTCTCATTCCCCACAGCTCGGACTGGGTGGAGATCATCGAGCCCCGCTCCCAGGAGCGGATGTACGTCAACCTGGCCACCGGTGAGTGTGGCTGGGAGCCCCCCCCCAACCTGAAGGTGCGCCAGTCGGACCAGAAGCAGTGGTGGGAGCTCTTTGACCACAACAACAACCGCTTCTACTACTACAATGCCATCACGCGGCAGACGGTGTGGCACCGGCCCCAGGGCTGTGACATCGTGCCCCTGGCACAGCTCCAGGCCATGAAGCGCAGCTCCCAGCCTGACTGCCGGGGCCGACAGCACCGAGGCAGCAGTGGCAGCGAGGGCAGGAGCACCCCTGTCCCCACGGCTCTGCTGCAGGAGATGGAGAGGGGCAAAGGGGACTGCACCGCCGAGAAGAGGCCGGACACGGGCAGGTAGGGAGAGCTTTGGTCTGTACCTGCTGCGTGGCTTCAATCCCTGGGCTGCTCGCTGCTGTGACGAGAGCTCTGTGGGACGCTGCTGATGGGCACGTGGTTGGCTCTGCCGGGATGGCCAAGCTGCTGGGTGAGCGTGTGGGTGGGCCCAGCAGCGCTGCCTCTTTCCCTCCCCGGTCGCTGGGCTGCTCGCGGCTCGGCCAGGGCGCAGGGGTGCTGCAGGGGACGGAGCACAGCTTCTTGCTTGCATCAACCTCGCAACGAAAGAACAATAACGGGATGCTATTTTGTTTGGCTGAGTGGTTTTCTTACACTGAAACCAGTCTGACAACAATTGAGATTTTTTTGTATTGAAACTTTGCCAGCTTGAGCTGCACAAAAGCATCCTCTCCCTGGCCCGTGCCGGGATGGCCTCTTGCTGCCCTGCCTCCTCCTACCCTGTCTGGGCATCATCCTGCCAGGGAGAACATGGTGCAAACAGTGGGGAAGGCCGTGCAGCGAGTGGTGCTGAGTCACACTAAGGAGAAGTGATTCACCCAAGGGCTAGAGCAGTGCTTGGGCGAGCCTGGCGCTCCTGTCACCCCTTGTCCCGGCTTCCCTCCTGCAGCGCTTGGACAGGGTGATGCATCAGGCCAGGCGTCTCTCACAACTTGCTTTTGGGATCGAGGCCACATCACTGTGTAGGCAGTGATGGAGGAGAGAGATGGAAAAGCCAGAATGGTAAAAACCTTGTAGGATGGCAATTCTGGAAAATGTCTGCTCTAGAGAGCTGCATGCTGAAGTTCATCACTTGTCCACTGCTCTATGCAAGGTGCCTGTGTGGTCACTTCAGATCTGGTGATGTGCCAGAAGAGCCCAGAGCTTTGCTGGTGCCTGTGCCACCTCCAGTGCCCCCAGCTCCATGAGCTGCCCCTCTAAGTTCCAGACCTGGCCGGAGGGTGATCCCAGCCTTGCCAGAAGACTGCAGTGAGGAATGCCGTGGGCTGAGCCCTGGTAGCTCCTAGCACCCTGCTCCTGGCAGTCGCACCCCACGGCCACAGATGAGCAGCCTCAGCGTCCCCAAAGGATGTGCTGGCCTCCCTGCCTGCCCCCAGCCTTTGGCACCTTCAGCCTGTGTCACGCTCTGCTGAAGGGCAAGCACCGGGGAAGGTGTGCATGGCAGCTTGTTTGGGAGCTAACGGTCTGCTTGGGCTTGTGTTGCTTTTCCAGATCTCTGCACTGGTAAGCCAACGGCATTTGTTACAGATGTTTTCCTGCAAGGAGATAGAGTGCCGTTTCCTTGCACGTCTATCACTTGTAGTCACTGCCGTTTGTGAGCAGGTTTGGTCTGGTTTTGGCATGGAGAATACCTGCCCTACCCACGTCTGAGAGCCTAGGAGAGATTTCCTGCCTTTGTCTAGCTCATAAAATGGTGAGTGAGGAGCTGAGCCCAAAGCAAAGGCTCTCAGGTGGGATCTAATGCCCTTGCTAAGGTGTCTGGGCTAGTAACAGCAAAAGCTTGTCAGCTCTGTTGTCTGCATTTTTCTCCAAAGACAAACACAAGCGTGTCCTTTCTTCCCCCGTCAGGAATACAGCTGTATAAACAGAAGGCAAATACGCTGAGTGCTCTCGGGAGCATTTGACATCTTTATAGGTACCTGCACCCAAGATCATTTCATTTTTGTCTCTAAGAGCAGCACAGACAATTTGTTTTTCTTCCCTTTATGTTTGTCATCTCATGATAGATGGAGAGGCCAGAGGAGACCAGCGTGATCCCCAAGAGGGGCCTCTTGCTAGCACATGCCACAGAGAGCCGGGGGAAGGGATTTAGTCCTTTTTTTTCAGTAATACTTTGCGGTTAAGGGATTTTTTATTCTTTTAGCAGTCCCACCCTTCCTACCAGCCTCCTACCAGCACTGCTAAATCTGAGTGCTGTTCTCAACAACCTCACGTGGAGCAGGGATGCTCCCTGCTCTGCTGCACCGGTGCCCAGTCCCTCCTTCTACGTGCAGATCACATCATCTCCCTCGCCGCCCCGCTGCTCGCTGCTGCTTTCTCTGCTCTCTGGATTGCACGAGCTCGGTACAGCCTCTCTGGAGAGCGGCCCTTTGCTGTGCGGGTGGCGTCAGGAGGCCGACCTCCCTGTGGAAGTGGCAGCTGCCTTCACTTGCTGCTGTTGGTGTGGGAAAATGGTTCTTCATGCCTGGAGAAACTGGTCCTTCGTGCTGCTGGAGAAACAGCTGCTCCTGAGAAACTGAATTTGCTGGGAGATCCCAGAGGGAGATGGCGAATCCAGGAACCCTGTCCTCGTTGGGTGGTGTCTGCTGTTGCTCTGCTCTTATTAGCCGTTACCTGAGCTCTGGAAATGCTGCATGTGTTCCCCTGGGGACCCCAAGACCGGCCTGGGGCTGAGAGCAGCCAGCAACTATTTGGAAGTGTCTCTTGAGCTCCCCACCATGGGTGGGGGTTTGCTGGAGCTCCTTGGACCATGTGTGAGAGAGCGCTGGGGCTGAGCACAGGGGATTTGCAGGCAGTGGGGAGAGGCAGAGCTTGGTCTTACCGTGCCAGCAGGGTGGGCTGGAAGCAGGGTCAGAGGGGACGTGTGACACAGGTGAATGACGCCCATGAAGGTGGCTGTGAAGGTACCTCAGCCTCTTTCGTGCTCTGCTGTACCTTGTCAGAGGCCGATGACTCTCAAGTCCCAGCACGTGTAATGCCAGTATAAAGTTCTTCACAACTGGACAAGAAACACTGTCAGCATTACTGATAGGAGTTCTTTCCATGCACGTTTGTGCCATTGGCCATGGAGCAGGACCTACACACAGGGCTTGGCACATGCCTGCACGCCCAGATCTGGGTGGATCAGCTCCGTGGCCTGTGCCAGTCCCCACATTGCCATGTCCAGCGTGGACACTGGGAGTGGCAGCAGCAGCGCTGCTGAAATACAAATATCCCTGTTTATTGGCCTCTCTCAAAGCACCAGGAAAATGACTGCTGGGAAGGGCAGAGCTGAGGTGTGGGGCCTCTTCTGCAGGCTGCTGGGAAGGAAGAGCAAACAATGGGGAGTCCAGGAGCAGAAACTGGAGCCTGGTGAGAGCTGCTGGAACTGGGTGCAGGCTGGGAAGCCAGCGCCAAGCTGTGGTGTTTATATTGGAGGTACTTGAAAGCATTCCTCGAAGGAAGTGTCTCAGGGGACTCAGCTGGGTCTCTCCTGCTGGTGGCTTAAGAGCACAGCTGAGAGGCTGCGCTAGGACGTCCCCACTGCTGGCTCCACTTTCCATCAGGGCTTTCGCTGCTCAGCAGAACAAGGACAAAGCTTTCTCCATGCTGGGAAGTCCGAAGTCCCGGTTCCTCTCTGCTTGGGCTTTTCGGCATATGGGAGGAGGTTGGGGGAAGCTGTGTCACGGAACCAAGAGCTCATTCCTGGTGATGGAAACAGCCCTTTGAGAAAAGCCCCCTCCTCTCCGCAGTGGTGCCTCTTACCACTGACCTTCAGCTGCAGGAGAGGCCGGAGGTGGCACACTGTGTCTGAGATCGAGCTGGTGAGCGCAGATATGGCACGCACACCTTCAGGGATTTCACTTCTCCATCACCTTCCCTGATAAAGCTCCTGGTCCATGGGACCGTGGTGGCCATGGTCTGACTGGAGCAGTGCGGCTCTGCCGTCCCTGTGGAATGTCCCCATGGAGCCATGCAGGGGACACCAGGGGGATGCTGCTCGGATGTCTGATCTGGCCCTAACACCTGAGCCACAGCCGCAGTGAGCCAGGGGCTCGCCTCCTGCATCCGAGGCCGTGCACTGCCCCAGCCCACTGCACTGCATGGCCGTAACTGGAAGCACCTGGTGAAAGTCATCCCCTGCTAGCTGATGGAAATGGGAGCAGTGGAGTGGGCTCTGCCAGCTCCGGAGGTTTCATAGGTTTGAACACCCAAATAATAGTTCAGATGGAGAAAGGGGCTGTGCAGGTGGTTCTTCTCCAAGCCATTTTATCCAGGTGTGTCTCCAGGGCCTCCACAGCCGCTCTGTTCTGAATGTCAAGAATAGCTTAGCTATAGACAAAGGGATCACCAAATTTTGTGAAATCGGTTCTCTGCTCAAATTTCTCCCTCAGGGGAAGGCCAAATGAGGGGTGGGACGGCTGCTTTCCACCCCTGGGAAGGACTTGGTGTAGCGAGGAGCTGTCGTGCTCTGGCTGCCGTCGGGTCTTGGGAAGGGAGCTCCTCCTCTGGCAGACGGGTGGGTGTCAGAACGCTCAGTTAAAAGCATACCGAGTGTTGCTGCTCTGGTTCTACAAGTTGGTCCAGGAGTTCTTCTAGGAACAGCTGGGTTTTCAGCAGCACCCATGCTTGGCATCGGTGCCTGGGCGAGGAGCAATGCTGGCAGAGGGATGCGTGATGGGCTGCAGGACCCCTGCAAATGTCACCCCCATCCCACCGCTGCCCTGACCCGTCCCTGCTCATGAGTGTGGGAGACTGTGTGGAGTGCCTGGAGGAGAGGGCTGGGACCTGGCAGGGAAAGGTCTCTGGGGAGCAGGAGCAGAGCAGAAGGGTCAGGATGTCCCGATGAGGAAGGTGCAGCAGAGGTGGACCTGTGTGCCCGTGCAGGGATCACTGAGGGCAGGTCAGCAGAAAGAGGTGGGGAGCAAGTGTTAAGGTTGAAGTAGGGGAAAATGGCTTTGAAGTGTTATGGGAGCACCTCCTGTCACAGCCGTCCGCACGCAGTGCACGCTTGGGTCTTGCCCAGTGATGCCTGAGAGCGGAGAGAGCACAAGAAATGGGGCCAGAATCAAGGCGGCTTCTGCTGGGGACAGGGGTGCCTTTCAGGAGCTGAATCCTTTTCTTTCCTTTTTCCCCAGAGCTCACAAATACAGACCGACTGCAGCTGCTGCCTGACAGCAGGTTGTTATTAAACTGCAGAGTGCGCCTGTGGGACTGGGTGGTTGCAGTGAGCGTGCTGGGCTGTGCTTGGTGCTGAGCACCTTCACGAGGCCGAGAATAACCCTGGCAGACGAGGTTTTCAAAGCCGCAAGAGCTGGGTGGAGCCAATAGGTTTGGCCAAGGGAACCAGGTCTGTGGGCTTCTGGAGTGTACTGGAAGGATCTACCAGATCTACCAGACATCTCATGAGCCGAGGACATCCACCCCTGAGCACCTCCTGTAGACCTCACAGATTTTGCTGTAAGATAAACATGGATTTAGAAACTTAGATTAAAAAAAATACAGTGCTCTGGAAGGACTGCTGCCATAGTTTGACAGTCTGAAGATGGACACTTGGGATGATTTATACGGGGCTGAGAGCGTTGGTGTTGTTCAGCCTGGAGAAGAGAAGGCTCCAGGGTGACCTCACTGTGGCCTTCCAGTACCTGAAGGGGACTATAGGAAGGCTGGAGAGGACTTTATCAGGGGGTGTAGTGATAGGACAGGGGGTAACGGCTTTAAAAGAGGGGAGATTTAGGTCAGGTATTTGGAAGAAACATTTCACCATAAATGCTGTGAGGCCCTGGCCCAGGCTGCCCAAAGCAGCTGTGGGTGCCCCATCCCTGGGGTGCTCCAGGCCAGGCTGGGTGGGCCCTGGGCAGCCTGATCTGGGGGTGGCAGCCAGCCCCCGGCAGGGGCTGGGGCTGGGGAGGCTGTGGGGTCCCTTCCAGCCCGGCCATGCTGTGATTCCGTGATCTTTCAACTCACAGCTGGAGCACTTTCGGAATAGCTTGCTGGCCTTCAGCTGGCTGTTCTGGCTGCTGTGCTTGCTAACGAGCCTTGGGAAGAGTAGGCTGCTTCCTGTCTTGTGCTGCTGATACCAAACAGGTTGTAGTAGGAGGAACTTGTTTCATCTCCTTGTTCTGCTGTTCCTGACTCAGAGGTTTCTTTCTCACATGTGTAGCAACAATGTGTTTCTGTTTCAGGAAGGGGGATCTCCAGGAAAAAACTATGAGGAGCCCATATAACTGCCTGGGGAATCTCCAGGCACTTTGAGACTACTTGGGCAGAAGCAGAGGCTACTTCAATTAATAAAAATCTTAAATAATTCTTTTTTGTGTCTTTCTTCCTTTAGGGAGACTCCTACCCACTGGCAGCCTCTGCCGGGCACAAAAGCAGCCATGTTGGTCAAAGTGAACAGTTTGAAGCAGGCCCAGGGCTCTTCAAACAGTTCCCTTCATCTGCAGAGCGCTCCAGAGGCCAACAGCCAGAAATCCCTTCCGAAACCAGCCGTATATGCTCAGCCTCAGTCCGTGTCCCAGAGCCCTGGAGCCACAAAGCAGCCGCCTGCGGGAGAAGCAAAGCAGTCTATGCAGATCAAAAAGACAGAGAACGGTGGGTTTTGCCTCGTGCTGATGAACGGTCCAACTTCTCAGACGCCTCCAAGGAGCCGGACAGGAACCCCCCAGCCTGCCTCCCCCAAGTACGCCTCCCCAGCACCGATATACGATGAGCCATCTCTGGAGTCTCCAATTTATGATGAGCCACCAGTAGACATGGACACTGAGAGTGTCGGCGTGAGTGGGATGTCTCCACCAAGGTCGCCAAGCAATAGCTTAAAGAAGCAGCTGCAGCCGACCAAACTGTTACAGCATCCAAGTCTGCAACAGCAGCAGGCTGCAAAGAAACACGCGAGAAATCCATCTTCCACTGAGTACAGCCCGGCTGGCAGAGAGTACATTAAACACATGGTCAACGTTGATCAGTCTTCCAAACTCTCCCACTCTGCTGCTGCAACAGCTGATGCCCCTGCTAAACTGCCTGGTCAGCTGGCTTCTAAGGACAGCTTCAAGCAGTCTTGGAGGATCTTGGAAGCCAACGTCCTCAAGAGCATAGAAGCCCACCACAGTCGGCAGAGCAGCCTGCAAACTCAAGAGTACCCAACTGCTATAAGCCACCAGGATTCTGGTTATTCAACTGGCCCTTCCCCAAGCTTGAGGAAAAGGAAAGGAAGGAGGCAGGGGACAGGTCAGGGCAGACCTGGCTCTGTGGGCAGCAGCAGTGAGCTCACGGCTCTGAATGACAAGCTGATCGCTGAGATGCGTGCTGTGGTGGGCAGGTCAGCAGCTTGCCGGGGAAGCAAAGCCAGCCTTGATGCTGAAAGTCTGGAGGGTGGCATCCACGCAGAGAGCAGCAAAGTCAGATTCCAGTCTGACCACTTGAAAAAGTGCATCAACCGGAGCTCCAGAGACGACGTGTCAGCTAGTAATAGGTCTCTGTACAGACAGGGCCTGGAGAGCAGGGGCGGCTTTCCTAACGATGTGGCTGCTCCGCAGGACACAGTGAGACAGAAGAGGACTTTTGAGAAAATAGATTCTTTAGAAAAGAATGTGACCAGCCAGACAAGCCTGGCTTCGTCAGGTGCTACGTGTCGCTCCTCCCAGGTACCTCCCGATCTGCCCCGGGTGAATTCATGTCTTTGCTGGGCTGCGGTGGTGCTGAGCCTGGGCTGCTCCCAGGGGGTTTAACACGTGCGGTGTGCCTGCAGGATAGCAAACAGGTTACAGAACTGCAGGGCTTCGCAGGTGGAGACCGCAGGGGTGAGAGAGAAGCAGGGGTGTTGGAGGGGATGTGTGCCTGGCCAGCAAGCCCTCAGCTCTGCTGGTGTTTGTATTGTGGCCAGGAAGCCCTGTTATGCTTTGTTCTGCCCAAACAACAAAATACCCTTTTGCCTAGGAGCTTGAAGATGAACCCCAGGACGTAAAAGCTCGGAAGGATGCAGATGGCATCCTTGCAGGCCAGGGGTCTTAAAAAAGACCTGCTCAGGGTCTTTTTTAAGGAGAAAGAAGCACAGGATGGTGGCAGCTCTGCTTCTGCCGGCATGTCCTCCCGGCACGCTGCAGCACGGAGCCAAGCCAGAGCTTGCACCTGAAACTCTGGGGGCTTAGTAAGCCCTGGGGAGCTTTTCTTCCATGCTGCCTTTTGGGGCCTCCTCGCTCTGCAGCACCCTGTGGCAGCGAGGGCAGTGGTGCAGCTACGCCTGATGTTAAAAGTTGTGTGTTTGGTCAGTGCTGCCTGCTCGTTTCAGTGGTGCTCGTATCTTCCCGTAGCCCTTGCCCTCACAGATCCCCTCTGGGCTGGGACGGCCAGAACTAGGGGGCAGCAGGATGCAGGCGTCAGGATTTGGATGGCAACATGGCCGCGTTTTCTCTTTTTCACAATCATCCTTTCCTGATGGTTCCTTATATTCTGTTCTCCCTTCTGATCGCTCTGGAGCGCTGAGCTGAAGTATTCAGAAAACACTTGGTGACTCCACCGTCTGCTCGGTGAGCGTAGCTGTTTTAGAGCCCCCTGGTGTGCCTGCACCACTGGTGTAATTTTCCTCTACCACAGCACTTCTGCAGGATTTAGTTTGCCATCTTTTCTCCTGTTTGGATTTGGAGGAACCTCATGCTGTATGGTTTTAGTTCAGATTTAGTTTCTGCTTTAGTAATCCTAAATCCTGTGCAGGCTTTGTCCTTTTTCTCTTTGCTTGCTCTCCCCATTGTTTCACCACTGCTGCACTGCCCAGGTCTCGGCAGCTCTCCTGCAGGACGCAGCTAACAACCCTCCCGCATGGGAAGCAGCTATGTATTTTAACCCTTGTTCTCTCTTTCCTCCTATTTTTAAGTCCCTGACCTTTCTTGAAGAAACGTAGCAAAGCTCCCTGCCTGTTTCAGACTGCTCCAGTAGATCTGAGACTTGTCACTTTTCCCTAAAAGCCAGGCTGACACCTCCCTGCTGTGCCAGACCTCAGCGTGCGTTCCCTTTATTGCAGCTTCTCGTTGGGAGTGCCTTGGTTTCACCTGAAAACCTTTTTGAAACTGAGGTCGCATTTCCTCCGTTTTCAATTTTTCAGGCGTGGGGCCAGCTTGGGCGTACACACGACTCACGTGTTGCAGTGGGTCGTTCAGCAGTTTCTTTTCACAGCCTCTTTAGGCTTTATTGAAGGCTGCTCTCCGCTCTTCAGGGTGCCTCACGCCTCGCTGCAGTGACAGGGCAGAGCTGGGGCTCGATGTCTTCGTTATGCATGAGAGATGGTGTGTTGGCAATGGACTGTGGATAACCCTGAAAATGGAGAAAAGTACTTTGTGTGTGGGTAGGACAGAGAAGGAGAATAAAGTGGAAGATGTGGGGAGATGGGTGGTGTGGTAGAGACAAGCCCATAAATAATCTATGTACAGAAATGCCCTGAGACACGAGTGTGGAGGGGGCTGATTGCAGAGAATGTGGCGAAGTTGCTCCTCGCCTGAAAATGGCAGCACGGGGACTGAGTCTCTAGCGATGTCCTGCGCTGGGCCGGTGTGAGGGGATGGAAATCGGGGGAAGAGGAAGCTCATTGTGTCAGGCAGGTGGGCCACAGTTTTAGGACAGGCTGAGCAGAGGTGGGTGCGCGTTGTCAGCACAGCTGTAGTGGCTGGGAAATTGTGAGCTGATTTTAGAGGGAAACTCTGGGGAAGAAGAGGAGAGCACCAGGAGCCTGCTGAACCACTGGAGCGCGCAAGGAGGTGGATCCTCAGCAGTGACGTGCTGAAGGAGCAGCAAGAGCCAGCCCTGGGTATGGAGGGTGGATTGGGGATGCAGGTGGCAGGGAGGAACTGCAGGCAGGGGTTTTCAGACGCACGTTGAGTGTATTCAGTGAGGAGACAGAGGGGCAGCTCACGGGATAAGAAGCCAGCGAAGCGAAAGCAGGAGGAGTGGTTGTGCCGCAGGCTGGCACTGAGGTGCAGCGCGATGTTTGCGTGCCAGGTGTGCGATAGGGAAGGGCTGGACCACACAAGTCTCCATCATGAGTTCAGCAGTTCCTCCTCGCCAAGAAGGGAACGCTGACTGGCTGTGGGTGTTCAAGTAACGTGTATTTCGGGGCTGGCCGTGGGCCAGGGTTGGGATATGGAGCGGCATGCGCGGTAAGGTGATCTGCAGTGAAAGGAAAATGCATGTTTTGTTTCGTATTGGTTTTGCTGGGTAAAAAGTTTACAGGATTTCTGGTTTTAGTTTTCCTTTAAAAACCAAAAACCTCCAGATTTTCTTGTTTGGCTTTCTCCTACTCGCCAGAGATCTCCTTGGAGAATGCAGAGCAAAGTGTGGGCTGTTCAGCACTTAGTTGCTGAGAGTGGGAGTTTCGAGTCTAACAATGTGGTCTGTTTCCTATAACAGCTCGTTGGGTGTTTGAGCTCAGTGCGTGTCCCAGGCTGCCACTTCCATCCAAAACAGAGAATTCGAGACAGGCAAAGCGGGTGTCTTTTTCCCACAAGTAGTTATTACCCATAATTTTCTTGGGATCAGTGATACCAGAGCTCTCATTATGTAGTTATCCTTAGAGATGGCTGGGGAAGGAGGGTGGACAAGCGCTGCACGTAAAATTGCACACGGCTTCTGGGAGGAAAGAAGGCCTTTGTCTCAGCTGCTTATCTCTTTGCGCTTGTGATCAGTGGACTTGTACCTGGAGCTAATGAGTTCGGGCAACACAGTGCATGTGGGGAGCAGCTGGCTGTGCTTCTCTGAGAAAAAAACAAACAGTGCTTTTGAACAGTTCTAATTGAATTTGGAGAAGCTGTGCCTCCCTGGATAAGAAAACATTGCAGGGCGTCCACACAGGGGTGTCTCTGAGTCCCGTGCAGTGGCGCTCGCAGGAGCACCGGGTCTGTACCGCAGCCTGCGTCTTCCCGGGGGATGCAGAGCAGCGGGGCCGGAGGCTGGGCTGCGGCTGCGGGTTATGGCGAGAGCCTGCTGCAGTCTGGGGGAGCTGGTGCAGATACCCTGGCTTCTCCACTTCCCAAACTCAAACATGCCTGGAGCTGGGTGATTTGAGCCTGTAGTGGTGTGATTTGAGCTTGTAATTGAGCACGGTGTAGCTGGCAGCCCACAGTTGCTGCAGGTACAGTTGTGCACAGCTGCTCCTTGCGCGGTGTCCCGGGACACCCCGACCCGTGTCTCCCCACCAGCCCTTCAGATCCCAGTGGCAGCCTGGGCAGCTGCTTTTGGAGAGCTTGGTGCTGGCCAGATGTGAGGGCATTTGTCCCTGCTCTGTGACTGCATCCGACTTACTGCCTGCCCCAGCGCTGCCCTTCCCTCCTCCCAAGATGCTCCTTGGTTTGTCGCATCATCCCACCTGTGCATCAGCCTTGTCATCAGAGTAGCTGTGCTCATGTTCCGCTGTGCCTCTCTCTTATTTTTCCTGTGCCACTCGTGTGCCTGGCCAGTATTTCCACTGGGAGGGCCACGGTGCAACCAAGGTGTGCGTTGTGAGTGCCAGGATTCATAGGCTCAGGCTGCCCAAAGCTCAGCAGCTCCTGAGAGCACCTCGGCACAATGATTTCCTTTTCTTACTAGAATTTGGAGAAATAGTAGAGGCAGGCAGCGGCCATGGGATTATGGCAGCCACAGAGGGTGGAGGCAAGAAGGCCGGAGTGCTCGTAGTGCCTGGCTATCCGGTCTCTGCCACCTCTTGGGGTTCCCCAGCCACCTCCCAGCTGCTGTGGCTCCAGGGTTGCTGGAGGTGAAGAGCAGGAGACACAGGGCTCCTTGTGTGTGCTTGGTGCTTTAGCAGCCAGCCCTGCTCCTGCCTGGGCTGTCCCCAGCAGTTCGGACAAGCAGCTCCATTACTCCGTGTCCCAGAGCTTCCCCTGGGGACAGTGTCAGTGTGCGCTTGTGCCAGCCCAGCTCTTGCAGAACTACCGCTGTCAGCAGCAGACTCTGCACAAAGCCATCTTTTGTACAGATTCTCTGCTCTGTGGTTGCCAGTAGCCTCATGACTCGCGGTTGTTGATTTTCCTATCAGGGCAAGGAGTCAGCTAAGCTGCTTTTAACACGTCTGTTCTCCTTTGCAGCCTGGAACAATAGAGTTGGACCCCAAGCAGGACAGCGGCAGCCAGCCCAGCGGCTGCACGGGGTACCATTTCTCTTACAACACCCTGCGGAAGCCCATCTCCCAGAGCAGCATGGCAGACTGGGCTTCAAAAAACCTGAACATGCACACTCAGGGCATCTTCCGCCGGAGGATCTCCATCTCCAACATGCTGTCGTGGAACGGCGGCTCGATCAAAAAGCCGATGCTCATTACCAGCAACCGCGCCATCAAAAAAGAGGCTTGTGAGATGTTCAAACTGGTGCAGAGCTACATGGGAGACCGCCAGACTCGCCTGGACCGGAATCACGTGGCGCTGGTCACGGTCACCAAGTGCTGGAGCATGCAGGGGTTACGGGACGAGCTCTACATCCAGCTGATCCGGCAGACAACAGACAACACGTGCTACCGCAGCCTGGCGTGGGGCTGGGAACTGATGGCCATCAGTCTGGCCTTTTTCTCCCCATCACCCAAGTTCCAGTCTTACCTGGAAGGTTACATCTATCGCCACCTCGACAGTGATGACAACAGTAAGTGCCACATGCACACCAGCAGCACTCGGGTGGGTTTTGCCTGTTACTCACAGCACAGAGTGCTGGATGAGTCCGTGCCGCCTCAGCGGGATGAAGCTACCACCAGCTCAGCTCCCTGCCAGTCATTCAAGCAAGATGTGATTGAGTTCAGAGTTCCTGAAAAAAAAAAAGAACCAATTAAATAATTAAATGTTATTACAGACTTGTTTAGGGAGCCTTTGTTAATATTGTGAACAGCCTTAGCACGGCAAGCAGTCATGGACCCTGAGGGGTACTGGCTTGTGTTACGAATAGCTGCCATTTATGTCTCTTCAAATCTTGAGTATAGCCCAGCATTGCCTGGAGAGGCAGGTGTTCTGCCTAACTCATACATCCATTTATTACCCCAATTTTAAATTGTTAGAGTAGCCTGGAAAAAAAAAAAAAAGCCAAGAGCCACCCTTAAGGGTATTTATTGGCTGATTTGTGACAACAGCAGTGCTTGTTGTGGCTTGTCTCAAGCAAGAAACCAGAACACTTATTTCCACTTGGAGCTTCAAACACGGGTTAAAGCCTGCCACAAAGCCTCAGAGCAGGTGCAGAAATTCTGCCCCAGCACATCTGGGTCCTGGGGGCAGCAGTGATGCCGTGCAAACCTTTGCCTCCTGGCCTTGCTGGATGTGCAGCATCGGTTAGTTTTCATGAGGATTCTCCCCCAAACCATTCCTTCCAGCTGCACTTGTCCCTGGAGCGAAATACCTCCCTGCCAGCACCAGGATCCTGGCATCACGGAGGAGTAATCTGAACTATTTAAGCGGGTTATTTCTTCTGCTGGTGTTTGGGCAGTGAGTTTATTTAGCTGTAATTTTGCTGCCTGGAGCCCATCTCAACTCCGTGGCTGTTCAGAGAAGCTGAAGGCTGTCCTGGGCCCCTCACAAGGGTGCATTTGGAGCTGGCTGTGGTGCAGGACCCTGAGCAGACCTCCCTGCCCTGGAGCTAGGCTGGCTGGTTCCGTTCATGTCTGTGGGCAGTGGTGGGCTTTGGCATTTTATCGTGCCGGAGTATTAACCCAGAGCCTCTTTCCACCACACCGAAGGAGCAGGGGCAGGGAGCATTTGCTCTCCTTTGTTGCTCATTTAATGGTGCTTTGAATTTTCAGTTGCCCAGCGCATCAAGGAGCTTGTGGATCTGAAAAACAAGAAGAACTCAAAATCCAGGAAAAAAAGGAAACAAAACACCGAGGAGGAAGGTAAAGAGAGGCACAGCATGCAGGGAGCCAAGAGAGAAGGCTGCAGTGACTTCAGGCTGGGTTGCTGAGCTCTGCTGAAAGTCAGGCCACTCCTTTAAGTGCATAGATTTGGGCTCTTCACTGCAGTGCCAGAGTGTTGCTTGGGTTTGGCCAGAGCATGGGTCAGGAGAGAGTGGCGCAGGCGGGCAGCGTGTGGGCGTAGGTGCCCACGGTAGCGGTGGCAGCGGGGAGCCCTTTCACTCACAGGTGACTGAGAAAAGGGATTGTAACTTGGATGCAGACTGGGGGCTGTGGTGCAGCCAGTCTGCGCACGCCACAAGTGTCTCTGTAGCACATTCCAGTGTTAAAAGCCGTACGAGCCAGCACTGGGAAAAGAACCTGTCTCCAGTGTTGCTGTGGGCTTTGAAAGCCACCATCCAGCCTGAGGACACTGGGAGGACACTGGCATCTGGCAAAGAGGCAGCCCGGCTTAAGTGCCGGTGTCCCCTTGCCCATGCTTCAGGGCCTGGGCAGTCCCACTGGTCTTGCGGCTCAGGGCCCCAACTGCATCTCTGCTGAATGGACAGGAGCTCGCCTGCTGCTCCAGCCTCATGTTTTACTGCTGCCTGTGGGAGGACAGATAATATTTTATCTGGCCTAAAATCTTCCCAGACAAAGTCTATTCAATTTTTTATATTGTTTCTAGGAAACCTGAGCCAAGCTGGTGCGTTCACGTCAGGCAGCAGCAGTTCATGTCACACAGCCTCGGTGTCTTTCACTGGGGAGAGCTGGAGTCTGGGTTCCTGCCTCACTCTGGCGTGCAGGTGCATCAGACCTGGAGCTGCTGCGGTGATTGCCCTGAGTCACTGCTGCTCCGGGGCACCTGCAGCCTCCTTGGTCACAGCCCCTGCACAGAGCTGCTGCCCCATGCTCCCTGACCAGCCTGTCTCTGGGGCATTCAGAGCAGAGACCTGAAATCACGCATCGAGGGGAGGAGTATGTCTTTTTTTTCCTCTCCTGCTCAGGCCCTGAAGCGCTCAGCCCATCCTGAGCCTTTGAAAAGTCATCTCGCTGGTGTTAGAGGGACTTGGATGTCTGTATGGGACAGCTCCCTGATTCGCTGTGCTCAGGGCGAGCTCTGCCTGCGGGCTGAGCAGGCTCTGCCGTGTGATTCCCTGTGTGTGCTGCGTGTGCTGGAGCTGGGCTTAGGAAGACAGAGGTAATTGTTACTTGTGTGTGTGTGTACTGGAACTTGTACTCAAAAGGCACACCAGGAAAGCTTTATTAAGTCTGCAGAAAGAAACCCTTGAAAGCCAGAAATGCTTTTGTGGCCTTAGCTGGGGATCTGATGACAGGCCGCATGCCGGCCCCTTCACAGGACTCTGTCTGCTTCATTGCACACAAAAGACAAGACCCACTGCGGGGGTGAACTGAGGGAGAGAACGGGGCCTTCCGGATGGCGGAGCTCGCCTGCAGGCCTCCTGCAAGGATTGCAAGGTGCAGCGAAGGAGGCACAGGGCAGCAGGGCGGCTCTCGACCCAGCCACATCACAAGTGGCTGCCAACGGTGAGGATTTTTTCTGGAGTCAGACCTCAAGAGTCCAGAGGAGCTGCAGCGGAACGTGCTCCTGCTGGAACGCGCCAGGGGCTGGTTCCCGCTGGCTGGAAGGGCCAGGCTGTTCCTCGGGGTGCATCTGCTCCAACAGCCCTGTGAGGTGTGGGCATGGTGCAGCTCCTGAAGTTGCAGGGTTGTTCTGAGAAGTTGATTAGCAGCTTTGAGACGCTTAGATGCATAGGGATGCAGTAGCAGCAATTTAACAGAGAAATCTGTAAGGAAATGGAATGTGCCGACTTCAAACAGAAATTAGTAGCACACATGTCTTTCAGTGAAAAATGGAACTAGAGCAGTGATTTTTTCCCCCCTGTATCCTTCAGTGCAGAGGCCTGTAAGTAAACAGGAGGATGAGCAAACATTTATCTCATGACAAGCACCCGAAGAAATATTTTCAAGTTTCCCACGTGTACCTATGCCATCTTCATCTTCCAGCATAATTTTCTGTGAGTAAATGAAGTATGAAGGTGGTGCAAGATCCTTTCACGGATCAGTAACCCACTGAAAGGCAGAAGAATAACAAGCAGAACTAAGTGATCTGCTTTCACAGGGACGATTGTCTGCTGATCCTGCAGGAATGTATGCTGGCCTTTGCTCTGAGCCTATACAAGGAGGCAAATAATGAGCCGACAGCGTGGCGTTGGTACAGAGTCATGCAGGGCTGTAAAAACTAAGGGTGCAGAAGGATCTCGCGAGGGCGAGTGATCATCAGCAGAGGAAACTGGGTCAGCAAAGCGTTGTGCACAGGGGAGACGTCCCTAAGTGCATGTGCAGGGGGAGGCCCTTATTCAGCAGTTTCAAGTGGGAAAAGACATTTTGCAGCCTGTAGGTGGATTTCCAGAAATGCGTGCACTGTGCTGGGTGCCAGGAACCTGGCAGAAAATGGGGAGATTTTAGGAAAGGTGCGGAGAGCAAAGCAGCGCTCACCCACAGCTGTGCCTGTGCTCGCTCCACGCGCCCTGGCCCCAGGGTCCCTGGGGCTGGCGGTGGGGATGCCGCCGCTCAGAGACACGGCAGGTTGCCCCGGGAAAGCGGGAGGAAGAAAATTTCTCGTTGTTCGTCAGACCAGAAGGACTGGAAGGCACCCAGTTCTGTTGCTGGGTTTGGGAGCGCTCTGTCCTGAAGCACATCGTTATGTCACATGAATCTGCGAAGCGGGGTGTTGTGCAAACGGGTTTAGGAAGAAGTGGGACAAATTCAAAGAAGGGAGGTCTTACGGTGAATGGACCAGGTGCACCGCTGCCGCAGGCCATCTCCCGCGTGAAGGTTTTAGCAGGGAATGCCCATTTTTCATAAGTCCTGGACCTGTTTCTCCCAGTGGTGGATGCAGGCTGCTGACTCACGTGAACCTCTGGGCTGAGGATGTGTGGCGGTTCCCACGCAGGGAATGGCAGTGGAGCAGCATCGCTGGGATGCCGAGGGCCGCGCTGGTGGTGTGAGGGAGGGGAGGGACAGGCTATGGGCGCTGTGCGTGGGGCTGCCTGCACAGGTCCCAGCCGGGAGCTTGTACCCCGGCTGGAGCTGAGGGCTGGGGCTGAGCGCCTTGAGGTGCAGTGGTAGGGCAGGGAAATACTGAGACCACAGCTTCTGCCGTGCTGAGATCCGTGTCCCGTGGCTGGGTTCTGGATCCACGTTGTTTGCTGCATTTTTTAAGACATTTTTTGGCAGGAGAGTCTGTTCCAGAAGGTATGTTCCCACATGTGCGTCGCCTGGATTTTAACTTGTTATAAAAGGAGAGGTTCTTCAAGAAGTTCTTCGCGTGTGTTTTTAGGCCAGCACATGGAAAAATATTTTCCTTTGCAAACTGTTTTTCACTGTGTGGGTTGTGAGGAGCCTTCTGTTCCTGAGCTCCCGGGGCTACTGTGGTACCACAGGAAATAACAGCTTGGCCGGGCTCCCACCAGCGTGCTCGGAGCGGTGGCACAGCCTCGCGCCAGTGCTCCCCGGCGCATGCGGGCCAAGGCCACCTGTCCCCTCTGCCGGCACTGGGAACGACGCTGCCGCCGCGCTGAGGGGAGCTGGTGCCTCATGGGCCCAGGGCCGGGCGTTTTGCAGCAGCTGGAGGCACTGAAAAGCAAAGGCCGAGGCCTGCTGCTCTCCCTGCTCGCCACTGGGCTGCCCTGAATCCCCCCCACACACTGCAGGTGCCCCGGGAGCCGGCAGCGCTCGCAGCGGGGTTGCTCGCCCTGTGCCGCAGCAAGCCCAGCACCCTGCTCTCAGGGCTCCCTCCGCCCTTCTGGGCGTTCAGGCCTGTGGGCAGCACGCCCAGCCCCGCGTGCAGGGGGCGAGTGTAGGGTTTGGTTTGTTTGCTGAAGTTCCATTGCTCTGTGCGTGGCCCCGCGGTCCCCTCCGGGCCAGAGGCAGCAGCCTGAGCATCACCAGGAGCGGGCGCCTCGCTGCAGGCGGCGCAGGATGCAGGGTTGAGGCTTTTCCCAGGGAGTTTTCTGGGAAAGCAGAAAACAAGCTTCACCCGAACGCACCCTGCTGCTGCCCACGCATCAGCAGTGTCGGGTCTCTGAGGCAACTAGTTCCTTTGCAAAACTTGTTAAAGTCTTAGGGTGATTATGGGTTTCATGGTCTAATTACAGTGTGAAAAAGTATTTCCTATTATTAGTTTTGAAGGCGCTGCCTCCCATGTAGTTGTTGTGCTAGAGAGACACAGCCCAGTCTTTTTCCCATTCACTCCTCCGTGAACCAGAGGAACCTTCACATCGAGCTGTATGTTTTAACAGCAGGAGCAGAAACCCCACATATGGAAACGTCACAAAGCAGCTCCCTGTTCTGGTTTCCCTTAACTCTTAGACGTTCCCAGTCGAAGTCAGGCCTGGGATTAGCAGGATTGTTGCCTATAGGGAGCATTTTGCTGTAGATACTCCCGTGAGAGAGAAATCCTGGAAACTGCCTTTCCTTGTAGCCTGTGGGATGCTGTTGTGCCTGCTTTGGCATTTCTCCAGCGTAACGGAGAGGCTGTGCTGCAGACGTTTCACTCGAGCAGATGCATTGAGGCAGGGGGTGCTTGTTTCGTCCTGGGGAGCCGAGGACTGTGGTTTGTCTGGTGGCTGGGATGAGAAGGGGGAAGGCACAGCTCTCACCTTCGTCACTTGTTACTCTGCTGGGGAAGAGCTTCTCCTCTCCAGGATCCTGACCAAATTACCTAAGCTGTGGAGCACTTGAAAGGCTGCTCTGAAATACGCAGCATCTGACCAGAATGTAGATTTTGAAAGCCACAAATATTTTGAACTCTGCTGCAAGCTTTGAGCCTGGCAGGGAATCAAATAGGGCAGATCTATTCACTGCTTTCAGCGAGCAATTTGGGCTTGACTCGGGAAAGAACAAAAGGCCAACGGCTTTGGAAAAAACTCTCCCAGCAATCAGTGCTCTGTCAGTGCAAATATTTCTCTTGGTGTCACGGGGGGATTAGCTCTGTGAATCCTGGCTCTGCTTGCCCTCGCAGTGCTCTGAACCAAGCACAAAAAGAGCAGCCCTTCTTCCAGAGGGCCGCAGCTCCTGAGGTGAAACTCCCAGGCCCTGGTGCACCAGGTTTGCCTCACATCCCTGAGTCTCACGTTAGAAGGTTGTGATGGAGGAGGCCGCATCCAGGAAGGTGGGCAAGCTTCCTGCAGGGCTTTGGAAAGCTGAGAGAGCCCCCTCTGCGTTCCTGCACCTCCCCTTGCAGTCTTAATTCGGGCTCAGTGCTGATGCTGGCTCTCCAGCTCTGGCATGCTGCTGCCTCTCTCACTGTCCCATTGCTCGAATCATAAACAATTTGTTTAAAACGCTTGAAATCTTTCTTGTCAAGAGGCTGGCTCTGCATTCTGCATGCTCTTTGCTGAGCTCAAGCAACATTTAAATGCCCAATGCTGTGTCTGTGAGCCCCACAGCTCCGGCCATGCAGCAGGGAACGAGGACTCATGCTCACATGCGTGCCCAGGCTGTGGACGCCAGGCGCTGAGTCAGGACGGGGTCAGACTGCGTGTGTGCAGGGCTGTGATCTGCAGAGGCAGGGGCGGGAGGTGCGGAGCTGCAGCCTTGAGTCAGAAGTCAAATCCCTCCCAGCCCAAGCACTGACTTGCACTGACACTGCCTGCCACGGGGCTCCGGGGCCAGGAGGGCTCAGCGTGCTCCGTGTGAGGTTTCAGCAGCCTCTGCCCTGCCTGCAGAACAGGCTGCGCAAAAATGGGGGTGGATGTTTGTGCCAGTGCAAACTGCTGTGCTGGTGCTTTGCAAAGAGCTGCGGCATGGCGGGGGCACGGCGCTGCGGGCTGACGGCTCGTTTTTCCTTCCCACCAGGTCTGCCCATCAGCACGTATGCTAAATACTGCTACCGCAAGCTCCAGAAAGTAGCCGTCACCGGAGGCAAGAAGGTGAGTCGCTGCCCCAGCAACCAGGGGCCCGGGCTGCCCGCACGACACTCTGCTTTCCAGGTCCCAGAGAAATCAGCCCTGTGACACTCGGAGGCTGCTGCTGATTCAGTGATGGAAAATGGAGATAGCGAGAGCGGAGGAGGCTTCCTCATGGCTCATCTCCCCATGGGTGTGTGGGAGAAGGCTGCTGCCCGGCTCCCGTGATGCTCCTGCTGGAGCGCAGTGCCTGCGCTGTGCTGGTGACTTTGGGGACCTGGAGGATAAAGCTGGTGGCTGCAGGTCTCCAGGGCAACAGGAGTTATCTTGCAGGGGATGCCCATCACTAGGGAATCTCCCTTTGCCCACTGAGAGCTTTTGTGGGCCTGGTCTTGCAGTTGGTTTACTCTAGAGTTGTCCATTTCCAGCTCAAGGTGTCATGCAGTAGAGATGCCTGGTGCGGAGGGGAGCCTCTGTGCCTTGTGCCGTCTGGAAATCCCCCTCCTCCCTTTCCTCTGCACGGAGCGGTGAATGCTGGCACACAGCCCCGGCCCATCCGTCCTAGGTCTCTGAGCCGGATCCGGTTGTCTTTTATTTCTGCAAATCCCTCCAGGGCCTCCCTGCCATCTGGACTCCGTGTACAGCGAGCAAATAGCTGAAATACCTCGGGAGGGGGGACGCTGCCGGGGGTGTCCCCGTGGGGCAGAGCAGCAAATGTCCAGACACGCGTTGTGCCCCGGCCGGCTGCTGCCCTCCAAGGGGTCAGTGGGAGCCTGCAGGAGGCGCCCAGGCGAAGTTAAAAGCCTATTCCGAAGCCTCTTTCAGGAGGAACAGGTCCTGGGTGCTCTCTCCTACCCGCTTCTCAGAGAGCTTTAGCACTTCTGGGGGTGAAGCTTTCCTTGATCTAAAGCCAGGCTTGAACATACCGGGAATTCTCCTGTCTCAGGGCTGTTTCTCAGCTGTCTCACGGCCAAGCATTCGCTTGATGCTGGGGCCGGCGTACGCGTGCCCTCTGCTGGCCCCAGGCAGCCCAGGGACAGGCTGGGTGGGCCCTGTGCCTTTCTTTGCAGCAGCACAACCAAGCTGGAGTTGCTCCCATGTGCAAATCCCTGTACAAACACCCCAGACTCTCCAAAGCTGCTCCCAGCCAGTGGGCCGCAGCTTTTCTGCTCTTTTTGTGCGTAATGAGTTTAACCCCCCTGATTTTAGTGTGTGCAGAGGCAGGGCTGTGCTGCCACGAGGGGCTCCCAGAGGACTCCGAGTGGCACGCGCTCGAACAGCCCTCCCAGCTGCAACTGCACTGAGCTCTCCTCTGTCCCCAGGGCCTCCGCAAGCCGACAGTGGAGGAGATCACGCACGCCAGGAATGCCATCGTGACGCCGTCGCTCTTCGGCAGCTCTCTGGAGGAAATCATGCTGCGGCAGCAGGACATGTACCCGGGTCACAAGCTGCCCTGGGTGCAGACACAGCTATCACAGCAGGTCCTGGCTCTTGGAGGAGAACAGACAGAAGGGATTTTCAGGTGAGCTTCTGGGGCTCTGTGTTACTTTCGATCGATCCACCCACACATCAGTCTTTAGAGCTGAGAAATCAAGATTGACCTCCACGGGATTCCCCTTCCCTGACAATAGCACAATGTCACAGAATAGAAAAAAAAAAAAAAAA
>VXAV01005691.1:27387-44998 GCA_013399715.1 Alectura lathami | reverse complement strand
TAAAACACTTTTAAGTTATTAAAAAAACTTTCTGTTTCCTTTAAGTTTAATTAATTCTTTCCAAGATACCTTTTCAATATGTTCTGTCATGTTGTGTATTACAGTTATTGCTGTAGCAGTATGCAGGAATCTCAAACAAAACTAAGTCTCAGTGCAGTTGATTTAACACAGGGGCCATTTGGACATGTTGGTGTATCTCAGATGTCACTGTGGAACTGGCAGTTTTCACTCAGCTCTTGTCATACTCATGTCCTTTTGGAAGTTACGAGTAGTACCCTAGAGAGTTTCAAGTGACTTTTGCTTAGGCAGCTGAAGCGTGGCCAAGTGAAAAGAGGTACAGAAAGGAAGAGTAGGGAAGTGATTTTCAAATTGCAAAGCAGTCCAGCACAGACTTGAATAACTTTATGTATTCATTTCTTCATCTTTTGGACAGTGTTGTTTTTTTCCTACCATTCCTTTCCTATCTTTATATGCATTGTCAATATTCATTCAAATGCACTATAGATTAATTTCTGTTATTTTCAATCTCTCATCTCTCTCATAAAGCAATACAAAACGTCAAGCACCTACTGACAAAATTAACTTAGCCTATGGATCTTACTCATGGTACTGTTAAATCTTAGGTTTTAAGAAAAAGAAAATATCACATTCATATTAATGATTCAAATTGTAAAGAGAGCAGAATTTACCTTCGTTGAGGAGTATAGAATGTATTTTATCTGCATAAATGTGCTATTATTAGAAAATCACTGATGTGTACAACCATTTTATTATCAATTATCAACCACTATAAAAGTGACTGCTTTCTTCTTCTAGTGTCATGTTTTACTGTTTATTGCTCTGTCATTAAAGATTTTATTTAGAAAATACAGGATAGAAAAAAATGATTTTTCTACAACTAATGTAAGTGTCCATATGGTCAAATGTAACTCAGTGAATATTTAGAATACTGCATTTATCTTGGAGAAATTTTGGGTGGTAGGGTGTCTTTCAGTCTTGTTTAACATACCCATCAGTGACCTGGATGAAGGAATAAAGCATACCCTCAGCAAGTTTGCTGATGATACAAAGTTGGGAGGAGTGCCTGACACCCCGGAAGGCTGTGCTGCCATTCAGTGAGACCTGGATGGTCTGGACAGATGGGCAGAGAGGAAGCTGATGAGGTTCAACAAGGCCAAGTGTAGAGTCCTGCACCTGGGGAGGAACAACTGCATGTACCAGTACAGGCTGGGGCTGACCTGCTGGAAAGGAGCTCTGAGGAGAAGGACCTGGATGTCCTTGTGGACAGCAAGTTGGCCATGAACCAGCAGTGTTTCCCTGTGGCCAATAAAGCCAATGGTATCCTGGGATGCATTAAAAAGAGCATGGCCAGTATGTTGGGGGAGGTGATCCACCTTCTCTACTCTGCCCTGGTGTCCAGTTCTGGGCTACTCAGTTCAAGAAAGACAGGGAACTGCTGGACAGTGTCTAGTAGAGAGCAACACAAATGATTAGGGGCCTGGAGCACCTCTGTTATGAGGAAAGGCTGAAAGACCTGTGACTGTTTAGCCCAGAGTTGAGAGGGTATCTTAACAACACTTATAAATATTTAAAGGGATGGTCTCAAGAGGATGGAGCAGGCTCTTTTTGGTGGTGTCCAGCAACTGGACACGGGGCAAGGGGCAACAGGCACAAATTGGCACATCATGTTCCATGTGAACATGCGAAAGAACTTATTTGAGGGTGACAAGCTGCCCAGATAGGTTGTGGAGTCTCCTCTGGAGATATTCAAAATCTGCCTGGACACCTTCCTGTGCAGCCTACTCTAGGGAACCTGTTTTAGCAGGGGGTTGGTGTAGACTATCACCAGAAGTCCCTTCCAACTCCTGTGATTCTTTGATTCTGTGACTCTAGAAGAACGCAACTAAACAAGCCAAAATAAATGTATACAGTATAACTTTCCTACTGCAATGAAACAAAATAATAGTTTTCAGGCATCTATATACAATTGTTTTTCCAGTTATAAGCTAGGTTTCCAGCTGATTTAAAACTGCATTATTCTGTTAGCTTTTCAGCAACTTGTTATATGGGAGGAAAGATAAACTTAAAATCTCACATTAGAAAATATCTGTGATGAATTGTATGGCTTAGAAAAACAAACAAACAAACAAACAAACAAACCCCACAGCTGTTAATCTGTTCTGTAAGGGTAACTGTACAGTTTCTATCACGAAGTATGTTCCAGAAAGAGACAAAGGCGAGGAGTTCCAAGCAGTACTCCAGGTACCAAAATTAATGTTAAAACCACTCATACTACATAGCAGCAGTAGATTAGGACAGGGAAATATTGTCCAGTCACCCAAGCACAATCTTGAGTTCAGAGTGGAGTGCTATACTGTTCAGCAGATCTAAAAGGGAAGTTCACCCAAGTGTTACTTAGCAAACATGAAGTTAGATGTAACAGCTGTAAAACACAAAAGTAAATAGGATTTTTAAATTGGTAAATATCCATTAAGATATAGATTAGCTGATATGTGATATGTTAATGTAGTAGAATGATTTGTAACCTAACTACCATAACAATGGTTTTAATCAATACAGAAGAACTCCTGTGCAAAAGTCTTATAAATAAAGGTAGCTTTATTATTTTTGATAGTTGGAGTTACACATTTATTTACGAATACGTTTAGATTTTATAAATATATGGTATGTATCAGTTATATAACTTGATGTCTAACTGACCTCTGAACTTACATCAGTTTTAAAATAATCTGAATTAATTACAGACTCAAGATCTATACATTTATGTTTTCAGAGGTGTGAGAAACACTCATTAGTCAATAATGAGGCTTAGGCCAAGATCTCAAATAAGAACTATATTTGCAATTGCAGTGGTGGGCATCCTGCAAGCACGAGAAGCAAGTAGGAGCGCGCCAGCAGATTCAAAATAAAAATTATGTACCCTATCGCCCAATGCTCAAACCCTCCCGTTTCCTTGTTGGTTGAGTATTCCAGGTGCACAACCCTTCTGACTTTTGGAACAGAATTTCTCCTTTTATGGAAAAGTATATTGTTTTTCTTTTAGTTTCCCTATCTCCCAAGCAAATTATTTTCCCATACTGTCTCCAAGCACTTGTCCTTGCTTCTCACACTATTATCTAGCTGTTCAGTGAGGCCTGTCCAGCTGTTTCAGTGGAGTTTTCCACTGGCAAAAACACAACAGTCTTCTTTAATTCTCACTGAGGAGATTTTAAAAATTTTAATTCCATTCTTTCTGCCGCATATCAGATCAGAGTCAGCTCCAGCTGCTCCAAAAAGGCACCAGCTCCTGGCCAGAACTGAGCTATGCTCAATGCTGGTTGTGCTGTGGGACTGCCAATTTAAGAAAGGTTAAAAACACTGTACCACAGCAGCTAGGAGAGAGGGACATGAAAATGTGAGCAAAACAGCCCTGCACACAATGTCAGTGTCAGAAGGAGAGCAGAAAGTGCTCCAGGCATGGAGCAGAAGTTCTCTTCAGCCCAGGAGAGACCCATGGTGGAGCAGGCTTTCTCCCTGCAGCCCATGGGCACCACGCAGAGCAGATCTCGACCTTCAGCCTCTGGAGGAGCCCAGGGTGCAGAAGGTAGAAGTGGACTGAAGGAAGCTGCAGCCCATGGAGGGTCCTAGCAGGAGCAGGCCCTGGGCAGGTGCTGCAGCCCATGGAGAGGAGCCCGCCATGGGGCAGTCCTGGGGAAGCTGCCACACATGGGGCCATGTGTCGGAGCAGTTCCTGAATGGTGGGCCGCATGGTACAGAGCCATGTTGGATCAGGTCTTGGAGAGATGCAGCTTGTGGGAAGTTGACACGGGATCAGTTTGATAGGGCAGCATCTATTGGAGGCACCCCACTACGGGCAAGGGCAGAGACAGAAGATGAAAGAGTGGCGCATAATGAAGGGTTACGGACAGACCACAACCCCAGTTCCTCATTGCCTTGCCTTGCACTGCACAGGGGGAAGAGTTAGAAGGAAGAGGCTGGGGGGAAGGTGCTTCTAGTTTTCTTTTAGTTCTTGCTGTTTGTGTCTATTATTAGTAGGTAGTACCTTAGATTAATCTCCCTTATATTGAGTCGTTTTGCCTGTAATTATAACTGTTGAGTGATCTCCCTGTCCTTATCTCAACCCATGACTTTCTTTTCTTTCTGAAATGGCTCTCTATAATTTTCTAACACGATTCATGCATATAATCTTTGAGATAATAAGATCTGCTGATCTTCTGACATTATCTCTATTTTTTTTCTGAAATATACAATTAATAAAGAGATTTTTATGCAGAAAAATATTAATAAAAAGAGGAATATGTCAGATTTTTAATATTAATTTGCAGAGGATTTCAGTCTAAAATATATTTATATTTTAGAAAAATCTTCCTGAGATGCAGTTTTAACTTTTGAATAACCTTTAAATCAATCTTTCATATTTTTTACAGTTATTTTATTTAAGAACAAGAACAAGAACATTTCATTCAAAGTAATTACGTCCTTTTCTATAAATAGACATTTACAATGATATAAAAGTATGCAGAAAAAAAAAGTGAAAAAAAAATATACTGTATGTGTTCCAAATTTAAAACTTTGTGTGGGCTGAAGCCCAAGTCTGCAAAGAATTAACAGACTATACTTCTGATCTTACAAATGGCCATGCATATAAGCAGCTTTAGTCGTACCAGAATCCCCACTGATTTCAAATTACTCACAGAATAAGTATCTGCCAGATCAAGAGCTCAAGTAGAAAGTTATCTTTCTCCTCCATCCTAAATAATATTTATATAGTGATATTAATAATACTTCATTGCAAATAATATAGATCAAATTTTAGCTTTTTATTCTTGAGTGAGATATTATAGTATCAAGAAATAAACTCTAATTATTACTTAGTAACATTAATATTAATTAGCTTTCAAATAAATATTATCTCATATTAGGATCCTGCTGCATTAGTGTGGTTAGTTATCATTGTATAAGACTATAAATGTAATCCATGTTATGTTTTTCCCTTCTGGACAAACTGAATTTTTGCCAGATTAGAGCAACAGAGCATTAGTTTTGTCAAGAAAGGCAAGAGATTAAATTAAAGTGCATAAGTGTCTGAAACGGCTATATATCAAGACTGTAAAGAGTCCTGTTAAGTAGCTGATAGAAACAATATGCTGTTAAGATAATCAACCAATTTTATTTTATTTTTTTTTTACTTTTCTTTAGGCTAGAAGTGAATTGTTTATAGAGCTAAGTTTCTCTCTAAATATTTGATAGACCAATCTGGACCACCATAGTTTCTCTGACATTTTCAGCGTAATTTTATTTATCATGTCTGGTGGTTTTTTTTTGGTTGTCTGGCTTTGGTTCTCAAGTTATTGCACAATATTTGTAAAATCATGGCCTTTTCAGTATCTGAAGATTAAGAGAGAATCACTTAGTTTGTAAAAATATGAATATCAGACAACAAAGTTATCTTTACATTGAAAAATGTTTATCTTTCTTATAACATTATTGATAATTAGTGAATACACACAAATGGTTACCAATACAGATAGTGTGAATCTATAACTGTCAATGGCATTAGAAAATAAGTCTTGATGATTCGTATCTCTAGTAAGTCAGCTTCACTTTTAACAGAGTTAACAAAGCAACATTTGAAGGACTCTAGTCTCAAAACTCTTCCCTCTGTATTCATTTATTTTTTCTTCTCTGGTAAAATGAGTCCTTCAAAAACCCCAGTAACCACATTTTCAGTCATGTAGCAAAAGCAATAGGTTTTATTCCCATGTACTTTTTTTAAAGAAAAAGTATTTTTTTACACCCTGAGAAAAGGTGTTATTTTCTTTCATTAAACATGTTATTAACATGGCAGTTAAGCCCATTCCTTCTTTTCTCAAGCCAAATTGTCCTATTTCACCTCTTCATTTGTGCCTATTTTTCTGACCCATCTAGTAATGAGATCATTTGTGTAAGAATAAAACTTTCTATTATCCTAAAGATACAACATCTAAAGCTAGCTTTTCATGAATGTCTTTTCCCCAACTGATCACAAAATTAATTCATAAAATTATACATTTTTAGGGATTTAGTTTCTTGTTCCTTCTCCACTTTTCTATTTTTTGCTACATTCACCACAAGTATTTTATCTACATGAGATTTCAAATGACTTATTTTGGGGTTCTAGTCCAACACTATCTAAGAAAATCTGCATGGAGGGATTTCTGATACTGACCTGAGTTTTTAACAATTGCAGTTATGAAAGTATTCATGAAAAAAAAAATATATATTTATTTCTTTTCATGATTTGATATCATATATTTTTTGCAGTTGATCTCTATCATCCAAAGAAAGTGCTCTGCTAATATTCTAGCTATAACCTTTCCTTATTTCAATGACAATCTACTCAATTATCCTTAGTTTTCACACAATAATTATAGAATCATAGAATTGTCTGAGTTGGAAGGGACCTTTAGTCATCTAGTCAGACTTTGCTGCAATGCACAGGGACACCTACAGCTGGATCAGGTTGCTCAGAGCCTTGAGCTCCCAGCCTGGCCTTGAAAGTCTTCAGGGATGGGGCATTCACAGCCTGTCTGGACAACCTGTGCCAGTTCTTCACCATCCTTATTGTAACAAACTTTCTCCTAATATTGGGGCTAAATCTCCCCTCTCTCACTTTGAAACCATTTCCCCTAGTCTGATCACAACAGACCCTGCTAAAGAGTCTGTCCCCTTCTTTCTCATAGCCCCGTTTTAGATATTGAAAGGCTTCTGTCAGGCCTCCCTGGAGCCTTCAGAACAAACCTTACATAGTAAATTACTATATAATAATAGAATCATAGAATCATAGAATCACAGAATGGCTTGGGTTGGAAGGGACCTCAGAGACCATCTAGTTCCAACCCCCCTGCCGTGGACAGGGCTGCCAGCCAGTAGCTCACTAGATCAAACTGACCAGGAACCCATCCAGCCTGGCCTTGAACACAGCCAGGGATGGGGCAGCCACAGCTTCTCTGGGCAGCCTGTGCTAGCACCTCACCACTCTCTCAGTGAATAATTTCTTCCTGATGTCTCATTCAGTTAATTAATTATCAGAAGCTAGATCTCAAGCTGAATGAAAAGCTGAAATTTTGTGTTCTTTCAATGAGCATGGACTAAAATTTTGGTATAGTGTGACATTGCAACCTTTAGAAGGAAGGATGATAAAAATTAGACTGTAAAAATAAGGATGTATCAGCATAAAATTAAACAAAACAAAACAACAATGATAGGAAGAAAGAGTGGGCAACATATAGTCCTGGAAATCTTTAATTAGAAAACCTTTCTAAGTGTTACTCTAGGGGCTGGAATCACCTTTAAAGGGCCCAGAAGTTTTCTCTCAACATACTTCATCTGTTTTTCCAAGTTCTGATTTTGGAACTGAATCTCTTAAAGCTTAACTGCACCACAAGTTGATTGATATCCCATAATAAAAACAACATTATATACTTACACTTTATGCTGTTATATTACTATGCTATAATTGCTCCTGTTGATTGTTTTCTGGTGTCAGAAACACTAGTTACTTATTAAATCAGTTTTTAACAAAAAGGATGGGAAATAGCACAACTGTACTACCTGTTTGTGAGCTGCTTATTAAATCAGCTTCCATTAAATTTGATGGGAAATAACAAAAGTCTATAAAATATTTTTGAGTTGAAAAATACTCATCTCGGTAACTGAGATATAGGATTAAAAATGGCCCTCTGATTTTGCCAGTGTACATATTCACATATTTATTCATGAGTGACTAACTGAGTAGTGTTTCAATCTGTAACAGTGATGACTGAATGGGAAATCAATGATGTATTTTTTTTAATCAGTCTTTTAAATGTCTGTTTGCCAGTTCACAACTTCTGTGGTTTGTTTTATGTACACCCAACTTCATGAGCACTAGGTGTTCAAATTTTACTTTAGGACTGTTTTTGAGAGTTTAAGTATATTTAATTGTGTAACAAGGGTTGTTTTATTTTTTCCTTGAGTTAAAGAAAAGTAACACTAACAATCTAAATTACTGTGCTGTTCATATACAAGTTATTTTTTAACATCTTTAGCAGAAGATATTGTCTGTATTTCCCACTGTTTTTGGTCCTTTAAATATGGCTTTTCCATCATCATGGATATTTTGAGAAAACAAGACTAGACCTGTATGCTAATAATTCTGCATCCCTTATTTCTAATGCTTTGAGAAAATGCAAGTAAAATCACCTGACTTTAATCTCAGGTACCATAATTTAGATCGACAGTGTAATGGTCGTAACTTGTTAGGAGATCATGCCTGCATACAAATGCATATACATATTCATCCATTTACTTTTCTTTCACAGTAAAGGAAGAATTACAATAGCTTTACATCTGCAAAGGTAATTTTCAGTATGATACCCCAAGAAATGAAGATGAAGAATGAAGACCTGTGTCTGTGGTGGGAGCGTTGCTCATTTTGAATCTTAAGTTAGCACTGAAAAAGTCTTCATGAACTCTTTTAATAAAAGTGTTTCATTTTAAATGGGGTCTCACATGTCACTGAGGTAAAACTCAAGAAATACTTGAGCTGATGCTGCAGTGTAGTCCAGAGGCAAGGAGGTAAATGAAATAAATGAAAAACAGATAAATAGAAAGGACAGACAAAATGAAATAGTAACAACTACTTTCAACAATATGGTTAAGCCTTCATAATTGTTGCACACATTCCTAAATGAAAGAAAAACTAAGAAGCAAAAAACCTCCTGCCTTTTATCTCTATGACTCAGAGTCAAACATTCTGGATATGATTTTGATTAGTTTCTTTTTCCTTTGGTGTTTTTTTTTTTTTTTTTGCTTTTTGTCTCTAAAAATAAAAGAGTATTTCATATAAAATGAAAATAAAGAAATACATTGTCTTTCCTGGTGCAACAGCATGTCACAGGAAAAGTGAACCTCTGTGTTCCTGTGCTAAATGCAGTATATATACGTAATACCTGTGAATGTTCACTGTCGATTATGCAGAAGAAATATGATAAGTACAGGACTTACTCATTCCTGTCCTCTTGCACGTGATAAGGGAAATTAGAAGGTACATAGAAGTTGTCTTTAATTTATATTTCTTTCTCTGTTTACTTTCCACTAATATTCTTTCAGATAATCCAAATTATTCAAAAATGCCTATGCTTTGAAGTATTTTCCCTTAGATGATCACATTTATGAAAGAAGAAAGTGCAGTCATAAACTCTCTGAAATTATCGGCTATAATTTGTTTGTACAGGTGCATTCACTCACATTAAATATTTTGTTTATTTATTTGTTTGTTTATTTATTTATTTAATTCTGTGTTGAAGTGAAACAGGTTTGTTCATTCTCAGATTTTCATATTCAAAGCATTCTGTATCTTTGAAAAGTTACAAAACTTACAAGCTCTTTCTTCCTATGTGGTTTTATTTACATTTTTATTGCAGGATTAAAGATAGTGTTTCCACACAATTTTTACAACTTCTCAGCTAGAGAGCTGTAGAGTAGACAATAGAGCATGTTATAGCAAAAATGATGTAGTTTAATCCTCAGCCTTATGCACAAGTCAGAACAAATTCCAAACACACAGTGTATTCTGAACTATTCCATTGACTGTTTCATTCACAGTCTGCTTAGAGTAGCTCAGAACTTCACTGGATTTATCTACAAACATATTTATAATCATTTTAGTTTATCAATATGTCAAGCTTATATTAGCACAAGCATGTGCGCATCAGGAGCTCATAGAAAATGAACTCTATCTTCGAAACCATCATCCATCCAACAACTTGCATTGAACAATTGAGAAGATTTTTGTTCTGTTTTGCCCACTCCTAGTCATAGAGAACCAGGTTTTTGTTTTTATCACAGGTACGATCATGACAAAGGGATTAAAAGAGATAACTTGCTTCTTCTTCATATTTTGCAGTAGCTCTAGCACTCAAAGAGAAAAAATAAATCTGTTCAAATACATTTATAAAAAGTTATATATCAAGTTTCTCTGTTAATGAGTCAGAGCTCCTTATCCTGGTGGAAAATACGGGTAAAGTAAATGAGAAGTTTAAAACAAGAAACTGGAAGGGAACTTCTATGTCCAGTAATGTCCAGTGTCCAGTAATTCCAGAACAGAGAAATTATTTGGTTTTGAAGGATTACAAAAAAATAAAAACAGTTCTCAAAGCTATCTCTAGGAAATTTTTCCGTCTCATATTTAGTTGAAAAAACTCAAAATGTGAAACACTTATAACAAGTGATCTCTGCAAACAATTGTTTTAATTAAAAAAAATCTGTATTTCTTCTGACTGAGATAAATACTTTCCACTATTTTATGACAAAACATATCAAGACTCTGCAAGTAGAATTAACATGTCATAGGACATGAGTTATGGATTCATAACATTTAGAAACAATAAAAAAGAGAAAATTATCTTCCGAGTTTAGATTTTTTTTTTAATAATATTGCTATAAAAGTATATCACATATGCATTATTTGAGAAAAAGATACAATGAAATTTTCTTTCACAGAAAACACTAGAATAAACAATGTTCATTTGTTGGTTTTCAATTTTGCATAACCTGTAAGCCCTTCAAGGTGTCTATGTTTAAACATGAAAAGGTTTTGCTTTGCAACCCTCTATTGCTCTTCTTGATGACATCATCTGGAAGTCCTTTCTAATGCTAAGCCTTTTAATGCAGTGAGATTTGTTGGTAGTCTCTTAATCCATTTGGCTGATGCTTGTAACAGTTTATATCACTATTTTATGAACAAACTTTCAGTTTTCAGAGTGCTGGCTGGAAATTAACCTAATTTACTTACTATCCTTATCTCTGACCAGAACTTCCCTAGCATGTCTTTCAGGGCCATGAAGAGCTTCTTCTAAGACACCTATACCACTTAGTTTTGAAGAGCGGTAAAGTCTGAGGCCAATAACATGTGTTGCAAATCTTTTTCTTGTCTCTCTGTCATGGTTGAAAACAGAGTTAAGGAAGAAAATGGAAGTATTCCACAGCATATACATCACAGCACACTGCACTCTGGGGGCGCTGCGGTGCGCGGCGCCGTGCCTGGCTGGCGTGGGGCTGCAGACCACAANGGGGGGTGGTGCGGTTCCGGTTCGGGGAGTTCCAGTTCGGGTTCGCGCACGTGGGGCGATCAGCTCGGTCCGGGGCGGTCGCGCTGGCTTGTCTGTGAGAGCTTGCCTTTCGCTGTAAGTTAATTGTTCTACTCCACATCTTTTCACAAACAGAGTTTTAATTATATTTAGTCCCGAGTTCTACCTTTTATTTTTCCCTCTCAATTTTCTCCCTTTTCCCCCCGCTTTTAACCCTCAGCCGGCAGCCGCTCGGCTAGATCTTGCTCGGCAGAGGGGGAGGGGAAAACCACCACACTCTCTTAATTAAGTTTCCTCATGTTTCTGTTACTGAAGGACCACTGAAAACTTGAGAACATTGCATATACTTTTAAACTGCTCTTAATAATCTCTTTTTTATCTATTAAAAAAAACTTTTCTCAACAAAAATGACAATTAGTTTTCCTTTTAGGTTCCAATTTAAGTTTCTTTCAAAAGGGTATGGAAATATTACCTATATTCAGTTGTAAACTCATCTTGCTCAATCTGATTTATCTGAAAAAAAGTCCAACATGTTGCAATATGCAATATTAAATTGAAACTGCATTATTAAAAATAATGATTTTTTATTACTGTATACTCTATTGATTTTTGAAACCCTGCCTTTTACTGTTATTGGAGTAAAAGTATTTCACATAGGAATATGAAATAATTTCAAACTACTTGCAGTTAGCCCAGTATTGTAGTTTTGTTAAATCAAAGTTGTATTCAGAACTCAAACTGTTGGAATCTTGTCTCCTGATAACTTTAGGAAAAAATCTAGGGATGCTTTATTTGTCCTTACAGATCTGATGTAGGAAAATTTTATTTTGTGTGCTGTAATATAATACTGTTTTGACAAATTTTAGGTGTTGCAGCATTTACAGAAAGACATACACACAAATTTTTACTATGTCCTGAGTACACACAAATAAGTAAGGCTTTAACCTACACAGTATTCCTACCCTGCACTGGTTCCAACTGCAGTCTGTGATCTATCTTAGAATCCTAGAATCCTAGAATCACAGAATCCTAGAATCTAAGAATGGCTTGGGTTGGAAGGGAACTCAAAGAGCATCTACTTCCAACCCCCCTGACATGGACAGGGCTGCCAGCCAGTAGCTCACTAGATCAAACTGACCAGGAACCCATCCAGCCTGGCCTTGAACACAGCCAGGGATGGGGCAGCCACAGCTTCTCTGGGCAGCCTGTGCCAGCGCCTCAACACTCTCTCAGTGAAGAACTTCTTCCTGATGTCCAACCTAAACCTCCCCTCTTTCACTTTTAGCCCATTGCCCCATATTCTACCGTTATCTAACTGTGTAAAAAGTTGGTCCGTCTCCCACCTGTAAGCTCCCTTTAGGTGTTGGAAGGCCGCAATGAGGTCTCCCCGGAGCCTTCTCTTTTCCAAGCTAAACAATCACAACTCCCTCAACCTTTCCTCACAGGAGAGGTGCTCCAGCCCTCTGTTCATTTTGGTGGCCCTCCTCTGGACCCGCTCCAACAACTCCACATCCCTTCTGTCCTGGGGGCCCCAGGCCTGGACACAGTACTCCAGGTGAGGCCTTACAAGGGCAGAGTAGAGGGGGACGATCACCTCCCTCTCCCTGCTGGCCACCCCTCTCTTGATGCAGTCCAGGATGCCATTGGCCTTCCTGGCTGCGAGAGCACACTGCTGGCTCATGACCAGCTTTTCATCGATCACAATGCCCAAGTCCTTCTCCACAGGGCTGCTCCCAAGGAGTTCTTCTCCCAGTCTGTACACACACCTGGGATTGTCCTGACCCAAGGGCAACACCTTGCACTTGGCCTTGTTGAACCTCATCAGGTTCTCATGGGCCCACTTTTCAAGACTATCCAGTTCCCTCCATAGTGAAAATTCTCTTTGGTGCAGCCAGATTCCCTAAGGTTGGTTGTGTGAGCCCATTCAGCTGTAATCGGTTTCCTAGTGCTGTGGTGGGTATTGACCCTTTTAGCACAACTGGAAGGGTGATAACTGAGCTGGTCTCTTCAGCCAGGAGGATGACTGCAAATGCAAATTGCCACACCCATGCCCTTACTGCGGCACCACATCCTGTTTGCACATTTTGTTTGCTGTGGTCCTGGTCACTTACACTCCCTAGGGGCTTTGTGTGTGTGTTGGTGTTATATTGCTGCTCCTAGCTACACCCACACTTCGATCATCCCTCTCTCTTGTGAGAACTGGTGGCTCCTGGTAGCTTTGGGCAGCTTTCTCCTTGCTCTAGGGTCTTCTCAGTTTCAGGATCCTCCTCACACACCATGATCTCCAGCTCCACTGCAGAACATGCCTGTGCTGGAGTGGATTGCCTCAGAAAAATAGCATCCATTGCAATTAAGAAAAGGCAATGTGTGATAATAGCATGTAACTCTCTTCTGAGAGGTATAGAGGCATCTAATTGCTAACCTAACCCACTGTCACAACACACTGAGGTATGTTGCCTGCCAAGGGCTCATATTATGAATACTAGGAATAGACTATGAAGCCTTGTACATCCCACAGGCTGCTGTCTGCTTCTGTTGCTCCATATTAACACAAATGACACTGTCAAGAGCAGACCAAGGCATATGACGAAGGACTACAGAGCCCTTACGGTAGATCCATGTGGTGGTTTTCCCCCTCCCCCTCTGCCGAGCAAGCTCAAAAGCTGCCCGCAGCTGCCGATGGCTGCTGGCTGAGAGTTAAAAAAACGGAGGGGGGGGGGAAGGGAGAAAGTTAAGAAGAAAAGTAAAAGGTAGAACTCGGCACTAAATATAATTAAACTTTGTTTATAAAAAGATGTGAAGTAGAACAATTAACTTCCAGCAAAAGGTAAGGTCTCACAGACACGCCAGCGCGACCACCCCGGACAAAGCCGATCGCCCCGCGTGCCAAAAACCCCAAACCGGAAAACCCCCAAAAACCGGAAAGCTGCTCCCCCCCCCAACCCGCGCCAGCCCGGCGCANGCGCACCGCAGCGCCCCCTAGAGAGCAGTGTGCCGTGATGTATATGCTATGGAATACTTCCATTTTCTTCCTTAACTCTGTTCTCAACCATGACAATCCAAGAGGTTCTGGAGCACAGGTGGTCTTCTCTTTGATCCTGCCAATAAAAGGAAAAGGCATTGAAAGGACCAGTCAAATCCAGTGGATCAGTGCCCGGTTGCAGGACTAATGCAATAGCCAGGGATTGGGCTCTTTAGACCGTGAGATCTAAATCTACTAAGGACTGATGGGGGTCATTTGTTGGAGGAGGAGAAAAATGTCTCTGGACATTCATAATCTGAATGTCTGTCTGGAAGGAAATAAAATTCCTTCTTACCTGGGGTATGAAGAGGGTTGGAGTACTTAGTGATTTCTTTGCCTCAGTCTTTACCAGCAAGAATTCTGGAATACCACCCAACTTGCAGAAGGCAAATGCAGGGACTGCGTGAATAAAGAACTGTCCACTGCAGGAGAAGACCAGATTCAAGACCATCTAAGGAACCTGAAGGTGTTCAGGTACATGGAACCTGATGAGATGTTATTGAAGGTCCTGAGGGAACTGGTGGATGAAGTGTCTAAGCCACTATCCACCATATTTGAGAAGTCCTGACAGTTCACTGAAGTTCTTGCTGTCTGTAAAAATGGAAATATAACTCCCATTTCTAACAAGGAAAAAAAAAAAATAAGGTCTGGGGAATTACAGGCCAGTCAGTGTCACTTCTGTAACTGGCAAGATTAAGAAGCAGTTCCTCCTGGACTCTGTGCTAAGGCATAAGGAGAGCAAGGAGGTGATTAGTGATAGCCAACATGGCTTCACTGCGGGCAAATCATGACTGACAAACTTAATGGTCTTCTATGGTGTGGTTATACCACTGGTGGATAATGGAGGAGCAATTGACATCGTCTACCTGGAGTTGTGCAAAGCATTTTACATTGTTCCACACATATCCTTGTCTCCAAATTGGAAATATGTGGATTTGTCATATGAATCACTTGATGGACAAGGAATTAGCTGAGCTGTTGCACTCAAAGAGTTGTAATCAATAGTTCAGTGTCACAGTAGTGGCTAATGATTAGTGGTATTCTTCAGGGGTCTATACTTAACGTCATTGTCAGTGACATGGACAGTGGGACTGAGTGCACCTTCATGAAGTTTGTGAATTACACCAAGATGAGTGGTGCAGTCAACACCACAGAGGGAAGGGATGCCATCCAAAGGGACCTTGACAGGCTTGAGAAGCGGGCTGGTGCAAACACCACGTAGTTCAAGAAGGCCAAATGCAAGATCTTGTGTCAGAGTCAGGGTACTCTCAAACATGAATACAGGCTGAGTGACAAGAGAATAGAGCACAGCGCTGTAGAGAAGGCGTCATGTATGCTGGTGAAAGAAAAAAATAATTTGAGCTGGTGATGTATGCTTGCAGCCCAGAAAGACAACCGTATCCTGGGCTGCCTCAAAAGAAGCATGACCAGCATGTTGAGGGAAGTGACTCATGAGGCCCCACCTAAAGTACTGCATCTAACATGCGAAAGACATAAACCTGTTAGAGTGGGTCCCAACAAGGCCAGAGCAGGTAGTCAGAAGGTAATCAGGAGGTAATCAGAAGGCTGGAGCACCTCTCCAATGAAGAAAGGCTGAGAAAGTTGGAGTTATTTAGTTTGGAGAAGAGAAGGCTCTGCGGACACCTTGTAGCGGCCTTCTAGCTTTTGAAGGGGGCCTACAGGGAAGATGGGGAGAGACTCTTTTATCAAGGAGAAGAGGTAACAGTTTAGATACAGGGAAGAAAATATTTGCTGTGAAGGTAGAAAGAAAGGCACCGGTAAAGGTTGTAAAAAGAAGCTCTGGATGCCCCTTCCCTGGAGGTGTTGAAGGCCTGATTGGATGGGGCCCTGGACAACATGATCTAGTGGAAGGTGTCCCTGCCCATGGCAGGGGGTTTGGAACATGAAGGTCTTTAATGTTCCTTCAACTCAAACCATTCTATGTTTCTACGATATAAAAAACTTCATATTTATTTTGACATATGTAAAGCAAATACTTTCAAAGCAAACTAAATTCTTTGAGTTTTGAATTGAGACCACAAAGGGTATGTAAGATTGGAAAACAAGCAAACGAACAGAAAAATGCACACACAAAAAAAACCCCTTTCTCTTGATTACCTATGTCTAACTTCTTTTTTTTTTTCCTGCCCTTTAACAAGTTCAAAGTACACATTTAGTTGGGTGGTCAAATATTCAACTTGAGGATTTAGAGGATATAGAATTTCACATATTGTGCTTGCTTTCCATTGTCTTCTATTTTAAGCATTCTCTATAACTGCTTTTACTGCTTATATGTGGCCAAGCTTTCTGTTTCTTCTCCAGCCTTTCAGGGAAAAGCTTTCATGAGAAAATGGCTGAAAGGGGCGTATAGTCTCTCAAAAGTTATTTTTCACATCTTAACAAAATCTGTAGGGTAAATGCAGTTGCTGCACCCAGATCCTGTTCTGCAGTGCTTCTCAAGGCAACACATCCTGCCATTGTGGCAGAATCTAAGGGGCAAAATGTCACGAAGGGTGGACTGGAACGCTGAGCTCCATGGCTATGCTTTGTGTGCATGACCCATGCAGAAGATGGGAATGTATTGGACCACCTTGCCCTCATATAAAGTAAAATGGGAGATGGAATGAAGCAAAGGTTTCATGGCCAAGCCCTATTTTTTTCTATGGTGCAACAAAATCCTGCGGCTGAGCCAAGGGATTATGCCATAGCAACTGCGAATCAAAGGGGTAATTTGCATAGTAACACCAATCACTAATCAAAGTATGTATGACTAGAGTCACTCAAGCTCCACCTAAATGTAAGGGAATGAAAATAGGCTGACACCAAGGGGAAAGTTGGGGAGAAGACAGCACCAAGAACTCCATCGTAGCTCCTGGAATCAGTTGACGGGCTGAACCTATCTTCCCCACTTCCCGTCCCACAGGAATGCCTATTTTGTAAGAGCTTTATTCTAAGTGCACTAAATAATCGATATCAATAATCAAGCTTGATCATTCTTGCAGTCAGTCCACTGTTGCTGGCAATCTCTGAACCTTATCCGGTCACAATCTACATTCTGTATAATAAAATTTGCTTTGAATGATTAAAAATAAGGGATTTGACTCAGTGGTGCTGTTGCATCAGAGGCTCTGAACAGGTTAGATTAATCATCCTTCGGTACAGTGGGCTGTCATGTTGATGGGCTGATCAACTGCAAGGGGGTCGCCTTTCTTGAGCAACTGGGCAGGCTGGTTGGATTTAAACAAGTTCTGTAGTTACCTACCCTTGCTCTGATTTGACTTAGTGACACTGTTCCATGAGAGGCTCTGAATGGGTTAGGCAAATCATCCTCTGACACAGTGGGCTGTCAGGGTGGCAGGCTGATCGGGCACAACAGGGTCATCTTTCTTGAGAAACTGGACTGGCTGGTCAGGTCTGAATGGGTTCAGTGAGACCCTTTACAAGACCTCGTGAAAGA
>VXAV01005691.1:0-16213 GCA_013399715.1 Alectura lathami | reverse complement strand
TTTCATACGAATATTCTTCACACTTTAAAGGATTCTATTTCTGCAACAAATAATTTTGAGTTGATTTTATTCTTTGAGCACTTATGTCTGTTATACATGACATTTTACAGTACAGACTGTTTTGTAATTGGTCAGGATAACACTATCTTTTCTAAAACAGCCGAGATTTCTAAAGAGAAGGAAATCAGAGGTTTTCATTGCTGTCTGTATAGAATACCAAGCGAAATTATTCCTGCTATACAGCAAGGATGGTTGATATTCTGCATCCTTCTTTTTGAATAGAACTCTTGCTGTCTGTTCGGCTAAAAAGCTTGACAGATGATGTAGGTTATATTAACTGATATGTTGCAGATGGTCACCCATAATCTCCCAGTATCAGGGTAATCTGTCCTGACAGAAACTTTTATGGAGGCACTATTTCCTGTGCAAATTTCTTATCCATTCTTATGTAATACTCTTCTTTTCAATAGTAATTGCAACAATTTTTTACATACGTGAATATATGAAATATTTGTAAGCACTTAGGTAGTAAGAGCAACTCATTTCAATCACATAGTAGGAGTGGTTCTGCTTTTAATGGGGACAACTCTAGTTGTCTTGGTGATTAGGGAGATAATGTTATAGGACAATTAAAGAACAATTATCAGACAATGTGTTTACATTGCTAAGTTTATCACGTTCTAGCCTTTTCTCTTTCTAGATTAACTACTTCTACTAAACTGGGAAAACTTCAGTGGGAAAGTGTAAATAAGGTCCTGTTTTGCAGATACATATGGCCATGCACTACTTGGATAGGCTGTGGTTTGGGATGCCAACAGTCAAACCCAGTTTAACCATTCAACAATTATCTTTCCTTTTGATTGAAAGCATTCAATGTCTATAAATTCTCAATTGTTGAAGAGTATCACTGTTTTCATTCATTTCCTAAATGTAAGATTCTTTTTGAGGTGTAAACTGTTTGTAATAATTTTTCTATTTACATAGTTAATGGTATGGATGTAATATTACAACGTAGCATCTTTTTAAAGAATAATGTATAAGTCTGGACCAAAGAATACAGAAGCATAAAATTTTCTGCCTATGGGAAAGCCTGATATTTTAACAATGTCTTAATTCAAAACTAGACTAAAAGCTACAGTTTTGTAATGTGCTAATATGTAGGATTTCAAAGGACATGTTAATTTAAGAGTATTCTGTAAAAACCTCAAACGCATTCAGTATTTCCACTCAGTTGCACATGTTTATATGCATCACGGTATTCCAGTAGAATTTCCCAAATATCTCCAACTCTTACGTATCAGACCTTAACCTCTTTCTGTTCTGCTGTTTCATAGATCAAAGAGACAGTATTTGATGTGAAGTCACTTTTTCTGCCTTCTCTAATATTCTGAGAAATATTAGTTTCAGAGTAAATTGGCTGGACAGTCTTACAGACCTACAAAACTGTAATTCTGGGTGAAACTTGGCAGGAATTTAAATCTCAGATAGAAGCATGTGCATAGACATGAAGTACACAAACACTTATCTGCTCAAGAAATGTAAGTGTTATTTTGGCACTGACCAGTCCAAGCAAATCACTGATCCCTCTGGTGCAGGAGTATTATTTATAAATGGAGGTGTCTTTTCTCTGAGCTTCTATGTTACATATGAAATGATTAATAAATTAGATATTCATCAAGTAGAATATTTGAAATAATTGAAACCTTGCTTATTTTATTTATTGTTTATTGTTCCTGGGTGTCTATTTATTAAGGTAATCAAAATAAACTTCAAATAGATCAGCAAATAAAACTAGTTCATAGGCTTCTATGCACCCAACCAGAATGAAAAAGCAGATAAAATATTGTAATAGCAGCTAGAAGTGTTACAAATGCTAGAGCTTTTTGCATGATAGATTTCAACTTCCCAGACTTCTGCTGGAAATACAGTATAGCAGAGAAGAAAGGGATCAGGAGATTCCTGGAAAGAATGGAGGATATCCTGCCCATCTACTCTGTGCTGGTGCGACCTCACCAGAGTATTATGTCCACATGTGGAGTACTCAGTCCAGGAGAGACGTGGACCTGTTGGAGTGCATCCAGAGAAGGGCCACAAAAATGAACCAAGGAATGGAACGCCTCCCCTGTGAGGACAGGCTGAGAGAGTTGGGGCTGTTCAGTCTGGAGAAGAGAAGGCTCCAGGGAGAACCAAGAGCTGCCTTTCAGTATCTAAAGGGGGGCTGCAAGAAAGAAGTGGGCAGACTCTTTAGCAGGGCCTGTTGTAAAAGGACTAGGGGAGATGGTTTCAAAGTGAGAGAGTGGAGATTTAGCCTCAATATTAGGAAAGTTTGGTTACGATAAGGGTGGTGAAGCACCGCCACAGGCTGCCCAGAGAGGTGGTGGATGCCCCATCCCTGGAGACCTTCAAGGTTAGGCAGGGCAGGGCTCTGAGCAACCTGATCTAGCTGTAGCTGTCCATGTTCATTGCAGAGGAGTTGGACTAGATGACTTTTACATATTCCTTCCTACTGAAATAATTCTATGATTCTATGATAACATCCTGATGTATATGGTGAGGGAACCAACAAAGGAAGCTGCCCCACTTGACCTGTTATTTGTAAACAGGATAATTCTCATGGGTGTTATGCTGCTCAGAGGCCATCTTTGGCACAGCAATTATAAAATGATAGAGTTCTCCATCCTCAGGTAAGTGAGGAGGCTGGCCAGCAGAATGGCTACTCTGGATTTTTGAAGTGTGTATTTTGGCCTCCTTAGGGACCTGGCTGACAAAGTCCCTCGGGAGGCTGTTCTAAAGGGTAAAAAAGTCCAAGAAGTGCGGGCATTCTTCAGAATAAAATCTTGAATTCACAAGAGCAGGCCTCTATCTGCCAAAAGATGGTCTGGCAGAGAAGAAGACCATCCTGACTGAACAGAGAGCTTCAGAGCAACTCAGGTAAAAAAAAAAAAAAAAAAAAGTATTTCTTAGGTCAACCACAGTGATTTCCTCCACAATTTTTCATCTCTCCTTCTGAATCAGGGCTTCCATTATTTGCCCAGCTTTTCTGGTAGAAATCTTCTCTGGCAGTAAGTGTGCTGTGGCAGNAAAAAAAAAAAAAAAAAAAGACTAAGGAGACTAAGGAGAGTACATGACTTTTGGAAGAAAGGGCAGGTAGCTCAGGATTTTTATGGGGTTATGCCAGGCCAAACCGCAGCTAGAACTTAACCTGGCTACTGCAATACAAGAATACAATATATTTTTATAAGTATATAAAGAGTAAAGGGAAGACTAGGGAGAATCTCTGTCCTTTATTGGATTCCTGGGGAAATATAGTGAGATAAGAAAAAGGCCAAAGTACCTAATGCCTTCTTTGCCTCAGTCTTTATTAGTGAGACTAATTGTTTTTGGGATACTCAATCTGCTGAGTGGGAAGGCGAGATAGGGAGCAGAATGAAGCCCTTATAATCCAAAGGAAATGGTTAGCAACCTACCATATGACTTGAACACACTATCTATGGAACTGTATGGGATCCACCTAAGAGTACTGAAGGACCTGGCAGAAGTGCTCACCAACATATTTTCAGTAATTTACCGTCAATCCTGGCTAGGTGATGAGGTCCAGCTGACAAAGAGATTAGTGAATGTAGGGCCTACCAACATGAAGGGCACGAAGGAGGATGTGGGGAATTATAGGCCTGTTGCTCTGACCTCAGTGCCAGATAAGGTAATGGAGCAGATCATCCTGGGTATCATCACATGGCACATAGAGGACAAACAGGTGATCAGAGCCAATCATCAAGGGTTTATGAAAAGCAGGTCCTGCTTGACTAACCTGATCTCCTTCTATAAGGAGACTAGTTTACTGAATGAAGGAAAAGCTGTGGATGTTGTTTATTTGGACTTTAGCAAAGCATCTGATACTATTTCCTACACCATTCTCCTGGATAAACTAGCTGCTCGTGGCTTGGACTTATGTACTGTCTGCTGAATAAAAAAATGTCTGGATGACCAGGCCCAAAGGGTCACTGTGAACGGAGTCTAATCTGGTTGGAGACTGAAAACAGCTGGTGTTCCTCAGGGCTCAGTACTAGGGCAGGTTTTGTTTAATATCTTTATCAGTTATATTGATGAGGTGATTGAGTACACTCTCAGTTAGTTTGCAGATGACAAGTTAGGCAGAAGTGTTGATCTATTTGAGGGTAGGAAGGTTCTACAGGGGGATCTGGATAGAGTAGATCAATGGACGGTGTCCAATTGTGCGGCATTCAACAAGGCTAAATGCTAAATTGCTATGCTTGGCTCATAATAACTCGATGTAGTAACATAGGCTCAGGAAAATGTATCTAGCCAATTCACCAGCCAAAAAAGACCTAGAGGTACTGGCTGATAACCAGCTGAACATGAGCCAGTAGTATGAAGTCGCTAAGAAAGCTCAGGACATTCTGGCTTGCATCAGAAATAGCATGACCAGGACCAGTGAAGAGATTGGCCTGTTTTATTCAGCAGTGGTGAAACTGCACCACAAATACTGCGTTCAGTTTGAGCCCCTCACTGTGAGAAAGATGTTGAGCTGCTGGAACACATTCAGAGAAAAACAAGGCTGGTGAAGGCACAAGAAAAGGAGACATCTGAAGAGCTGCTGAGGGAACTGGGGTTTAGTCTTGAGAAAAGGAGGATGAAGGGAGATCTCATTCCTGCCAACTGCCTGAAAAGTGCTTACAGTGAGGAGGGTGTCAGGCTCTTTACTCAGGTACCAAGTAATCAGACACCAGGAGACAGCTTCAGGTTGCATGAACAGATATTTAGATTGGATGTCAGGGAGATTATTTTCAGAGAAAGAGTGGTTAACCATTTGAAGAGGCTGCCCAAGGAAGTGTTGGAGCCACCGTGCCTGGAGGCATTTGAGTTGTGTCGATGTGGCATTTAAGGACATGGTTTAGTTGTGAATTTGATAACGTTAGGTGATGGTTGGACTTGGTGATCTTATGGGTATTTTCCAACCTAAATGATAATTTGATTTTATACTATGATTCTATCTGACCTTGCTGAATAAAGCAAAATTCATATCCAGCCTTTTTATATTCAGGAAGAGATAAAACTACACAGTAGAACTGAAGACACTTAAGTTATTCAGAGAAAACTTTTCAGGGAGGAGAGACTACTTTCACATTTTAGTTTATTATGAAATAAATAGGTTGTAAGTAGCTCTGGCTTCTACAATGCAACATGCAAATCTGCTTTGTCGGTCATATATCACTGTTTTAGTAACTCTTAAAGTGTATAAAGTGTGTAAAATGTACAAACTCTCCTTGAGTTTATACAGAAGTCTCTCTCCCTCATTTTATTTTTTAGCTTTTATGAGGAATTCAATAAATAAAAATGATGGAATTTTTTAATTAATTGACAAAATAGTACTAAGATTTCAACACATATTCTTCACCTATAGCGTATCCTGCAGGCTTTTTTTATGGTATTTCATCTGCACTGAAAGTTCCTGCCTCCTAAACAGCATTCCCAATACTTAGGTGTACTAGGCATCCACAGAATCATAGAATGTCTTGTGCTCGAAGGGACCTTAAAGATCATCTCACTCCAAACCCTCTGCTGTGGGCATGTTTGCTACTTACTAGATCAGGCTGCCCAGGGCCCTATTCAGCCTGTTCTTGAACACCTCCAGGATAGGGCATCCACAACTTCTCTGGGCATTTCACAGTGTATGGTTCATTGTGTACGACTGAGAACTAATATTCCTTAAAAAAAGGTAACTTTAAATATCATCTTGCTGAGGCGATTACCCAGAAAACAATACAGAAACTACTTTATCATTTATTTGTTGGAAGGGCTTACTAGAATTCAAATTAATATTATTATTAAATTTGAAATAGTTGAAAACAGTTGGCTTGTAAAAGGATAAAGAATAAAAGCTAAGACAAGAATCTTAGCAGAATTCACGTGAAGTGTGTTAAATACAGGTAGGGCACTTATGTTCACTGAAACTAGAAATGGCTGCAACCAGGAGCAAATCTAAGGGAGAAAAACATTGATAAACCTAACCTTAAAATGTTTATGAACATCTGTCTTTCCTTTTTCCCTGCTTTTGACTCATGTAGTTTGGGAATGCTTTAAGTTTCATTCAGAGAAGCACTATGTCTGTTGTTAGCTCCTTTACGCTCTTGCTCTGCCATGCATTAATTTGCACAGATGTGTGTCATCTCCTTCCCTTGTGGGATCAGGACATCCAAGCTATCTCTGGAGCTGCATTAGCAGCAAGAAACACAGCAGTAAGCACACAAAAAATAAACTAGTGCAATCAAAACCACAGACAAATTAAAATTTCTGTAGGTTTTATGCTCGTGTCATCATTGATAGATAAGCTTGTGTGGGAAAGGAATGGGTAGAAAGCAGCATTGAAGTTTGCTTGCTAGCAAGGAAGGGTTGAGACTGAGAAAGATGGGAGCCATGGAAAAATGGAAGCGAAGAAACTAGGATTTGGTGTTGAGCAGATTGTGAAGGAAGTGATCAGTTCCTTATAGACCCAGGCATCATGTCTCATGTCTCCCTATACCACCAAGAATTCTTCAGTGTGCAAAGACCTGATAAGTAGGCTTAAAGTACTGAAGAGAAGGTTAGCCACATCTGGTTTAAGCCATTGAGGGAAAAATAAACCATTGAGGAGAAAAAGATTTTAAATATATTTGAATTGTGACACGGTACTCCAAAGTTTTACCACTAGTAAAGGAAGAAAGGCTTGGAACTGCAAGGTGTTCCAGTGATTCATCAGCAAGTCTTACTGCTCCATAAAAATCAAGAGAACATTAACTTTGCCATTTCACAGACCCAGAAGAACAAGTGAGAATTCGTGTTAAGATATTACATGAATAAAATCTAAATCTGATCTTGCAGGAAAAAAAAAAATCCTGCAATGTGTTTGATGCCTATTTAAGAATGGTTTAGAAGTCTCCAACAAATGTTAAATAATATACTGACCTACATGTAGATTAGCTATGAAATATAAAAACTCCAGCTGATATTGAGCAATGATTTTCAGACACTAATTATGGTATTTATTAAATTTATGTAGACATTTATGAGAACATTATAGAACCCCTCAATATTTATTTGATTGAAAGTTTGGAACGGAAACAGATAAGCTGTTGCTATCTTCATAGTTTTACCATTCCACTGACATTCACAACTCAACACTATGAGCAGAACGAGAATCTCATTCCACTTTTACCACCACTGCGTTTGGTGGGAGGTAATATTACTAAATGACACAAGAGATTCAACAGAAAATGATCTTCTGGAGATCAGAGAAAGCAGCAGAAGTCTGCTTATTGATGTCATAAGACATATAACAATAATGATAAAGTTGTATGTTGTTTACAAGGTCAATGTGACAAAAAAGAATCAGATGACTGAAATGAAGGGGAAGCTTCTGTGTTTTAAGGAAAGAGAATAAGTTTCTAAGACATTTGTGTTCTTAACAAAGCAAGCTTTTGATATGAGAATGGACCTTTTCTGATCTTGTTACCCTTTCTAAGCACAGAAATTTAGCATTCACATAGGCTACACATAAAGACCCTGATCCAGGACTATAAGTGCTCTTTCACTCCAGCACATATTGGAGCTCTTTTTAGCAACTGTAATAAGCATGGCTTAGGCTCTAATGCCCAAATTCAGTAGTGGCAGCTCTTCCTAATAAAACAAAAGCCTATAAAATTTGACCTAGAAGACAATATTTCATTTGCAGTCTACCACTTAAATGTAATTCTTCACCTTTGGCCCTGATTATAGGACAGAAGAATTTCATTTCTTCCATATTCTTGAAACAAAACAAAACAAAAAAACTACAATAACAATAACAACAACAACAAAACCACCAAAACCAAAACATACTAATACATTTATTTGGTGCTTGTTTCCAGTAATTCTTATTAGTAATTATGGCAATGTAATAAAAGACTGCTGGACATAAATCAATTTACTCTGTATTATATGTGGTAATTAGAGTTTTGGCATTAAATAATCCTCCCTGGTAACTACAAAATCCAATGAATTTGATTATATGATAAAGGATTTCACACAGAAAAAGGAAATGGAGGTGGTGGTGTCAGAATGTTGGAAGCAATTTCCTGAAGGTTTATGACAAACTTTTGAGTAAGAGCAACATATAAATACCCAGCCTTTCTCCTCTCCTCCCGAAAAAACAACAACAAAAAAAAGTGTTTTCACTTTTCTGTGATTTTGACTCTGTCTTATGGTTTTATTACATGTTTTGCTTGTTTCATCTTAAAGATTCTGAAGAAGAACTGTTCTGAACATGTTTTTTAATAAGTATAAAAAGTAACATTTGGATAATTCTTGTTTCTGTTTTGGAAGAAGGATTAATTAAAGTTCCTATTTATTTATTTATCTATCTATCTATCTAGAGGAGAGGCTTAGGCATCCAACAACTCAGAGCTAAGAATGTACAGAAATATTCTAATCCTGTAAATACTTGTTTCTACAATTTTACATTGTTTAACTGAACCTGCTTAAAGAGTTTGCATGGTCCATACTCTGGAACTTAATTCTTCCTAAAGATTTTTTCAAGAAGCATGAAGTCCAAATCAGTGATTCTAATTTTTATTGGAATTAGCATGGTTTCCTTCTAGCGAAAGGATGCTACATGGTCATAAGAGCTGCTAGGTACTGCTAATGAACATAAAAGTGTGGTAGCAATGGAGGTATGACATGCTTCTAGTAAGAATCAGAAAAGATGAAAAATCTTAATCATCAGAGTGTAATAATACAGTCTTGTCAGGATTCCACTTGCAAAACATTTTATAATCTCCAGTAGAAAGTATGAAAATGTTTAAAATTTTAATCTATATTTACATTCTACTTTTGTATCTCATAGTACATCATAGTCCCACAGGAGAATTGTACTTAGTATAATTTGTATGTATGCATTTGCCTGATAGTTTCGGTAAATAATCAGAAAGTATTGGTTTAGAAGCTCAATCAATACTTGCAACCAGATTAAAAAAAAACATCAAAAACTTGGGAAAGAAAATATTCCTTTTGAAATGAAGTTATCTAACAGGGATTTACTACATTCATAAATGGAATCTTCTACATGCCTCAGTTACATACTAATCAGGAAAAGACATGGAAATAGGATAATGCAATAAATACTTCCTTCTCTGCCATCAAGCCTTGTGCAATAGTTTTCTGCATTAATGCTAGACTTTTTAAAAAGCAATCTATACAAGTTTTATTGCCCAGATAGAAAAACTTTCAGAGTGCTACACTGGTCCCAGCAGTGTACTTACATTTATTATTATTATTATTTTTTCAGAGGATTAATTACATACAGCATAATTAAGCGTTTTCATATAGAATTTACAGATTTTCTTTTCCTGCTCATCACCTAAACATTCTCCCATAACAGACATTTTTATACAGGAAAACAAACAAACAAACAAACAAACAAACAAACAAAACACATGTATTTGGTTAAACTGGAAAACTTTGACATTGAATCAAATATTGTCTTGATTTGTGATGTTCCCAGAATGATATATTATCCAGCAGTGGGCATTAAGGATCTCCAATAACAGCAGCATTTTGAAATATTCAAGGGTCATTTATGCAAAAACAAGTGTTTTTTACCCTCATGCATGAGCTACATATACATACAAATAGTTTGAAGTATACATTCTTAGTCTGAGGGGGAAAAAAATACAAAAGAGCTATAAAGTTAGAACTAAAGGCAATATCTATATCATTTATGTTATTAAGCAATTTTATAATATCAAAATGAGGTAAAATATGTGGTTAAAGTTTAATGCATGCAGTTGCAATTATCACTTGACATGACTACTAGGGCAGAAACAAAAATCATACTCTTGATGTGATAAACAACAGGGTAGCTGAGTTTCCTCTGCTTCTTGAGCCAGTTGTTGTATACTTTACTTTCTGGATATTATTTCCTGCCTATAATATTTAAAAATTCACACACCTCCAGTGAAATCAAAATTCCTGCCGTGAAACAGTTCATATAATACCTTATTGCCTCTGATCTGAGAAAATAGTACTCCCATTGGAGAAGACTTTTCTACTGCATTCCTTTTCTAATGCTGTCACGGTTGATCAGAGATAATAAAAAAGTATTTACCGTATTATGTGCTCTCCATTAAGACAGAACTTTCCTATTTGGAAAGTTCTGAGCATCAGTGAGTTTAACTGCAATTCAGGAGTGTACATTTTAAAACCATCTTTGTTACCTACTTGGGAAAGTGCATTCCTTGTTGTCTGCTTTTTATGTAACACTTGCACACAACCTTTGAATTTTATTCTGAGAATTGATTTTTTTATACCAAAACCATTTATATCCCTGAGATAACACAGAAGTGCTTCTACTGCTGTATTTTTTTTTTCACCAAGGCAAAGCTAATAAATGTGAAATCCTCTCTGCACACTCAAGATATCAAGGTAAGGCGGATACGTTTGAAAAATTGCTCTAATACATCAGAAAATATAAAAATCAATAAGCTATAAAAGCTAAAAAGCTTCTTCTGTTTTGTCCCCTTTCTAGTCAGTGTAGGTGGCCAGGGCACTGAGAACAGTCCAAGGTTGCAAAAAAGCTATTACACATCCAGACGTTCATGGTGAAGTATATATGAAGACCCTATGCAATTCTAAATGCACTCTTTAGAAACAGAAGGGAGCCAGCAATGGCTTTATGACTCAGGAAATTTTTCTCCAGTTCAATCTTCTGGAAGAATACTGGTTGAAATGGATTTCAACTGGAATGAAAAAACTAACTTTAAAATATTACCCTAAATCCTTTGTATCACTTGGTATGGGCTGTGATTTGAGAAAGCAATAATTCACAATTTTTTTGCAAGCACTGCAGACACTTTTGCTACATCAGCTATTTTTACCAGTTAGAAGTTTAATTTTACAGCAGATTATACAAACAGCCAGAAGAACTACATCTTTGACAAAATATTTTCATATGAAACAGGAAACCTGACAAATTGTAGATGTTAAAAAAGCTTATACAAATCAAATATTGTTTTTAATTTATTACTTACAGTAAAAATGTAAGTTAATAACATATGCATATTGCATATTTGTGTACGATTTCCTTTTCAAATTAAGATGAGAGCAGTTCTGAAATGTACTCTGCAATATATATAAATATGTCAATTGTAGTATTGTAATTATTTGAATATAATTTCACTTATATAAATCAAACAGTGTTTTTCAACAAATATTAAAGACTTTTAACTTAAGGTACAGTGTGAAGTAAACTTCCACATCAGGGTTCTGACTGCAATAATGTCTGTGAACAAACAAACAAACAAACAAAAATAAACAAAAAATTGTGATTTTTCAAAAGAAAAATAAGCCAGTATAGTGGATCTGCTGAACAGTCTTTTCTGCTTCTAATAGCAGATCTCTGTATTCACTATGCTATGAATTATGAAACTACTTTCTCTTCACTATACCTGTATGAGAAGAGTAGCAGAGGGCTTTTTAAAAACTCTTCTGGAGCCTGGACATAGGCTTTATCCATAGTTTTGAAAGGTAAGAAGAAAGAGAAAGAAAGAGAGCAGAAATTCTATTTTCCATGAAGAGCTAATTTAGACTGGGATTATTTTTGGCTATATCTCCATGGAATATTTCATGGAGAGAGCTGTAAACTGGTATTACAATTTAGTTACAAGTTGTTTTTATAATATTTGACAAAACCATGTATATATATTCAGCAATGTAAAGTAATTTTACAAGTTTACTCATAGGAAATGTATGGCACATGTGAAGCAACGCCACATGAATAGAATAGAATAGAATAGAATAGAATAGAATAGAATAGAATAGAATAGAATAGAATAGCTCACTTGGAGAGGGCTTAAAAACAGTCACCTCTTTTGACCAGCTGGCTATGCTGTATTTCATGCACCCCACTGCTGAAAGTCTAGTGATTCAACCTGTCTAGATCTAGATCACCCTGCAAGGCCTCTCATCCCTGAAGAGAGTCAGCAACATATCCAGTTTAGTATCGTCAGCAAACTTGCTAAGGATGTATTCAGTTCCTGCACCCAGGTCATTGATAAAAACGTTGAACAGAGCCTGGCACAAGAATTGAGTTCTGGGAAACACTGCTAGTAGACAGCTGCCAACCAATGTAGCCTCATTCACTACAAGGCTTTGAGCTATAACATTCATCCAGTTCACTACCTAGCGTAGCATGAACGTTTTCAGCTCATAGTTGGATAATTTATCCTGACAGATACCAGGAGAAAAAGTATCAAAGGCTTTACTCAGATCCAGAATGACCATATCCACTGTCTTCCCTTCATCTGCTAAGTGGGAGACCTTATCATAAAAGGAGGTCAAATTAGTAGTGCAGGTCTTTCTTTTATGATCTCATGTTGACTATGCCTGATAATAGCTTTGTTCTTCAGCTGATTTTCAGTATTCCCGAGGACAAACATCTCCTTAAATTTTCCAAGTACTGAGGCTAGAATAGATAGCTATAGATATAGATACATAGATATAGGTAGACATGTCAGGTAGGAATAGTCTCTTCACAATCTTTTTTTTTTTTTTTTTTTTTTTTACTTACAGTGTGAAGTTAAAAGTGCCATTTTATAATCAACTTTAAGATTAGAAATATACTTACCAGAAAACAAGACTGCATTGATATCTTTATAAGTAAGGTAAACGCTTTTTTAATCTGTTAAACTTGCAGCAAAAACCCACACATTCCAAACAGTATATGTATATTTTATTTCTGAACATTCAAGTACCAAACAAATTGTCACTATGTGGTGCCTATCTTATATTTCTATTATTTTTTAATCAGTTTAATTGTTCACAGCTCATTTAACAATCAACTTTTCCTGACAATCCTAGGAGTAAAGGTCAAACTAAGGTCAAGTTTATAAGAAGGAACAATAAATGGGTACAAATATGGTTAGACTATATGATGAACAAATGTGTAAGCAATGCAATATCAACTCTATCCTTTATTCTGGGCAATCCAGACATTTTACAGCAGATGTGGGGAATATATTTTTACAAAATTTATAAAAGCAGATAACAGCTTTCAGCTAAGAAATGATTAATTTGTAGACCTGGATTCAGAAGTATATGTAATTTGACAGTAAATGACTTCGAGAAACCTCAAATAAGTGAGCTTTTAAATATTAGTATCTGCACTATACCTTGAAAAATATACTGTAGGGTGCTGGACTTACCACTTATCACTATTTTCATTTAAAAATTATTAAAGTATTTATTTATTTATTTTGAACAAAGAAGAAGATGACTCCATTTTGTTTTTTTCCTAAGAAAGTGTCCCTTGTAGCAGCTAAGCAAAGTCAACAGGAATTCCTAGAATCATAGAATCATGGAATCACAGAATCATAGAATGGCTTGGGTTGGAAGGGACCTCAGAGACCATCTAGGTCCAACCCCCCTGCCATGGACAGGGCTGCCAGCCACTAGCTCACTAGATCAAACTGCCCAGGAACCCATCCAGCCTGGCCTTGAACACAGCCAGGGATGGGGCAGCCACAGCTTCTCTGGGCAGCCTGTTCCAGCGCCTCACCACTCTCTCAGTGAAGAATTCAGTACTATTCAAACAGTTTTAAATGTTAACTCCGAAGGAAAAACACAGGTACCTATGCTTTAAACTACTCCTTTATGGTTTATAAAGGTGATTATGCTGGATTTTTTTACTATTTTATTTTATTCTGTTTTTTTGTCTGTCTTGCTTTTTGTGCTTTATATTCTTGCTTTAGAAACATGTTATTTACTTTCAGTTACCTGCATGGAAGTCTAGAAGATCAAAACACTTCTGTGGGGTAATGAAATCCCAGACTCCAGAAACTTGACCTGAATTTCCAGCATCCTTTAATTAAAGAATAAAAAGGTAGAATCTATAAAGTTTTCTGGAAAATGCATTTCTGACATCAGTTTCTTTAAAAATGTGTATTTCTAGACATTTCTTGTATTTATTAGGTCCCTTAAAGGTTGCCTGCTATATCTTCATGGCCATTGTGGCAAGAATACCTGAAATACGGAATCATCTACCCCTTGGAGAATCTGAAAACAATTTTCTAAACATTCAGTCTCCTGTTATTGCAGAGATATCCAGAAATAAAATATTTCCAAATATCCATGGTTTCCATTTTTTTTTTTTTTTGACTACAGGCTTTCCAAAGGAGGAGGAATTAATTTGAATAGACAAACTGAGCAAAACACATTATGTTTTTTTGTGCATTATGATCTGAAAAAAGTGGCTTTTGTACTGGTTGGATTTGTAATACTTATCCACAGCACTTTAAGGAATAAATGTACTTTGACTTCTGTAGAAGTCTTGAGAAAAGGTTGCTTGCTGCTTACATGCATTTTTATGTAATATTACTTAAAACTACATGAAATAAGGCAATGTAGGACATATTCTTGTAAAAGCTTAATATACTGTTGTTTGGTGACCGTCATCAACATGCAACACATATTTCTTTGATATTTGAGAAGCATTGATAGAATGTGTATTAAAGTATTTGACGTTGTGTTTTACCAAAAATGCAAAATAAAGATATTAAAATGTACAGTAATACCGTTTTTATTTTTTTTCTCTCTCTTAGTCAACACTTTCAAAAGAATGAAAAAAAAACCAATGAATACTTTATGAGTGTGCTGAAATTCTAAATGTCCTTATTAATTTGTTGTCTTAGCTTTCCTTCCTGTTTCCAAAAATTGACTAGAAGCCTTTACTACACTAGTCAACAACAAAGCTCAAAGGCCTGCCTTTTCTTTTTCATGAAGAACAAGCATTATTTTCTATTAATTTCCATGAAATGTTCAATGTAAGCTTAGTCTTTTCCTCAAAAACTCATACACTGAAGCTGATGAATTTTCTTGAAAAATTTCAAGTTAAAAGAAATATATAAATAACTTCATTAAGGAAGTTGATTCTACTTGTTATATGTAATATTAATTGGTTTAGGATGATAATTCATAGATCTTTTGATTCTAAATGTCTGGCTATCAATAGAAGTTTGGTACAGTCAAGGTTAAAGCAAAAACAATTAAATCAACAGCTTTCTAAATGTGAATGTATTTGAACGCGTATTGCATATCACAATGTTACAGGTACATGCATAAATCGTTTTTCTTACATGACTGTTACACCTTAGATATTTTGTACATGTGACATCTCTGGAAACAAACATAATCATATAAATAAGTGCCTATACCAAATATACAGCCTGAGGATATATTTAAATACAAAGGTGTTCTGGAATTTTCTTCAAAATCAGTGTCAGATGTCAGCATTCTTGCCAGATTGCACCTTCAAAATTATTATCATATCTGTCTACGTCGCAGTGTAGTTTCTGATGTGTAAAGAGTTTGTTTAGATTCAACAATACTCTGATACCATTCTTCATACAGGGAAACAATTTATTACACAAGTAGTCTCATTATCAGTAAGACAATTAGTTTGGAGGAAGGAGCTTTTCAATGAAAATAAATATATATGTAATTAGACCATGCTGTTGTTCTCCACTGTTAAATTCTGGTCTTAGCAGGAGATTTTCGTATCCATGGAGATGGGAGACTTTTTATATATGTAAGATAAATGTCTTAACCCAAATCTGGAAATAGTTCATATCTCTATGGATTTTTATTGTGTCCTAGAATCACACAGTGGTTTTGAAATACTCTTTAGAGTTGGTTATGAAGAAGAATATTCTTTAACAAAACTCATTTTAGTAAAGAAATAGAGTGCAATGTAAAATAATCAAATAAACCAGCATTTGTTATTTTCTTTAATAATGATATTCTAATTTCTAGGTCTAAAGATGCATATTCACCACTATAATGTATTAAGCTTAAATCACTATGAAGCAAACTTTAATTTATTTGTTTAGTTGTGTCACGATCCAATGTCATGAGAGGTTTCTTAACGATCCCAAGAGACGAAATTAAGACACAAAAAAGGTCAAATGCCATAAACTAAACTTAATTTTATTATCAGAAATCGAGAGACTATAGCAATAGGACAGAAGAGAAAGGGAGTAAGGTAGAAGAGAGAGACAGAGAGAGAGAGATAGACAGCAGGGCAAAGGGATTTCGCCACTTCTCAGGTCCAGCGAAGTCTGGGTGTCAAGGTCTGCCGGTCTTTGGTTGCGGTGGGTCGTCGTCCAAGGCGTGATGGTGAGTTGATGTT
>VXAV01005688.1:58032-69009 GCA_013399715.1 Alectura lathami | reverse complement strand
TATAAAAGAAAAAGTATATCTCTACTTTTAGGACTGTAATCCAAAACAGAAAGAAACAGCTCTCTGGAGTTCTGGATAAAGTTCTTGAGAAAAAGCAATTTATATATTTTCTTCTTCCTCAGCACTTTATAATTCATGAGTTCATGCAGCCATACAGTGAATTTTCTGACTGACCATTAAGGTGTTCAGCATGTTGACTGTTCTGAACTGCCACTTGGGTGTTGAAATCCTGTGAACAGTTCAGTTAGCCTAAGTCTTTCTGTTTATATGCTTAGCTCCACAGCTGAAATAGCTTAATATACTAAATTACTTAATTTTTTTTAACTGAATTTACTCAGCCCCTATAGTCTTAGGGTATACTACATTTTCTGTTAAGACATGCCCCACATTGTTTTCCGTCCATTTTATTTGGACATAAGACTATCAAAGAATGTACCAGGACAACAATTTTGTTCTGTTTGTCTATGTATTCTGTACAGTAACTTACATTTTCCTTGATACTATTTCGCATGGAAATATATTGTAATGAATGTTTTTTTTTTTTTGTTTGTTTTGTTTTGTTTTTTTCCCTCTAAAACTATGGACTTTAAACTTGATTTTTTCCCCCAATAGATAGTCTAGATTTGTAATACATTTTGTAGTGTGTTTTGTTGAAGTTTTTCTGTTGACTGTTTGTGACTAATGTATTGCTGCACACTGCAACAAAAAGGCTAAGATACCTAATATCATAATCAAAATAGAAGAAACCATGTTCCACACTAGTACAGTATGTTCTACAATAATAATTTGAATAATGTAAAGAATAACAGACTATTATTATGGCATATTTTTCTGATGTGAGGAAAAACAAATGTCTTCATTTAGGCTTCTATAATCTCTGTGCATCTTTTCCACATTATCAAGGACAAAGGAAAGAGAGGATCATAATAGAATACAGGAATAATAAATAATATGATACTTTTACTCTTGTCCATTTTCTTCTCTAAGGACAACAGCAATGAATGTGTTCTTAAATACTGTCATTCAAAAAACACAATTACATACTTTTATGTCTTGCATATTTCACTTCTTACCATTTCTGTGTTATCTAGGTAGTATCAGGTAATGTCAGATGATAATCAGAGGGAAACAACAGCAGAAAATTATTCAGGACATTCATTTTTAACAAAGATGCCCTGTATAATGGAAGGTTGCAAAGAGTGTATTCAAGCAGTTATGCTATCTGTATGAGCAGTGTTTCGAGGTAAAGAATGCTCATCCACCTTGACTGTGTTCTTAAAAAAGGTATGGTACAGAACCAATAAACTTAAAATCTTATGAAAGATAATACCCTATTTAATTGGAACCTGTAAAAAGGAAACCAAAGGGAAATCTGGTGTGTCCTGAAACATTGCCACCTAAGTGTACATTGTCAGAAGATTTTATCTTTCCAAAACAGCTAGTTTCGATATAGTATGAATAGAGTGAGCTCTAGTAAAAAATATAACATGAGAACAAGTCCTCAAGTTGTACAGCTTCCCTGATTAAATTCAACCATATCAGTGAATGCTTCATGCTGTATCAAACAATACCAAATAGATTGTATATAGTCCTTGTATGCTTTTTTCTCATTTAATTTTTATGTTTCTAATACTATAATTAATTTTCTAATACTATAATTTTATACTTACATTTTATGTGTTGCTGTTTGTTTTCCTACTCATTTGAAATATGAATGAAAATGTAACTGGCCCAGATTTGAGAATATGACAAATAAAAGGACACCAAAACTGGTTAGGAAAACAGGAAAATATTCCTTTATCATCCCATGATTTGACTGAAAGTCCACGAAACATTTTCTTTGGCTGCAGCAGGTTTTAGTTCAGACTGTAATTAAACAGTTGGGAAATGGTTGCATAAGCAAAATGATTTCCACTTATCAAAGCTGAATACTCAATTAACATATTTTAGATTTTTCCTTTTCATCACCCCTCTTAATCAAAAGGGAATCAAAGTTGGATTCAAAGAGAATTCAAGTTGAACTTTGAGTTTGAATCTCAGCTCTGTTGTTCGGTTTGTATTTCAATATCTGTGTAAAGTTATTCTATCATTTTGACTTTGCAGTGCAAATTACTTGACATAAAACTGAGAGGGGTGAGGAAAGGGAAATGTAAGTAACAGAAGATTTTGCCTTTACTAGGGAATAGGCAGACATCGTAATGAAAAGGACGTTTACATATTCTTTACGTCTGCTAACTTTGAGATCCTATGATTTGATACAATCTCTTTCTGCCTATATATATATATATATATACTTTTGGGGGTGGAGAACTCTGTGAAACAGAATTCTAAGTGCAAAAGAACTCTTCTTCCAAAAGAATTTTTATCATGAGATTAAGATCAAGCTTTACATTTCTACACCCTTTAGAACAGTGTTGGCAATCTTATTTCTAACCAATGTTAGATTGTTGAACCCTTCTCTTAGTGCTCTGATATGTCATGTGTATGAATTATCTACTGTCATGAATTCATATTATGCAGCCTGTTATTTTTCTCTAAGCTACATGTCACTTTTTATTTAGTAATGAAGAAAGAGTTAATATGGAAAAGAATCACAGTGCTGTATTTCATAGATGATAACTTATATACAATCTATTTGCAGTATTAATTTAAATGTTTACAAACTATATTTATTATAAATGGAGGAAGAAAGAACACTGGCACTGTATTTTTTATTCCAAGAGCACTGAATGCTCTTCACCAGGCAATTAATATAGCAATACTTTTATTTATACACATTTTAAAATTAAATTATTTAAAGTATTTTAAAAAATTGTAAGGGCAATTTTAAACACAGTTTATAGAAAGTATATATTCTAAGATTATTTATCTTTATTTGCTTCTGCATAATTCTACTGACTGTGTTTATCTCTATATATACTATATTGGGACGAAAAAGTAATCTGCAGTCCTTAATAATGTGAGATTACTCCATTCTTGAATATTTTTTATTCAGCTGAGGATTTTTTGACTTAGAATGCGAAGGCTGGCCATCCTCAATGATGCTCTTTTTCAGTTAGTTTTCAGATCTGAAAGACTATCAAATCAACTATATGGAGTAATGTTGATTTGTTTTATATTAGTGACAGTCTAATTATATATTGCTGCCCTTTAAAACTCAGTTTATATAAACTTCCAGTCATTTTCAGGAAGACCTTATGAAAAACACTAATTTCACTATGACAGTATTATCATAAAATCATAGACTCTTCCCCACACCTGTAGCATTGCATGGGGTTCTTCTGACCAAAGTGCAGGACCCAACACTTGGTCTTTTTGAACCTCATACAATGGGCCACAGCCAGCCTATTGAGATCCCTTTAAAAAACCTTTCTAACTTCAAGCGTATCAGCACTTCCACATAACTTTGTGTAGTCTGTAAACTTACTGAGGATGCACTCAATTCCCTCATCCAGGTCACTAAGAAAGACATTAAAGAGAACTGGCTCCAATACAATCCCTAAAATATCTACATAACTGAAAAAAAAAAAAAAAACCCTTCTACTTCTGTCTGATAGTTTTGATACATTTATTATTTACTTTTTAATTATAAAATTTGTTTCCAAGTCTTCTGGCATTTTACTGCTTAGTCAATTTTCCTGCTGCAATTACTTCTGTGCATGATGAAGGAAGTGATGCACGAAAAACTTACTCCAGTCTAATTTGGAAGAAAACGTTCCAGATCAGTCCAGATAAGACTGGGACTTAAGCTATGAGTGAATAATAGGTTTGAAACTGAGGTTCACCCTTAGTTAGATTTGTTGTGCAGCCTCTATGCACACCTCGTGTTCTTGTCACTAATTCTTAGGGTGGTCCAGAACCCCTCCAGACAGTCCTCTGCAGCAATGAGCTAATATACTATTTTTGAAAGAAGAGACCATCCTGTAACTGTGTGATCTGGACATTCACAATTAAGTATTTAAGGGATAAAACAAACACCAAACAAACAGACAGACAAAGAAAGAAAAAGAGATAGAAATCAAGATGTGGGAATATTAAAATATTATAACAGTTTTCTTTCTGTAAACATATACAAATATATATAGAGACAGTCTGGTAGAATTCTATAGTAAACTTCTTAATGATTTATACCTTGGGCACAATGTGTTTTCACCATAAATCTAATGATATAGCACACATACATCATCACAGTTACAATGCTATGGTGATATACTACACTAATACATCATTAAATAACCATGATAAGAACTGTCATTTTGGTGATAGTCTGGTCCATCTTAACAGGAACATGTATTCCAAAGGATGGAGTGTAGATTGAAAATATATTTGTCATTATTTATTCATTAATTTAATGTCGTAGAAGAAAATATCAAAATCAACATGCTTTATAAAATCCCTTAAGTAGAAACTAATAATGTTATGTAAAAGCAGGAATGTCTTGGTATATGCAATCATCTAGAAAAGTAGGAGTTTCACCACTGCCATTAAAAGTAAAAATAGCTCACACTACCAGATTTTGTTAAAACTAATCTAAAACTATCACTAATTTATTAAAGTGTTTTCAACTGTTCTCCCACAAGTATTTATTCATCATCCAGACTCAGTGTTAACAGCTTATCTCTACGTGTGTTAATGTATTTAAAATAGTAACATGATCCAATGTATGCATAATTGTCAATGGAAAGTTTCCTAGTTAAAGAATATCTCCTCAGATGTATCTGGAAAATCATAGAATCATAGAGTGGTTTGGATTGGAAGGGACCTTAAAGATCATCTACCTCCAACCCTCCTGCCATTGGGGGGTTGAAACACCCCCCACTAGACCAGGTTGCTCAGAGCCCCATCCAGCCTGGCCTTGAACACTTCCAGGGAGGGGGCAGCCACAGCCTCTCTGGGCAACCTGTGCCAGTGGCTCACCACCCTCACTGGAAAGAATTTCTTCCTAACATCTAGCCTAAATCTCCCCTCTTCCAGTATGTGGCCATTACCCCTCATCCTGTCGCTCCATGCCCTTCTGAAGAGTCCCTCCCCAGCTCTCCTGCAGGCCCCCTTCAGGTACTGTAAGGCCGCTATCAGGTCCCCCCGGAGCCTTCTCTTTTCCAGGCTGAACAATCCCCAACTCTCTCAGCCTGCCTTTGTGGGGAGGTGCTCCCCTCTGGCCATCTTCACGGCCCTCCTCTGGACCCCCTCCAACAACTCGATATCCTTCTTGTGTTGGGGGCCCCAGAACTGGATACAGTGCTCCAGGTGTGGACTCTACAGTGCTCCAGGTGTGGACTCATCTGTGATATTTCAGCATTAGATGTTAAATATGTATAAATTATATACAACAAATATTATATTTATTATATATTATACATTATGTATTATGTATTAGCTATTACTTATTATCTATTATCTATAATATATGTTATATGTTAAACATTAAACATACTATTATCAGCATGAGTGTTTCAGACTGGGTAAATAAGTATGCCTGAATTTGACGATATAAACTTAAAATGAAAATATTAACACTTCAAAGAATGTTTATATGCCCGGGTACCTGATACGTTAAATAATGCATAGGAATATATAGGATAGTCTATTGTAGATTAACCCAGTGGGCAGATAAACACCACAGTCTTTCACTCAGTCCACCTCCTCCCAGTGAGTTGTAGAGATAATTGGAAAAAAAAAAAAAAAAAGAGAAATAGAAATAGAACTCATATGTTGAGACAAAAACTATTTACTATGACATAAACATAAGACAGAAATAATAGTAAAGCTTTTTAGAAATTATAAATTTTACTATTATTTGCTTACAAAATGTTATAAAACAAGTGATGCACCATACAATTTCTCACCACCCACTGACCAGTGCCCAGCTAGTCCCTAAGCAGCAACTGCTTCCACAGCCCACTCGCCTTAGTTTTATAATTTTACATTATGTAAAATGCTATGGGTTGTCCCTTTGTTCAGTTTAGGTCAGCTGTCCTGGTTCCGTCCCCTCCCAACTTCTTGTCCCCCTCCAGCCCCTTCGCTGGCAGGACAGTATAAGAACATGAAACATCCTCTGCACTGTGCAGCCCTGCTCAGCAACAACTAAAATATTGTTTGTTTGTTTTTTCTTCACAAAGCCAAAACACAACATCATACCAACCTCTATTAAGAAAATCAACTCTGAAACCAGCCCACAATCCACTTATTTAAATAGCGAGGTCTCATACTGTTTTTCTTCAGAGCTTGACAGTTGTATTTGAATCTTACTTGAACATCCAGAGCCTGAAGTATGAAAACTGGATTTAGTTACAGCCAGAATATTTAATTCATAAATTAACATTATAATAGTGTTTTGTTTGTTTGTTCTTCTTGGGAGAAATCATCTGATTTCATTAGCCAAATTCATAAGTCTCAATATTTCCAAACTGTGACATCAGGAGACCATAAGTTGCTGGAGGAAGGTGAAACAGTTTATGCCTTTACCAGCTAGTTTAAGTTCTGCAGTGTATGCACATACACAAGAGAGGCATGATGTCTGTGAGATGACACTTCATACAGTGTCCTACTAAATCACATTGGAGTAAATTTACTTTAAAAAGATCAAAATCACATACAAATGTCATTTTTTATTTTGCTGACTAGTATTTTCATCTTTTTAAAAACTTTCTGATAAGCTTTTATGCTGACTTGGGCTTTTCCTACTTTGTATTTTTCCTACTCAGCATTCTTTGAGACCTTAAAATATAGATTGAATATATTTTAGTAAGCATCAATCTGTCACTGTTCTGGCAATTAATTAATAGCCAGACAGAAACTCTGGAACCCAGCCTATACAGCCTTATATATTTAGTTCTTAGATATTTGCACATGGTATGTTATAGTTATATACAGACTTTCAGTTCTGATATACAAAAACTACATTAATTGCTGACAAGTCTACTTCTTATATTAGTGTCTTGAGAAAATGAACTAATGAAATTTGTATAAAATTTGGATGATTAAAGATCTAAGCAAAAAGGATCTAAGGAAAAATTAAGTAAAAATATTTGTTAAAAGAAATTGTTAAAAGAATTCCACTATCATATATCACTTTAACACACTATAAATATTAGAATCAATATTCTTTTTTTTTTTTTTTTTTTTGAATTACTTTTAATGTGGGTGCTCGAAGTGGTCTTTTTCTTTATCCCAATGCCTACTAATTTAAAGTGAATTTCTACAATATGAAGAAGATAGTAACGTTTATAGACACAGTAAAGACACAAATTTTATTACATGGAATTTTCTTTGTGTCTTGCCTCAGATAGCTACTCAGTCTTTTACAACTAATGATCGTTTGACTTTCCTTCTGTCTTCCAAGGCTAATGGATTCCTTATGTTTCCAGTTGCTAGCATCCGTTTCTGCTCCATGTTTGCCAAATGGTTTAACTGACAAATACAATTAAATTAAACTCCAACAAATTTGTCTCAGTGTGTATTTAACTTGATGTTTACCACTTTTGAAGAAAAATCTGTGTACCTTCCTCCCACAATGTGCGTATTTCTTGTACACTTCTTGTCAGGAACCTCAAAATTCTTGAGTTAATGAGATCATCATTACTGTTAGATACTAGTATATGTAAAGGAAAACTCAAGTGAAATAATGGTAAAATCATACAGAGGAAAGGAAAGGAAAGGAAAGGAAAGGAAAGGAAAGGAAAGGAAAGGAAAGGAAAGGAAAGGAAAGGAAAGGAAAGGAAAGGAAAGGAAAGGAAAGGAAGCATGTCTTGCTGTTAAAAATAATTAAATAAATAAATATATCTAAGAGAGACTGAGCTTTGAGAGCCTGGTTTGTTTTGGAACACTAGTTAGCTTGTATAGGAGGTATAATTACAGAGACAATTCATAGCATCCATCCATGTCCATCAGGCTGGCCTCCTTCTATTTTACCACTGCTTCCACATTGCTCCATGTGTTCCAAGGCTGAAGCCTGATACCCTCAGTTCCCACTATGTTCTCTCTCCATCCTTGCTGATGCTGTATAACACTCATACTACATGTTTGTATAGTTTAGTGTATCACAAAGCAGCAGTACCACTTTTAATGGGAAAAAAAATATCATTCAGTATAAATAGCTTATCTCCATTAGGTCCTGAAGAAATTTTATATTAGGCAAAGCAGTTAGATGTGGAGGAGACTGGATGACACCAGCTAGAAGAAAGAGAATGGAAAGACATAGTTGTGTACCCGTAGTGAACAGAGTACGGTACAAACAGTATGGAGAGAAACAGGATCTAGTAATTAAAATACAGATGTGTTACTAAAAGACGAGAACAATGGCAGAAGAAAGAAAAATAAGTTTTGGAAGTACACGTAGCCTACACCACGTCACCGCCAATCAGAATGCGAGGACTCTGCCACATGGATGTAAAAGAATGATGAATCGGCATAAAGGACAGGCGCGTGTACGGTCTGATTCCTTTAAACAATAGAAGCATAACATATAAAATGTTGTTTGCCTGCATAATAAAAGAAGCTTGCTTTTCTCTATACTTTCAACGTCTGTGTCATGTCCGTCTCTACAGCGACAGTTAGAGGTCTGATCCTATGTCTCTCATGAAGATCTCATGAGATCTTTCATGAGATGAATGGACAGGTCTGCCAAGAGTTCAAGAAAGTTTAGCTAGAGGCTATTCAGAGATATATTGATAACCAAGAGCATCTTCCCTGCCTTGTTTCCCTGATGGTTTGAATATGGAGGAACCTAAGATAAGTTTACCTGCTTGAAGTGTGGGTAAATGGATGGAATTTTGAAAGCATATTTGCAAGAATAGGGGTATTGAATTTGTGTACCAAAGTGAAGCTATATTTTTTTCTAAAAATTGTAAATGCCTCAACTGAAAATTGGCCTGTAGATCTTAACTTCTACCTAATCAGTGAGATCCAGAGATAAGAGCAAAAAGATATTAAATCACAAGTAAAAGCATATTCCGCATTCCATGTAATTTTTGCCTAAGGATATTCATACTCATACTAGATTCTGTTCCCCAGTAATTTCTATTTAAATAAATAAGCCCTTTTATTTTGTGTGAACTACTGTAACCTGTACACCTAAAATCTTTCTTGAAAAATAGAATGATCATCTGTCTGTCCTGTAAACTCTGCTACATTCCCAGTTTTGGGAAATGACTGAGATCTCCAGTCTCACCCAAAGATGACAGAGATTTTACACAGTATCATTTAGTATCTCTCAAGAGGAAAAGGTTTTTATCCTTTCCTATGTAAGTGTATAAACTATAGGATTCATTTTTCATTGTATTTACTAGACTGCAGGGAGTTAAGTTCCAACCCTCCAAATAAAACTGTTCTCTTGTGCATCCAGGTGATAATTCAAACATAACGGCGCCTGCCTAACTGTGACTGTGTGCTCGCCCGTGCCTCCAACCTCCTCCTTTGGCCTGGCCATTATGCCCAAGGCCTTGCTCTTGACTAATAACACTGTGCTGCTAAATACTATGATTATGAGCCAATCACCTTACCCCATAAATAGTGAGCAGCTTGAGAGTCCCTTGCACTCTAATCCTCAGGACAAGGCTGCATGTGATCTCTCCAGTTCCTTCTAAATACTGAGAAGCCTGAGTGACTGTAGTCTTGGGATAGATTATGTGGAGTAATTGTTGGAAATAACTCATTGGGATATTCCCCTCTTACAAGTTCTGAGAGTTCTGTTCACACATGGTCAAGCTCTCTAAGGTTAGTTGTAAGAGCCTAGTTGAACATAACTTGGCCTGTAGCGCTATAGTGGCTATTTAATACACCTTTAGGTGTATTCCCTACAACCAAATTCCCTAAGGTTGGTTGTGAGAGTCCATTTGAATGTGACCAGGCATGCAGAGCTATCGTGGATATTGACCCTTTTAATGCAACAGTAACCAACCAAGCAGAACGGAAAGGAGCTTCTGATCCCTGGATCACGGTTTATTCAAAAGGTGACTTTCTGGTCACAGAACTAGTCAACAAAGAAAGAGCAACAGTGCTGATGTTGTATGAAGCCCAAAAGATTATTTATCATAAAGCAGGGAAAGCTTACAGTGATCTTTTTTACTGAAAACTCTAATCCTATTTTTACGTGTTTTGAATTTTAGCTCCCTTAAATCAAATCATACCGCATATTTCTGAAGTTAGTATGTACAATATTTGGTACTTTTATATTGTGCCATCAGAATTAATTAAAAATCCAATGTCTTTTTTTCTGGTTTGAAAAAATCTGATAATTTTACCTTTGTAAAGTTGAGGCACTATTTTCAAGTGTTAAAATTTTCAGTGGGGTGTGAAGCATAACTGATGCATAACTACTCAGAAATGCTTAAATACATAAATATTACTTTTAGATGACTTCAAACAGTTCCATCTATCTTGTACTTGTAACATCTAAGTATCTTTGGTCTTTTATTTGTACAAAAAAATTATTTTATTTTTATTAATACCCAGAGGGTAGTGGTCAATTGCTCAATGTCTGGACCGAGGTCACTAAGAATTGCTGTCCCTCAGGGTTCCATACTGGGACTGATTCTCTTTAATATCTACATCAATGACATCAGAATGGTTTTAAATTGAGAGAGTGGAGATTTAGACTGGATATAAGGAAAATGTTTTATAGAATGAGGATGATGAAGCACTGGAACAAGTTGCCCAGAGAAGTGGTGGATGCCCCGTCCCTGGAGACCTTCAAGGCCAGGCTGGACAGGGCTCTGAGTAACCTGATCCAGCTGTAGATGTTCCTGTTCACTGCGGGGGAGTTAGACTAAATGACCTTTAATGGGCCCTTTCAACTCAAACAACCCTATAATTTTATGTTTCTATTTTTTATTTTTGCTTAAATTTTGTCATTAAAAAAAAATTGGCAAAAAATATACTATTGATCTTCGTTAAAATTGATAAGGAGATATATTTTTGGCCTAAGGGAGCTTTCAATACAGTGGTATAACCCTTTCCTAAAACTAATCTGTATAAACA
>VXAV01005688.1:10662-41568 GCA_013399715.1 Alectura lathami | reverse complement strand
TGGTGCACAGTATCTTAAGGGATTTGGTTAAAAAGAATAACATCATCAACAAAAAAATCCGACAGTGCAATTTTCTATGTGGGCTCTTCTTACCTTGACATAATATATTTTTAATTGTCACTTCAGGTATGTTTGAATAAAGACTTTTTGGAGCCTGGAGGCAAAAGTGAAATATTACTTAAATTATTCCTGCTTTTAAGGATATTCATGATAAGACAAATTATACAATCAGAGATACGATTCTATGAACATTAGAATGCCCATTCTAACAATACTAGACTTGTTTTAATTATTCTCTATAAGATAAATTAGCATATATTTGATTTGTTTGTACTGCTTAACCATCACTGACAAACAGATTACACAACACTACTATTCACTTACTAGCTGATTTAATTAAAACCGCAAATACTGCATCTAAGTGTTGCTGAAGAGTAACCTTTGTTGCTTAGTAACACCACATAAAATCGAAGTGGTGACACACAAAGCTACAGTCCTGCTGTATTAATTACTGAATTTTCTATGCTTATGAACAATATGCTTAGTTTGACTTAGCATATTTTACCATTTTCATATTTTCTTATAAAATTTGCCATCATCATTATCAGTCAATTTTACATTGATTTACATATTGTATTATTAGCTGTTGTGTATCAGAGTGCAGTACATTTTTGTTAATATATGAAAAACAGAGTTCTGATATATAGCAAAATAAAATAAGAAATTGAATATATCGTAAAAACATAAAGAAGTTTATATTTCTTAGCAGAACATGGAGAGGAGAAAATTTGTTATTGAATTTGAAGATCTTTATTAAAGAATGATTGGTAAAGAAAAGGTTGAGCATCTAGTACCACAGTTTTATTTAAAATATGATCAACATTCAGCATTGAAGATTTAACATACTGAAAATTAATTGTCCAGACTTGTAATCTTTATCAGAAATTGCCCAATATTTTAAGGTAAAAAAAACTATTAAAAAACAAATTGAAATTAGGATTTTGGGGCATTGGAATTATTTAAATGCTGTCTTTAAAAAGAGATCCCTTACTTGCTGTTCTCTAATATTTCTTGCTTAGTGTTTCGACTTTTATTTCAGAGACATGACGGGTTTTTGTTTTTCAGCTGACTAAGCAACCTGGGACTATATAAAATAAAACAAACAACTAACTAATTTCTGTGAGGTATCATAAATTAAAAGGTTGCAGAAGGCTGACTTCAGGTGGAAACAGCATCATAATTCACTGTGTGGAGAAGATGTTCGAATTATAGATAGTCATTACATTGTGAAGAAAACATAGCCTTAAATACAGACAGTGCACTTATGCACTGATACTTAAATGTGAGTTGCAGTTTCAATTTTAAACACCTTTTTCTTCTGGAGCTCCTAACTTGGTCATAAAACTTTAGTCAGGACTAAACAATGTTGCACAAATTATACATTTACAGAATAAGCTGATAAGTTGTAAATACTCTTAAAAATAAACAAACAACAACAACAACAAAAAAAAAAAAAACAGAAGAACAACTGGTACTATTTGTGACTAAAAATGCTGACTAAGTATTATTTGACTATGGTTCAAAAATATGTAAAGTTTTCCTAATATATTTTTCATATAGGAGAAGGAAAGGAAAGCAAAGCAAAAAGGATAGCTACAGGGTTACACATATTGAAAATGCTTCACCTAAAATCAAAGCAATATATTTATAACAGAAGAACAGGATTATCTCCATTAGAGAACTTTGGAGAACTAATACTTTAAATACTTAGTTCTAAGTATGAGTAAACAAGAAAACAAAAGATTGGAAAATGCTGATGTTTATAAAGAGGATGAAAATTAATCTATATACTTTTGAATTTGCTTCTTTCTCCTTAAATTATGGAAGTTATTAGAACATATATATACTGACAAATAAGTAAAACCTCAATGAATTAAATGAACATGATGAGATCTTACACAGGAATATACTGTGCCAGATGAAAATTCTTATTTTGTTGTACTGAAGGGAAAATGATAGTTTTTGGAGAAGTCATAACTGGAATTTACTGAGGTCTCAAACTGCAGTTAATGGCTCAATGTCAAAATGGAGACCGGTGATAAGTGATATCCATCCAGGATTGGTACTGGGGCCAGTGTTGTTTAGCATCTTTGTTGGGGATATGGACAGTGGGATCGAGTGCACCCTCAGCAACACTGAGGACGACACCAAGCTGTGTGGTGTCAGTGACTTACTAGAGGGAAGGGATGCCATCCAGAGGGACCTGGACCGGGTTGGGAGGTGAGTCCATGTCAACCTCATGAAGTTTAACAAGGCCAAGTGTAAGGTGTTGCACTTGGGTCAGAGCAATCCCAAGCACAAATACAGGTTGGGCGTAGAATAGCTGGAGGGCAGCTCTGAGGAGAAGGATTTGGGGGTGTCGGTTGACAAAAAACTCAACATGAGCCAACTATGTGCACTTGCAGCCCAGAAGGCCAACCGCATCCTGGGCTGCATCAAGAGAAGCATGTCCAGCAAGGTGAGGGAGGTGATTCTTCCACTCTACTCTGCCCTTGTGAGACCCCACCTAGAGTACTGCGTCCAGGCCTGGGTCCCCCAAGACAATAAATTCAATGTCTCATCTGGAAACAATAAATGAATGGATAAAGAATAAGCATATGTATATTCATAAAATATTTTATAACGATGAAATTGTATCAATAATGGAATAAATCTGTGAAAAGAGAAACTTTGGTCCCCCAGGTAAGAAAGCTGTTTCTAAGTATAAGCTAGAAGCCTTAGTACCTTTGTTCAAGACATTGATGTGACCTTTTTAGAGTCAGTGTACAGATTTGGTTACTTGAGTTGGAGGAGGATCGTGGGCTACTATATGGAATAAAATACAAAAAAAAAAAAAAAAAAAAAAAAAAGAAAAAAAAAAACCAACACATTTTTAAATTGTAAAAGAAACAAGCAAAGCATGACTCAATGACTAACTTAGCAAATGAAGATTCAGAGATTTGCCTATTGTACATACTGGAGAAAAAGCTCCAGCACTTGATCCTGTCCTTGATCCACTATCCATACTTCTTTGCCTTAAATATAGGGATTAAACAGCTGTCTACTTTCTCTGGTCTTTCAAAGGATCCTTCTGTTGTAGTGTTGCAGATGGTCACAGAAAAACAGGAGCTGATTGCTACTTCAAGAGTGCACCACTGAGATTCCCTGAGTCATTGACTGGAGAGCCAAGGATTGATCACAAAAATTTGCTCATTCTTTAATGGCCAGTACAAAAGTCTATTGGAGAGTTAAGACTAACAGTGGACTATTGTGGCCTGAATGAAGTGATGACACTGCTGACTGCTACCATTTTGGACATGCTAGAAGTGGAGTCAAAGCCAGCCAAGTGGTACATCACAGCTGATGTAGCTAATGTGGTTTTCTCAACCCCTTTGGCAGCAGAGTGCAGGCCACTGTTTGCTTTCACTGGAGGAACTTCCAATAAACCTGGAATCAACCACCCCAGGGGGAAAAACACAGCCTTACCATTTGCCATGAAGTGATTCAGACCATGGAGGAACAGGGTGAAGATCCCAAACACCTGCAATATGTGTATGACATCATCACGTGGGGCAACACAGCAGACGTATTTGAGAAAGGAAGTGAGGTTCAGAACACCAAATCCAGGGTGATTCAGACAGACACAATGAGGTGCCCAGTGCAATAATGCAGTTTAATGAAATGTTCCATACTTTTTACACCGAGAGCAATGGGTGCTGGGACAATCAGCATTGAGTTACATGTTTAGCAAAAGCTGTTTCTTTAGTTAACACTAGAGAATCTTTCAACTGAGCTGGCCTTGCCAAATCAAAAAGCCTATAGGCTGTAGAAAGGTAGAAAGTGCCTTTAGTGTACATGGAAAACATATTGGTGAAGACAGACTAGGTTATTCCTGCCTCAGGCAAAGGCAAGAACATCCATGGGATTGCTTTTTCCCAAGGACCTGTGTGCACTTGGTGGGTAATGCAGAATGATAAGGAACTCTGATGTGTACCTTAGGGGGATTTGATTTTGAGTGAGAATAGCCAATGATTTGAACTATATGATGTCACTTGCTATATAACGCTGTATATCATCACTGCTATGGCAGCTATATACCATGTCAATGGCATTACAGTAAGAGTCACCCAAACTAATGAAGAATGAATCTTGGTGGAACTGGGCAGGTGAAAAGGTGTAGATTAAAGGGTGGATACTATCCTGATTTTCNGGGTGGATACTATCCTGATTTTAACTGGAATAGAGTTAATTTTCCTGATAGTAGCTGTGTGTTGCTGTGTTTTGAATTTAAGATGGAAATTATATTGATAACACAGAGATGTTTAGTTGTTGCTCTGCGGTACTTACACTAAGTCAAAGACTTTTTTTCTTATACTGCGCTGCCAGCAAGGAGGCTGGGGGTGCACACAACCGAGACAGTTGACCCAAACAATTCAAAGGGATATCCCATACCATATCGTATTCATCATATTCAACAATAAAACTGAGGGGAGTTGGTGAACAATTACACTGTGCATCACTTTTTATTTAGCTATTTATCCTTCTTTTCTATTTTTTTTTCTTTCTTATAATGCTATCTTGATCTCAATTTATGAGTTCTCAGTTTTTACCGTTTCTAATTTTTTATCCCTAACCACTATGGGAGAGTATTGACTGAATGGCTGCATGTTGATTAGCTGCCTACCAGGTTAAACCACAACAGTCCTTTAACTCTGTTTGGGACTGGTTCTGTTGACTTGCTCCTAAATAAAACATCACCATCGTTCTGAAGGTAATTGACTCCTTTTACCACTCTTAAATGGCAATAAGAACAACACTAAAGAAAAAATCATATGACTTGTCCAACTTTCTACTAACAACTGTATTGGAAGGCTTTCCACCACAACATTGAACATTCTTACCTTCAGTTTTACTCTACTGAAAAAAAAAAAAAAAAAAAAAAAAAAAGACTAAAAAANCTGAAGGACAAAAAAAAAAAAAAAAAAAAAAGGCTGTACTATAGTCACAGTCTTTCTGAACAAACCAATACATAAAAAATCCCAGCATCAAAACTAAGGGTTTTCTACAGTCACAAACACAACACATAACCTTCACTGGAAATCTAGGGACAAATTATGTGCAGCCAAATATGCTGTAGAGGAAGCTTGCTCTAAATTTTGCAGGGTGATGCCCTGAAACTAATGTGTTTAACANGGACAGACACAGTGGAAAGAAATATGTAACTCAAAGACTGTGTGGGCAAAAGGCTTAAGTGTATACATAGTCACAAACATGCTGAAAATTAACAGTAATTATTCAATAATGGCACAAGAGAAGTTCTGGAACAGCAACCCAAACAAAACAGTGGTCTTAATAAAATATAAATAGTTATCAGGCAAAAGGTAATTATTTTATGAAAGGCATGAGATGATTGTTTTCAGTAGAAAGAGGCAGGACAGAACAATACAGGGAATTGTTCTCCGTTCATAAATTGAAACATTCAAGAACAAATAAAAAGCTTATAGTTCATATCACAAAGATTCATACGGTTCTGATTTCAAAAATATAACTAAAAGGTTCTGAACACTAAAGTTCACAAACTAAAGATGATCTTCAGGCTTGAGCATCCCAAAAGCTGGTTAATTTATTTAACTTCAACTATATATATGCTGTATAAATTTCAGTGTAGTTATCCAGATTTTATTCATTGCCAGTGGAGGAGAATCCATCCAAAACTATTTTGGCACTTATATCAAATGGCTTATCTCTCTGAAGGAACAGTTCTTTTTTGCTCTATAGTTATTAGTATTGTAGCTTAAATATTTAACTTCTACACAAATATGTAATATAAGGTATAAAAACTAATGCTTTTGGAAGATACATCTCTGGAAATCTACCAACAGCAGTTTCTCAGATATCATTCAACATGAACAAATATATAGTAATTAATGGAACATTTTGTGCATTTCTTTACTTCTTACTTGCATTTACTTTATGTGTGTGTTCACACATGCAATTTAACAATATTTTACATTAACGCTGCCATAGGATAAATGCCTTGAACACGACCCATGACATCGCCTTTCTCATCTTTAAATGATAACCTTTTTCTGTACTTTTACTCTTCGATATTTTAAGCCAACAGTAATCCATACATTTTATCTCCTGAATCAGTATCGGAGGAGAAAAACTGTCTAACAAAGATGTTTCTAGAATCTCTTATTTTTTAAAATGGAGGCAGGACTATATTAATTGTCTAGAAGTGTATGAATATCACTGTAACTACTCATTCACTAAGACTATCCACATCCATACACAAAGTGCAAATTGTTAAAAATACAGAGAATATGGAATTCCTTATTAGCTGCAGCATCTTTCTTTTCTTCCAAGAATAGTGACCACTTTTCTACACTCCTGAATTTATGAACTTCTGTAAAAATGTGATTTTTTTTTTTTTTTTTAAATCTCTGTCATTTGTTACAAACATAAAAATGGTTGTATTGACCTTTCAGGTGAAAGATCTCACAATTCTGTCTGGTAGGCTGAGCAGCAGTAAATTCAGGAAAGATCAACAGAACAGAGTAAATGTAGAATAATATTTATTAGCATTCTCTCTCAAGCTGTTGTAAATTGTGCAAGCCAGAGGTGGTAACTTTATATTTGTAGAATATTTTTTCCTCATTACTTTATGCAAGCACTGAATGAATTCAGGTTAATGCAAAAACTTCTACACTGCGTTAGACCAGGGAACTGTGCGGTAACTTTCAGCAACAGTAGCCACCCAAAAAAATCCTACAACAGGACATGACATGACTTTTTACAGTGCCTTTGATAACTGAGTCCTGTGTTTACTGATTTCTCTGTAAAGTATCATCTTATAGTACTTCTCTCAGATACTAGTAGTCTCATGTGATGTTCTCAATTTCATACATTACAATAAAGAGTTGACCCATCTGTTCTCTTTGTCAGAAATAATTGTAGATTTCTTTCCTATACTCCTTACTTGTATCTTTCCAAGAAGTGAATTTTGCCACTCAGTTATTCCTTATATGAAAATTGTTTTGTAACTTTGGTCATCTTCCCTAATAGCCTAGAGGATTTGTTGGAAATAGAATTTTACACTGAAAATGGATTTTAGTTTTTATTTCTTCCTTACTGGTTTCCAGCATTGGCTTTGATTTTTTGACTGTTGCTGAACTGGTGTTTTCATACTCCAGTTGTCTTTACTACAGGGTGTCACCTTTGGGGTAATAACCAGGAAAGGGTACATATGTTCTATTTTGTTTGTTTGTTTGTTTTTCCCCAACTACTTTATAATTGTTTATGCTAAGATTCATCTTCCATCTAGCTTCACAGTCTCTTGATGTTAGGAACTCTGTTTTGGGAGGTCTTCCTGCAGTTCTTCATTGTCTGCCTATATCTCCTCATGACCTAGAATAACTCCATACTATCAGCAAATTTTCTTCACTCGCTGCTCCCATCTGGTTCATTTATGAATACATTCAACAGCACAAATGCCAGCACAGATCATTAATGAGTTATAATGACCTCTAGTGACCTTTCTTTGTTAAGAGGACAGACCACTTAATTTTACCATGTTTCCTGACTTTTAGTCACTGATTTATCTGTTCAAATGCATTCTTTCCTATTCTATAGCTGTTTAGTTTCTTTAGGAGTCTTGAGTGAAGGGCTTTGTCCTAAGCCTTGTGGAAGTACAACAAGACTATGTCAAATGCATTGCCTTTACCCACATACTTGTAGACTATTGTCATGGGTTAATCAAAGATTGTCCCACGTCACAGTGCCCAGTCCTCACCTCTCCCCTCATGGAAGTCAGGTAAAGGAGTGAGAAAGGAGGAGGTGCTCGATTGAGATAAGAGAAAACTGTTTTACTTAAAATGGTAAAGGAATGTTAGACAATACAGTGTGAAAGGAATTGAGAGCAATAAATCTGACAAAATGGAAAATATACGTATAAGGAAAAGGGAGAGTCTCCTGACTGCGCAGTCCACAATGGCAAAGCTCTTGGAACCTGGAAACCACATGAGAAGGACAGGAACATCTTGGGGGTTGTAGTCATTGTGTCTTCCATGTCTTCCTCCCAGAAACCATGTGGGAGGGACAGGAGCATTTCAGGAGCTGCAGTTCTCCCTCAGCAGCTTGCTCAACATCGTCAGTTTATTACAAGATGTCATGATATGGAATGCTTATGGAAAAACACTGATAACTATTTCAGATTATGTAAATAACTTTACAAGGCAAAATTTCATAATAATAATTTACTATTTCCAGTATATCATGCTCTTGAAGCTACTGAATGAGTTCTTCATGGTGTTTTCTATCCATTTCTTCAATTTCTCCTTAGGCACATTTTAAAGAATTGACATGACATTTACCACCTTCCACCAAGCGTTCAAGAAATTTCAAGTCACAACGTTGTTCAACTAATGTATTCTTAAGCTGTGTTAGATGAACACTTGTAGATTGACATATTTAGTTAAGATTAATTTTATGTTTTTCCACAGTCTCTTCTGCAATGACTTCATCTGATGTGTCCTCCACAAATAAGAATTAGAGCATGTGGAACAAAGTTTCTTTCAAGGTAAAGATTATGTGAGCATTTTTTCAAGATTCTCTGCAAGAGTCTTGAGTTTTCTAAGCACTCTATTTTATAGTTTGGCCATAAAGACTCTTTTTTGCTTTTGTGTTTGAAGAAAACTTCAGTATTAGATTTTAAATTATATGATATGTATTCTACCAATTATTTTTGTTTTCATTGTGAATCTGTATTTAATGTTATAATTGTTTTTCTATTTTCTTTAGTTGAGCATTCTATCCGAGTTTCTTGAATGTTGCCTTTTTGTTTATAGTAAGAAATTGATATGAAAACACTTCAGGTTTTGGAGCCATCAGGACCCTATTTACCTCAAGGTTTTGTTTATTTTCTGAAGAACTTTAACATAGAAGAAAATGTAAACATAAATAGAATAATCCGTTTTCCTTTTTGGGGTACATTTATGTTCTCTTACGTGTTTTTCTTGAAGAGGATTTTATTATGGCCATTAACAGTTAATAAAAACTTGATAATTTAAATGACAAATATATCAGACAGATTTCTAAATCTGACATTTAGAAAGACGCATATATTGTTCTACTACACTGCAATGAGTGTTGTTACAAGTGTAACAGGGTTGCATGCTAAGCAGAAAGGAGGATTTGGGGGCAAATTAAGAAAAATCCGTTTACCACATGAGTATTGAACAAGAATACCAACAGAAAAGACAACAGTCTTTCATAATTTTAAGAAAAATGAGGGATGAAAGATCTCAGAATTTTGAAATCCAAGATTTTTTTTCTGACCTGAATTTCCTTCTGTCTTCTGTGTTAAATTAGAGGATATTATTATTTTTATTGTTGTTGATTTATTTTTTTTCTTACTTCCTATTAGACATTAGAATCTCCTTAAGCAAATTGTCTTAACCGCAGCCATAGTGCAACAGTCACAATTACTGCGCCCATATTGGGGTGAGCAGGGAAACTTTGATTAGTAAATTAGACAAAGACAAAAGAACATTCTAAAATTATAACATTGCTAACATTTATGATTATATTTTAATTTTTCTGTATTTATTTTTATTGTGGGAGTTTAATTCAGTTTCACTTCTGCATAGTTAATGTTAATGGTATACCAAGTCCTGTTTTTTTATAATAAACTGCATTAACATGACCGTTATAATGTTCACAGTATATCTATGCTTCTGAGTAGCGAGGTCGCTAACATTTTTTTGTAATCCATTATTGGTACATTGTAATACCACTTAATAGCATAACACATGTTTTAAGCTTCTTCCAGCTGGCATGGTCAGCCACTGCTAACTCCCAGTTCCCAGATAATGTGCATTTGATGCACATGATGATCATTCTCTGTTGCAGAGATAGAGGAATGCATAGCAATGGAGTTAATCACTAGTTCTGCATCTATAATGTTCCTATAAAGATTTATCACAATGACATGGATAGAGAAGGCCTGACTCATTTACAAGGCTGACTATACTTCTCTGTAATTTCAAACCACATTAAATACAAACCAGAGGAGACTGATGGGTGCCAGCAGAATGGAAAATCAGGCCAAGACAATATAAAAATATAGGAAAATATTCATGGATCTTAATTTTCCTCTGGAAGACCTAGAAGCTATTTACATATGTACGGAGGTATATATCTGCTATCTTTTTTACCCTGACTGTCTTTAAGCAGTTCTGCCATGTCAGTATAAGAAGAAATTCAAGAAGATAATAGATTGAAAGAATCCATAGCCTGCTTAAAAAAGACATGACGTTTTTTTCAAATTGTCAAATGTGTTTAAATACTTGAAAGAAATATTATTGACGGATCCAATGGAATGCCAAATATTAGTCTAACAAAGAAAGAAAAAAATATTAGTGGAAATATTTATATGTTCCTATCATAACTGAATAAATAAATAAATAAATAAATAAATATTTCTTAACTGTAAATATTTTGATGTCCACAATTAAAATCAATCTATGCAAATTTGATTGTATATGCAAGTATTGTATAATAAATAAAAATATTGGGAAAAGCATTTCAGTAAGTGTACACAAATCTTGGTTAATTAAAACATCCTCAGTATTATAGCTACATTCATTATAAATGTTAATTTTATTTCTAATTTAAAATATTTAAATTAATACTATAATAAGTTAGAATCATAGAATTATAGAATTGTTTGAGTTGGAAGGCCCGTTTAAAGGTCTTCTCTTTCAAATTCCCTGCAATGAACAGGGACAAATACAGCTACATCAAGTTGCTCAGAGCCCTGTCCAACCTGACTTATTCTTTATACCCAGGCAAAATCTCCCCTCCCTAAGTTTAAAAACATTTCCCCTAGTCCTATCACAAAAGGCTCTTCTAAAGGGTCTGTCTTCTCTGCTGTAGCCCCCCTTTAGATACTGAAAGGCTGCTATCAGCTCTCCTCAGAGCCTTCACTTCTCCAGGCTTCTCCAGGCATTCTCTTCTCCAGCCTTCTCTTCTCTCTCAGTCTGTCCTCACAGGGAAGGTGTTCCATCCCTTGGATCATTTTTGTGGCCCTCCTCTGGACACGCTCCAACAGCTCCATGTCCCTCCTGCACTGAGGACTCCACACCTGGATGCAATACTCCAGGTGGGGTCTCACCAGCGCAGAGCAGAGGGGCAGATCACCTCCCTTGCCTTGCTGGCCATGCTTCTTTTGATACGGTTGGCTTTCTGGGCTGTAAGGGCACACTAGTGGCTCATGTCCAGCTTGTCATCCACCATTAACCCCAAGACTATCAAAATAGGATGCTATTTTGGTGCATCATATGTATTTTTAAGAGTTTATAATTAATATATTTATAAAATGCAATACAAAGTTTCCATAATTACCTCCAAAACAAAGTTCTTCTGACCAGCTTAGATGCCTTATGAGATAAAACAAGTTTTTGAAGTGCCAATTTTTTTTTATTTGTGGAATAAAACTTCTAGCTGGCTAGCTCAGATATAGGTGTCTGCAGCATAAAAATTTAAAGGCAGATAAGAGAAATCCCACTGTATTTGACTTGCCTCAGCGGAAAAGGATATGTATTGCTATTCTTACTAAGCTTCTCATGTTTTGTGGAAGTAAATCACATTATCGGTTCTATTAGAAATAGTAGAGCTAAAAATAACTCTGATGCGTATGATGACTGCAAACACTACATCTATTTCATCTATGCTGCCGGATAATTTTTAAAGTGAATCAAATGTTAAGTTTCTGCCTGAAGAAGCCTGTGGAAGAAGAGGGCTGCATAAGTTATTCTTGCTCCATTAAATTTGAAGTGCTGTGAGCCTGTTCTCTGGCAGCACTCACATAATGTCAGCATGTATGGGTATCAGTAAACATGTCAAGACTGTATTTTGATAAATGTCCCTGGCTCATGCTAAACCCTGAATCATGCTCAGGAAAAACATGGAAAAATGTTAACAGGAATGGATGAAGATCAAGTCAAGGTACGTTCTAAAAGTTAGCTGAAGATCAAGTCCCACAGTTGATGAATATTTCCTAATTGTATTTCTCTTTCTTGCACAGATAGCTTTTTAGATTTTGTGATTTACTTCTGATACATACATATAAAAGGGGAATAATGAATGCATCACAATTTTTTATGCCATACCATTTTTATTACTCACATTTTGGCTATCAATGTAATGAGAATGGTGAGCACTTCATGGCTCAGTCTTGATTATTCACTTGCCACCACTCATAAGAAATAATGACCACTCATTTTTATATTCACAAATCCATTGACATTTGATATATTTCAATCTACCAGAAAAAGTATACTTTGGGAGAGAAAGAGACAGGAAAAATTTTGCCATGTCAGCCTCTGATAAGGGTTCCAAGTAGTCACCACATAAAAAGGAGAGTAAAAATACAGCTGGAAAAGGAGATCAACATTAAAATGGCAATTAAGGAAACACAGATTATTCTGGTGAAACAGAAAGAGTACGGTTAGTGACAGAACATTTTGGTATACGTCACAAAGTGACCATTGTAAAAACTTGTTCTCTTGGAATAGAAAAAATATGTTTGTCTAGAGAGAAGAAGGAGTGGTTGGTTAATATGCAAAAATGATGAATTCAATGCATGTTCACATGATATGTTCCATCAAATTCAAGTTACATAGCATAAATGAGTTAATGCATATGCTGCTCAGAACATCACATCAGATTCAATAATAACTTTGTCCAACTCATAGATAAATTATATGGAATATTCAAAGGTAATCTTATATTTCATAAAAATTAACATCCACATATAAAATTTGTGCAATTGTAATGATTCTTCTACCTTAGTGAGTTTTATTTTTCACTGTTCAATTTCAAACTTTAACATGAAGCATAGAAACATATAGAAAAGTACAGAGTAAGGAAAATGGTTACAGCCCTGACAAATAACATATAAACGTAAAATTTTAAATACTATTATTTTAAAAGTGAATAAAATAAGCTTTAAATTAATGGTTAAATTAATGGTTGAGTTTTTATTTTTGAATGTGTCTAATATTCTTGAACTACTACTCAAAAATTATTTTAAAGATTTCACATTAGTCTAATTTGACTATACAGTTTTCTGAAGATTTTAGAGCTATTCTCATTCATTTCATTAAAAAAAAAATGACATATGAAAGTCATTTTAGGGGAATTTGAGCTGAATTCCTTTTTACAACACTTTTATAACATATTCTAATAATTCTTTATAAACATCATTTTCTTAATGAGGGAAACTGCACATCTTGTAAAAGTTTTATATTTTATCATTCAGGTAACAGTAAAATCTATTTTCTGGACAGTGTACTGCAGCTTATTTTACAATCCTTTTTGTTTTTTCTTTAATCGTATTCTATATTTATTTATTTGTTGACACTTTTTTTTTTTTTCCTGCTATTATTTGCAATACCCATAATAAAATTTTGATACAAACATAACAACAGACTGGTATATACTACCTCTAAATTACAGTACTGATTCTAAATGTCTAACAGACAGATAGGATAGAATAGGCCATTGTCTGACTCTTAGTCCAAAATTTTCAAAGAAAAAAGTACATATTTAATATTCATTGTAAGATATTTTCATGCTTTTATACAGATTACATATTCTTGGTCTCGATGTTACCAATGAGAGTTCTAAGAGGCCAAAACTTTAAGTTTCATCAAATTGGAATGTGGCATTTATTTTTCCTAACAAGGTAAATGTAAACCTTAGGATTATGAAATATAATCTCAAAAGCATTTGAAAATTCTGTATATCGTGTATGATTTTTGTTTAACAGAAGTCCCTCAGGAATAACCAACATAAACACTTAATCCAGCTGATTCCAGTATTCGTTAGAAGCATATTTCCCAGCTGATATTTAGTACAAACTGATTTCATGGGGAACCTGAATTAGTTAAAAAACTTCAGTTACTATTAAGTTCTTTTTATTACAGTAGTCTGATTTGCTTTGAATTCACTACACCTATGGTGAGATTACTGGAATAAGAGTTATAATATGTTAACACACACCAGCATAAGTCTTTCAGAACAAAGAGAATTTTGTTCTGTATACTTAGTTATATAAACAATTATAGCTGAAGTCTGAAAAAAATATTGTTTTTTGGTCATTTAAATAAACAAACTTCATGAATATTTTTGTAAGTGAAAAATACATTGTGTTTTCCTCATTCATAGAATCATAGAACCATAGAATGGTTTGGGTTGGAAGTGACCTTAAAGATCATCTAATTCCAAGCCCCCTGCCATGGGCAGGGACATCACCCACTAGACGACGTTGGTCAGAGCCCCATCCAGTCTAGCTTTGAATACTGCCGGGGAGGGGGCATCCACAACCTCTCTGGGCAACCTGTGCCAGTGTCCCACCTCCTTCACGGTAAATAATTTCTTCCTACCTAGCCTAAAACTCCCCTCTATTGGTTTATGGCGATTACCCCTTGTTCTGTCGCTAAATGCTCTTCCAAAGAGTCTCTCCCCAGCTGTCCTTTATGCCCCCTTCATGTACTGGAAGGCTGCTATCAGGTCACCCCAGAGCCTTCTCTTTTCCAGGCTGAACAACCCCAAATCTCTTGGCCTATCTTTGTACAGGAGGTGCTCCAGCCCTCTGATCATCTTCGTGGTCTTCCTCTGGATCCCCTCTAACAGCTCAATATCCTTCTTGTGTTGGGGGCACCAGAACCGGACGCAGTACTCTAGGTGGGGTCTCACAAGGGCAGAGTAGAGTGGAAGAATCACCTCCCTCACCCTGCTGGACATGCTTCTCTTGATGCAGCCCAGGATGCTGTTGGCTTTCTGGGCTGCAAGTGCACATAGTTGGCTCATGTTGAGTTTTTTGTCAACCGACACCCCCAAATCCTTCTCCTCAGAGCTGCCCTCCAGCTATTCTACGCCCAACCTGTATTTGTGCTTGGGATTGCTCTGACCCAAGTGCAACACCTTACACTTGGCCTTGTTAAACTTCATGAGGTTGGCATGGGCTCACCTCCCAACCCTGTCCAGGTCCCTCTGGATGGCATCCCTTCCCTCTAGCAAGTCACCGACACCACACAGCTTGGTGTCGTCCTCAGTGTTGCTGAGGGTGCACTCGATCCCACTGTCCATATCCCCAACAAAGATGCTAAACAACACTGGCCCCAGTACCAATCCTGGATGGATACCAATCGTCACCGGTCTCCATTTCAAGATTGAGCCATTTACCACAGCTCAGTGAGTACGATCATCCAAACAGCTCCTTACCCAGCGAATGGTATATCCATCAAACCCGTGCTTTTCCAATTTAGTGACCAGGATGTCATACATTATGTCATCTTTGGTTCTAGAATAAAAGTCCTTGCTTGGTGGGAAAAAAAAAAAAAAAAAAAAAAAAAAAGCAAATCAAAACAAACAAACAAAAAACCCAAGACACACTTTATCACATCAGTAGAGTGTCGTTTTTGGAATTATATACCATGTCGGCATCCTGACCATAGACACAAATCAGCTGAAAATGTACTATTTTCTATTCTTTTCATAAATTGCTTTTTAAAGGTAGAGTTGACAAGGTGATTTATAGTTTATAATTTTCTACATATTTTACTATTTAGTAATGATAAAATGTATATTTGAGGAGAACAATGGGTAAAGGAAAAAATGAATAATTTTTTGTTGTCAAATCTTCTTACATTATCTTGCTCTTTTATATCCTTAAATACGACCCAAATCCCTTCTATAAGTTCATCTGACTACTCTCAGCATTACAGTCCATATGTCCCTTAATATCAACAAATTAACAAGGAGAGTTATACCAAGCAGCCTGACAAACTGTTGTCTATATTTGAGGGAATAATTTATCCTATGAACTGCAACAAAAGGCAATTTTGTATAATTGCATCCAGCATATTGAAATGTTATCTTTTCTCTCATGGGTACTTACATCAGATTTGTAATTGCTGTTGGTACTGAATTTAAAATGTTCTTCCATTTGGGAACAAGAAGATGGAAGTTTGCTTTTGAATATATGACCCTCACATAATAAAGACTGTCATAACCTTAGAGTATTCTTACAGATATTCCCATATTAGATTGAAAACAGAAGACTTCATATTTAAAAAAATGATTTTCAAAGTTTCAATCTCTTTCATCTCTTTTCAAGAAATGAAAAAAAAAAAAAAAGAGTCAATAGAAAAGATAGAAAGAGAGAAAGAAAGATAGAAAAAGAGAAAGAAAGTNAGGAAGGAAGGAAGAAAAATACAACCAAGCAAACAGTATGTAATAGAGAAATTATGCAAAAACTATAGTGGCCCAACCAAAGCTAATGGTCTCTTAGTAACTGGCTCAGCAGGACAATTCATAAAATGAACTGTTGTCAAAAATAAAAAATAGATTTTTTTTTAATATTTCTGATTAATTAATCTAAATGTCTTTTCTAATATATGCTGATATTTGTTAATTGTTAGAATTAAATTCCTAGCTTTTCTTCAAATTTGTTATTTAAAGCAGGAAAAAGAAACATACTCTTAAGTGAAGGGATGTCTGGAACCCTGTAAAAATGTAATATAATTAAAGAGACAGGGTTGCTACCTTTCATCCAGAACCTACTGTACTAGTAAAGACTACATTTTTAAATTACTTTTTACTTTTATCTAGTAAAGACTTTCCTCCCACTTGGAAAAGTAGTCTTCATAATTCTCCTATTGATAAAATTTTAAGGAGTGAATGCATTGCAATACTCCATTCTTTATATACCTTTCAAACAATTCCATAGGCCTTCTATTTATTTGAGATTAAACAAAAGAGTTTTTTAAAAAGCTGTACATGCCTCTAGCTAAATATGGCAAAATACCAGATGAGTATCAAAAACAGTTCTATTTATTTAATGTTTTAAGACAGAAGGAACAGAAGTTTAATGTTCAGAGGTGTTTTTTTAAAACGTGCCCCCATTTAAATTCATGTTACAGATTTTTGTACATACCCCTATACATACAAAGAAGTATTCTATTATTTGTTCATTGCACTGGGGACGTTATGCTTTCGGATATCGGTAAGTATATTCTTCGTGAAACTGCACTTTCATGGACTTCCAGCCAGTAGCATAGACTCAAAGGCAGATGAATCATAGAATGGCTTAGATTGGAAGGGACCTTAAAGATTACCCAGTTCCAACCCCCCTGCCATGGACAGGCTTGCCACCCACTAGATCAGGCTGCCCAGAGACCCATCCAACCTGACCTTGAACACCTCCAGGGATGGGGCATCCACAGCTTCTCTGGGCAGCCTGTTCCAGTGCCTCACCACCTTCTGAGTAAAACGTTTCCTCCTAATATCTAATCTAATAGTTTAAAACAATTTCCCCCTTGTTCTATCACTACCTGCCCATGTAAAAATTTGCTCTCCCTCCTTTTTATAAGCCCCCTTAAGGTACTGGAAGGCCACAATGAGGTCTCCCCAGAGCCTTCTCTTCTCTAAGCTGAACAAATCCAGCTCCCTCAGCTTTTCTTCGTAGAAGAGGTGCTTCAGCCCTCTGACCATCTTCTGCAGCTCCTCTGTACCCCCTCCAACAGCTCCATGCCTTTGGGGCTGGGGGCCCCAGGCCTGGATGTAATACTCCATGTGGGGCCACATGGATATTTCTATAGATATGGTTTTAAGCATTCTTGTATACGGTGCTTTCTTTTTCGTACTCTTTTACTATATTTTACATGTACATTAATGAGGTTACTAAAGATTTAACTTTACAAATGGTATTTAAATTTATAATTTAGGTAACTGAGCTGCATCTAGCCATCACCTGTGGAATCAGAAACATTAGATTTAATTTTATTGTATTTCAAATACGGTAATAGGCTTTAAGGGGAAAAGGTAAAAGAAACAACAATAACAAAAAGGAATCTTACTTCTTCCATTCTGTTGCAAAATCATTTTTCAAAAATGCATACAGTTATGAAAAGAGAAAAAAGGCCTATCACCTTAATTAATTAATTTCATATCTAGCCAAAGCAGACAAACATGATCTTTAAAAAATTTTAGAGAGAAAATAATATTGTTACTGCCATTCTGATATATTTTATTGGTGTTCAGCTGATTTTTGAGCTGAACCAGCTGCACTTTGTATGAGAGAATGTCGGTAGGATGTTATTGTGCACCTATACAGACAATCATGTCATGTAGCACCAGTCATAAAAAAGCTAATGGAAACAGAGGAGCTCTTTAATAAATGCAGGACAATGACAAACACTGTTACACGAGAGAAAATAAAAGACATTATCAATAAATACTGAGATAGATAAAATGCATGGTTTCTTCTTGCCAGACTGATAAATGTGTTTCTCATAATGTATTTAGAAAGTATTAAATGAACAGAGACGTTTAGAGCCATGAACAACTCAAAGCAATGTATTGCTAATGAAAATAACTGTATTTTATTCTTCTTTCTGTAACTGTAAAATATGGATAAAATTAACTACTATTTTTAATTCCCATAAAATAATACTGACCTTTCAGAGTCCAAACCCGGAAAGTTCCAATTTCCATTTTGATATATTCATACATACACACACAATTTTCAATAGTTATTAAAATTAACATGTATTATTCTGGATTATAGCTGTAGAACAGCAACAACAAAAAAAAAGTGTGAAAGTGTGTCAGTTGCTCCATGATCAAAGCTAGATCACTGGACAGTGTTCTAAAGCAAAATCTTGGTATTCATTTTACGTACTGTAACAGCACTTAATCAGCTTTTTTAAAAGAAATTTTTTCTCCAAGGACAAAATTTCAAACAAAGACTTGCAGACAGAGTATAACAACTAACTGAAGTGCTCAACACACATTTCCAGAAAATTGCCAAAAGCAAGGTTTAAATGAACAGCAGATTTGTTCTGTTTAAGTTCAATGGACACATCATGTTACTTCAAGACCCTTTCTTATCCTGTTAGTGGATTGATCAGAGCAGAGCTCTGCTCCTGGTTCAGCCATACAGGATAAATGACCTTCTCTGGCCTGTCAGCCTGTCAGCATGTCTTGACCTAAAACATAGACCTAACTTTTGCTCCAAGTAACTTTTAAGATATCCATTCCCCAAAGTAGACATAGATGTTACGTAGCATCTGGAAATGATTCTGAAAAAATTGTTGTCAAATCATTAAGACTCAGAAGCATTTTCTGACCTCTTATTGGGAAAATAAAAGGTGAGAAAAGCTTTTCTTCCAGTCTACTTAGTGAGCTGTAGCTCAAGAGATGCTACTTCAAGTATTCTCAAACTGTGATCATTGACTCAACACCTCTTATCTAAGGAACAGAACATATTTCACATCATCACTGAGATCAGCATAAAACCAAAATAAAAACACAAATAGAACTTCTGTGGACCTTTTTTTCTTAAAAAAAAAAAGTAAACAAGCAAGTCTATGAAAAAAAAAAATAGTAACAGGAAAACTTCATCCTGGAAAGACTTAATGGAAGTGAGAAAATTATTATTTATAAACCCTTTTTTATTTCTCTTTTGTTTCATTTTGATCTATCGATGAAAGATTCCTCTTCAATTTTCTGTTCAAATGTGTTCCTGAATTTAGAAGACCTGTGGATTTGGGAAGGGGAGAGAGAATTGTGGTAGGAGAAATGTTACTCACACTCTTGACATGGTCTGGGCAAACTTTTCACAGGCAAAAATAGCATAACGGATGTATGTATATATACATATCACATGTGCATTTTCTCCCAGTAAAGTATGAATAGCACTACATTTATGTGTTGATATACTGCATTTACCACACTGTATGAATCTTTGAATACACTGATATATCCAGTTTCCTGTAGAGTTGTCCCAGGAGCAGCTGAGTGTTTCAAAGTATTAATGTGTTTATGTTAGCCAACACAGTGATGTCCTTTTTCCCTTATTGCAAATAGGAAGCATGAACAATTGTCTGAGACTGGTAAGAATGCACTGTCTCAAATCAAGATAAGCAGATAAGGCCAAAAGCTTCTACAATCAGCAACGCTTTGTTGACAGTTTTACATTTGAAAGCATTTCCTCTGGGGAGAGCTAGAAGCTGTTTTTTTCTCTAATGATAAAGCCCAACACAAGCAATGCTGAATGGTACTTCCTGAAGATTCGAAATGGCAATGTGTTCTGTCTGAAGGCTATCCTGGGAGAAAATGTTTTCAGCTTGATAAAGGAAGATAAGAGATGATTTCATTGCATTCTGTGAAGGCAGGACACAGTCTGGCATCTACCTCCTTCCTCTTTTCTCTGCTGACTTAAATTTGCAAGGCCTGGAAGACAGGAAAAAATGAGATTCCTGCTGAGAACCTGGATCCAGAAGCTCATTCCCATTGTGGTCTTGGACCACTGGACTGTGAGTAAGCTATCATGTATGTTCATCTTTGCCATCTTCAAGTCATCCTCAGCTCACCATCACACCTTGGATGACTCGTTACTACCAAAGACCAATATCCCTGACACCAAGACATCGCTGGATCTGTGGAGTGGTGAAACCTCTTTGCTTTACTGTCTATATATCTGTCTTTCTTTCTATCCATCTGTTTCTTTATCTGCTTTTACTCTTTTCACTTGTTAGTAGCCATTGACTAATATTGTCTCAGAATTTTTAATATAGAAATAACTCTGTGTCAAAGTACTCTTATCGGTAAAGCCTGTTAATTGTCGTTAGTAAATTAGCCAATTTTGCCTCGAAGTAGCTTTTTTGTCGTTGTTAGAAAGGTCTCAAAAAATTGTTTAGCATTGATCCTGTCATCTTGGACGACTCCTTCACTAGTGCGAATCCTGCTGTCAGGGGAGGCCCAACTTGGGAGGCAAAAAGATCCACCTCCCTCAAAACCTATGGAGTGGGACAAGACAACAATAAACATCAGTTTTTAGAACCCTGAAGTCTCTCTGTACCATTATACTGTAATTTGTATGTTCAAAATTCAGCTCTCTTGAAATTAATTACAGCTAGCAGTACTTAATATTTTGAAAATTAAATTTGCTGACATCAAATCTGGCAACTGAAAAGTGTCAAGTATATAGTAACATCTTTAGAAACAGTTGTTAGCAGGAAGTTTGAAATAATTGTACAGCGAAACCATTGAAATCTCCAAAAAAGAACAAAATTCCATTATCTGTTTTTGATATTTGTTGTTATTGTTTGTTTTTATCTTTTAATTCTACAACAAGGTTTAGCTTCCAGAGTTGTACCAGCTACAACACTTTTTATTCATGCTGGTAAGAAAGTCATTCTGTGTATTTAATAGTGAAAGATTTCCACAGAAATTATCCTGAGACACACACATAGACAAACCATGGTTTTCTTAGGTCCTTATTCTGAGTACTGAACTCTCAAGCTCAACCTCAGAGACCCTCCCAGGACAATTGCTGCCTGGGGCTGGGGCAGCAGGTCAGGGCCTGGCATCCATGGCCCATCCCACTACCACAGCCAGGAGCTCCAGCCAGGGCATTCCAAGTCCCAGGTATCAGGCTGCCTCCTGGGAACAGGGATGGCAGGACCAAAGCCAGGCTAGGATGTGTGTCTGTAGGTTGGCTCACCTTGTAGGGGCCCTATGGATGGGGAGGGTTGTGGAGAAGAGAGGACTGCAGCTAGGGCCAAGGAGACTCTCAGTTCTGAAAGAAGTTCCCTGTGACTGGAAGGGTAAACTCTTTCAGAGGCCTGTCTTTCTGTCCAACAGCTTTTCTCAAGGTCACCACCTGAGCCTGAGATCAGCCCCCAGAGAGGATGGGATATGCCTTCAGTCCTTACACTTGGTACACTTTGATGCGTTTATGTTTCTGTCTACAAATGTGACAGTGTATGACATAAGAGTAATTACCTAGTTTTTTGAGTTTATTTTGGATCTTCTAAAATAACCAGAACAAATCAACAGTTGATTTGTAACAGTACTTTCTGAACATTTGCTTTGTTTATGAAACTGAAAAAAAAAGTAGGAAATGGCTTCTGCACTCAAAAAGAAAAAGTTTGCAAAGTATTTTATTATCTCAAATTCTGCAAAATTCTACTATTACTAAGAATAATGACGAACCCTAGAATTAGTGTTACTTTTTTTTTTTTTTTTTTTGGAGAATTTTATTATGAAACCATAAGATTGGTTTTAAAGTTAACGGAAGTAAAAGCTGTAAATGTAATTCACAGCACTGCTGTAAAGTGAACAACTGTAAAATGTCTTACTTAATTTTGTCTCTCAGCATCATAGAGCTCCCCAGTAGAAGTAAATGGGAAAATTGATAGAAAAATGTTGCTTAAATTAATCAACAGAATCATAACATCATATGAAAATAACTATTTTTAGGAAATTTAATGGCAAATGTGCCTTCTAATTATTTTTATCCTTCTCCTTTAGAAACGTTATTTTTCCATATGTATATAAGAGCATCTATTGAAACTTCTGTTTATTACTGACTACATAAGACCATACCATATATCAGAAAGTAAAAAGCAAATCCAAATCAAAACAAAAACACCATAAGAACATTGAAATAATAATACCATAATCACCTATTGTATGGATAATAAACTAATTTTATAATTGATTCTGTAAGTGTTAAGATTTAATGGCATTCCATTAACAATTATTATACGAAATAATGAGCAATTTAGAAGACAGATACGAATGGCTGACAGCCAATTAATATGATAAATAAATGTGTGACATTTTGCTGAAGTGTAATGGAATGCTGGACATAATTTTATAATAAAATATTCTCTTTTTGTTTTGAATAAAAGAGGATCTGAATATTTTCCCATCATTATATTTAGGGAACTCTGAAAGCAAATGCAAGCGACATCACTCAGTAATTCTTCCTCCCCTGGAATCAAGAAACCAGATATTTACTGATACAATCATTAACTACCCAGCTCACTGTGGATAAGTGATAATTGCACATGCAGAATAAGGACATAAGTGGCAGATAATTACTTTTTCAAATAAAACTAATTAGAAGAAAAATAACAACAAACTAATACATAGGAGAGTGTCATAATTAAAAAGAGGAGGACAGATAATCATACAATAGTAATTAAATGACAAACAATAGACGCTGCTTGTTAACTGTTTGCATTTCTTCGCTTTATTTTGTTTTCTTTTATTTTTAAGATTCAGCTTTTATATATTCCCACTGAATTAGCCCCTGGGCAAAAAAAAAGAGATTTTCTACCAAGTGCACGTGGACATTTGTTGCAATTTTTATTTTATTTTTCATCCAACAAAGGCAATTATCTCAGTCCTTGGGGGTCTTTTTATGTGCATTTTGATTCTGATATTTTCAGACTTCTAAGAAGAGAAGACAATAATAATATCTGGAAAATATAAATCATTTCCTTAAAGATAATCATGTTTCCAACAGATTGAGTATGACTTCTGATGTGTGTAAGTGCTTGAAAATAAAGGCACAATTGGTGCTTATCTTTGTCATGTACTTTATGCAAGTGTATATCTCATATTCAGAGAATTAAAGATATTTTGATTTTTATATTGGAAGTGTTGTCAAGCTGTTCTCATTAAGTTAAATCACACATCTGAGAAAATTTATTTTTTGTATCCTATAGAGACAGAAAGGATTTTTTAAAATTATTATTCCTATTGCCTTTCCCACAATCTGCAACATCAAACTTTGTGCATTTCCTTTCAGGATAGCAATTCAGAAATTCCAAGCTGAAAGCACATGTTCATGAATACTCAGCTCACAGAGATGTGTCAAAGAGGGGCTATTATGCCATAAAATGAAGAACAATATAACTTACAGATGGAGGAAGAAAGGATACTGAAGAAGAAACTTTGGAGGGAAGAGTTTTTGTTAAAAAACAAACAAAAAAACTACAACAAAAACTAAAACAAAACATGTGGACTTCACTTAATTTGAAACTCAAATCAAGTTACAATTCCTTTTATTTATTTCCAGCACCCTCAGCATTTGCTGTCTTTTCTTCAGTGAATTCTGATTTTAAAAGAAATAGTTCTTTCCCTTGGCTATATTGCAGCACATATTATTTTCTTTTAAAACACAGAGTCATAGAATATCTCAAATCGGAAGGGACCCACAAGCATCATTTAATCCTACTCTTGGCTCCACACGGAACCACCCAAAATTCAAACTCTATATCTGAGAGTGTTATCTGAATGTTTGCTGAACTCCACCGGCTTGGTGCCATGACCCCTTCCCTGGGGAGCCTGTTCCATGCCCACCACCCTCAGGAGAAGAACCTTTTCCTAACCCCAAGCTTGACCCTCACCTGGCTCAGTTCCATGCAGTTCCCTCGGGCTCGCTTGCTGCCAGCAGAGAGCAGAGATCAGCGCCTGCCTCTCTGCTCCCCTGTGTTGAAGCTGTAGGCCACCATGAGGCCTCCCCTCAACCTCCTTTTCTCTGTGCTGAACAACCAACGTGACTTCATCTGCTTCTCATATGTCCTCCTCATATATCCTCCTCATCCTATAGCTCAGGGTTAATGCAACTTTGCAAAATATTAAATTATTCATACAGAATAGTCAAAGCTGAAGATTTTCTAGGTCATTTGTTGTTTGGTTGGTTTATTCACTGCCTAACACCTCTGAAAACAAAGATTATATTTACACAGGGACTACAAGCTGATACCTTCTTTTTAGTTCAACTCATAAAACAGTGATTTAAGATAACTAACAGTGAATAAAACTTCACTTATGCACACCTAATGTATGTAGTTCTTCGAAAGACCTGAGACTTGTTATGCCTCCTTGTATCTGACCCCAGTCAATCTTAAATCTAAACAGCATCAGAATACTTAAGTGCTGTAAAGTGAAGATATTCCGGTTGCCCTAAAGGTTCTTCACAGAGTTTAATCAGCATAATGATGACATCAGTTATTCTTTCAGATTCAGATACTGAGAATCTTAAGATTTCAAAAGATTAATCTTTTTTAATTTATATTTTATTTTATTTTTTCCTCTAGATATGATCTTAGAAAAGAGAACCTGTTTTCTATAAAAGTATTTGGATGTATATATATCTGAAAATGTATATGTATATACTATACATACATGTATGTATACACACACATACATATCTGTATGTATACATATAAAATTTGGAAATAAAAGCATGAAATTTTGTAATGTTCAGATGACACCTCATGTGCTTCCATTTGTGTTTACTGCTTCTTATCCTTTCAGTGGGCACCAATGAAAAGAACCTGGCTCCAACTTTTCTGATGAGGAACATCAGAATGTTCCTCCTGATGAGGTAATGTACCTGTAGAAATTCTTCTTATTCCCCATTATGTCCCTGGCTAGACTTAATTCTATCTGGGCTTTGGCTTTCCTAACCTGATCCCTGGCTGCCCAGGCAACTGCTTTGTATTCCTCAAATGATGAATTTATAATGATTACATATTGGTTTTGGTTTTATATTCTTCCAGTAATGAATTTCTTCCTTAGAAGGTAAAGTATTCACTTAACAGAGAAGAAACTTACGTGGCAGATGTTCATTAGTTAATTAAATATGTGTCATGTTTCCTTTATTGAGAGATGATATTTTTCAAATAAGGCACTACATTGACTATTTAAGGAAGAGCAATGAGTCAACATGTAGCATAGTTATTAAATCCAGACCACTAATTGTGAATCTTTAAAAGCATGTCACATATATCAGAATGGATCCTTTGCTCAACAGTTATTCAAAAATACCTAGTGTATTTGCTAGGTAATTGGAATGTAAGGTCTGAAAGGAGCAAAAGACTAGAGCTTACAGATGCTCAAGTGAAGATTTCAAATTTATTAAGCAAAATGTAATGATATACAGACTAAGAGTCTGTGATCTGTCTCTGATGCAGACAGAGAGCGTACGCCACAGGAATTATGAAAAAAAAAATTGTAATACAAATTTCTATTACTTAAATGACCTTATTTATCTAGTTATCTATGCAGTAATATTGATTAAAAGCAGCATGTTATTAAGATTAACAGATTAAATGAAATCTTCATCTGTTTTTACTAGAAGATTATTACTGATATAATATGTAAAACTCAATCTGTATGCCTGAGTCACTCGGGCTTGTTTAAAAAACAATTTGCGTTAAATTGGTTTACATAATGAGTCAGTAAGATTTACTAAGACTTACTATTTCAGATGCTAAATAATCTTATAATATTACAGATTCAGAAAGCTAGAGTTTCTTTTATACATGTAAATAGTGTGTATCACCTGCACCTCTATCACTGGATTTCCTTTATAATCACTAGAAGTGGATAGATTCTTCCATAGATAGATATGGATAGAGGGTTTATGGGGCCAGATATGTTGGGCCTCTTTTTTTTTTTTTCTCTTCAACAGTCTCTACAGAGAGCAGTCAATACAGGCTAGGCAATGAGTGGATTGACAGCAGCCCTGTTGAGAAGGACTTTGGAGTATTGGTGGATGAAAAACTCAACATGAGTCAGCAAAGTGTGCTTGCAGCCCAGAAAGCCAGACGTATCCTGGGCTGCATCAAAAGAAGCATGGCCAGCAGGTCAAGAGAGGTGATTCTCCCCTCCTACTGTACTCTCATGAGACCCCACCTGCAGTACTGCTTTCAGCTCTGGGGCCCCCCCAGCACAAGGAGATGGACCTGTTGGAGTGGGTCCAGAGGACAGTCAAGAGGATGACCAGAGGGCTGAACCACCTCTCCTGTGTAGAAAGGCTGAGAAAGTAGGGGTGGTTCAGCCTAGAGAAGAGAAGGCTCTAGGAAGGCCTCACTGCAGCCTTCCAGTACTTAAAGAGGGCCTACAAGAAGGTGGGAAGAGACTCTTCATCAGGGAGCAATAAAACTAAGTAACTAATAAAACTAACAAAATTTAGCAATAAAACAGAAGTTTTAGCTAAAATAGGGTATATTTAGATTAGACATTAGGAAGACATCTTTTACTGTAAGGGTTCTGAGACAGGAACAGGTTTCCCAGAGAAGTTGTGGATAACCCACCCCTGGAAGTAATTGCTCAAGACCAGGCTGGATGGGGCTCTGAGCAACCTGGTCTAGTGGAAGGTGTCCGTGCCCATGGCAGAGGGATTGGAAATAGCTGAATTTAAGGTCCCTTCCAACTCAAACCATTCTATGATTCTATGACTCTATGAGTATTAAAAGCTAAGATTATTTTTACTATATGCACTACTTGCAAGCACAGCACGATGTTCCAGTACAGGTTTGCAATTAGACAGTATTTCATTGTGGAATATAAAATTATTTGTCAGCATTCGGATTATTTGGGTTTATGGAGGTAGATTTCAGTAGTGGGGGAGTGGCAAGGTGGCCTCTGTGAGAAAAGGCCATGCCTTGCCACTTGCCAGGCACAACTAGTTCTAGATGGCTCCATCAGACCCATTGCTGGCTAAAGTCGAGCCCCTCTGCCATGTATGTAGTGCCTCTGTGACACGGTACTTAAGGCCAAGATACTACACAGGCAGTACTGAGTGAGGAAAAACAAAACAAAACAAAACAAAACAAAACAAAACAAAACCACGGAGAAACAGCCTCGTGACTGCCAAAGTCAGAGAAGAAAGGAGAGGAGGTGCTCCAGACCAATGTGGAGAAGGTATTTCTCTGCATCCTATGAAAAGAACACTTTGGAACAGATATCCACACTGCCTATGGAGGGCCCACTCTGAAGCTAGTTCTACTGACAAGAACTGCAGACCATATAGAGAACCTCTGCTGGAGTGCAGGAAAAGTTTCCTCTGAGGAGGAAACAATAGCAGCTGGATTAAGCAACTGACAGTAACTCCTCACCTCACATTCCTCTGGTGCCATCCAGTTAATGGGGGCAAGAAATAGACTTGGGAATGAGGGAGTGTAGCTCAGACTGCACAAAAGTGGCGTGGATGGGAGGAAGGTGTATTAATTTTCATCTTTGTTTTTCACTACCCAACTAGAGTTGGGCAATAATTAATCTTTCCCAATTTGAAATTCCTTTACCTGTGGTGGTAAGTGGTAAGTGATCTCTCTTCTTCTTGCTTCTCTTTCCTTATCATTGTATTTTCCCTCTCCATTTTTTTGAGGAGGAGTGAGAGAGAAGTTGGGTGGGAGTTGGGCAACCAGCTAAGGTCAACTCAACACGTTGAAAAGAAATGAAAAACAGATAGAAAATGGAAGGAATAAGACTTCTGGGAAAATGTTTATATTTCTTTAGAATAGATTTTACTTCACTAGAATAAATGAAACCCTCTGATGTGTTTCCTTTGTGGTGACAAAATTTTTTCAGTATGTTATCATAATTGTGTTAGGGAGGGAACTAAGATGAATATGGCTTTTGACACTGTGTAACTGAGTTTGCGAAATGGAAGGCTACATTAATGATTCAAAAGACCATTTTCAGCCTGTGTTCTGACTGTATTACAAAAATTCACGATTTCCTCAGATTCAGCTCTCTTAAAAGATATTGATGATATACAGACATGTTATAATGACTTAATGTTTCCCTGATGTTTCAACATTCTTCAAAATTATCAGACAAGTATGAATAACAATATTCATTAGAAAACAAAAAACTTGTAGGTTAACCTTAACTTTAAATGCATATTACNTTTTCTCTAACAGCTTGTAAAATATGATGTGAGGATGAACAGGGATTGAATGTTCATAAATTACAAAATGACAAAAATTATTATAGAAATAAGCAAAGAAAAACAAACAATAGCACCCAAATCCATCAGAGATGTTTTTTAAACAAAAATCATGTTATTCTTAATACTAGTGTTATTCATTATATTTTAGTGATATTTTCAAAAACAAAGTGTTGTATTATGTTATTGAATATAATTTTTTATTGGAGAAATAAAGACAGGTGAACTCACCAGCAATCTGTTACTTAGAGCAGTGATTTGAAGAATTTCAGCACAGGACATCTGTATGTAAATAGCTAGGTTCATTCTCCTGTAAAATAATTGGAAAACATTTTGTTGGCATACAACACATAAATAAATAAATAAACAAATGCTTAGAAGTAAACACATTCTTTATGCAGCTAAGCAGTACTTAAATGAAACAGAAGAAAATATTTGATGGGTTTAAAGAATTTCACATTGCTTTATAGACCTTAAATGTGACAGCTGGCATATTAGATTTACCAGGCACTTCATGTTTTCTTTCCATTGCAATGACAAGAGAAAAATTTAGTTGTGTTTATTCACTTCTTTCCCATTTCTTCATATTCACTTCTTTGCCATTTCTTCATATGTGTTTTTTATTTTCTTTACTATAATAATTCAACAGTGACAACGTTAAACATGGTAAAATCTTTAGTATATTTCTATCAAGGATAAAATGCTAAACAAACCAGAAAAAAACTTCTTTAAAATATAAAGAAAAGAAGGATTTAGATTTGATTATCTGTGGTAGATGTTAAACGTCAATGTAAGATAAATGAGANNNAATTGACAAAATGATCTTCTGGAGATACTTGTATCTCCTACCTAAGCAAAGATGATAGTTTAGGAAACATGCTTACCTCTTGAAGTTACAAGAAATGAATAGCGTTTTAATTGTGCATCATCTACAATGGACTCTTATTTTCATTTTCTTTTACCTTTTTCTTTTTTTTTTTTTCTCAATAAGATGAACATCTCAATCGGTGCTTGAGAAATCTAATTTTGATTCTACAGAGTCTACAGGTAAGTGGAAAGAAATAAAATCAAAATAGATTTTGATTTAATGATGGATATACAAGATAGATAAATCAAATTTAGAAAGTAAACCAAAATCCTAACCAATGATTCTTAAAATAAATTATTATGTACGTCAAAAGAAATGGAAATAAACTACATAACTCAGATGGCATACTTGAGGAAATTCAGCACCATTTATAATTTCATAGTATCTTTAAAATCAACAAATCAATGAGAAGTTTTTTACAGGTGTTACTTTACAGGAAACAATGAATGAGTTTTAATTCAGACTTCAGGCTTTATACACATAATTAACAGTTTTCTTAAAAATTAATTTCTTTTCCAGGCAGATCGCTTAACAAGATGTGTTGACTTGAGTGTTGAGCTTTAATCTCTATATCATGACTTTATTTATCATGAACAAAATACCAGTCATGTGCAAAGAAGTAGAGTAAACATTGAAGAGTTGGCAGGTGCTAGATATTGAGTAGTTTTTAAATATACTGTTTTGCTTGTGCTTCAGTACTAATTGTCAAATCAACCAGCATATATCACTCTGAGACCGATTACAAAGTTGTAAATGTGAGAATGTTATTTATGATGATTAAAAATCTAGGGAATTTATATCCAGAAAAAAAAAAAATAGTAATGAAACAGAGAAAGAGTACNGTACTTAGAAAATCAATAATGCAATTTCAGTTTTGTAACTTCAGTGTCAGCTGTGAAATCCAGCTAAAATAAATAATTATTGTGTTTTAAGACACTGCAAAGAATTATATTGATTAATGATACATTGAAGACAACATGTAGGTATTCTGTTTCTATAGTGCGTTTTTAACATACTGGTCAGTATAACCAGTAATACATTTATTGTTCTACTATCAAATTATCTTCCACACAAATTCCTGCAGTTATTCATTAACTGCCTACAGGAATCAACAAGGATGAATTAACATTTAAGGCCTTTCATGTACATTTTCTTACTCTGAGAGGAAGTAGGGGGAAGAATTTTGTAATACAACCAGAAGTTAAAGTAGAAAAAATATTTTAGCATAAAGGGAGGATGCAAAAAAATTATTTATCAATTCTTTTTTTTGTCCATGACAATGAGTAGAAAGTGATATCCCTATCTGTACCCGATGATCTGGATGAAGGCATTGAGCGCAACCTCAGTAAATCTGCAGATTGCAGACCAAGTTGGGAGGAAGTGTTGACCT
>VXAV01005687.1:9027-46260 GCA_013399715.1 Alectura lathami | reverse complement strand
CCGACGCTAACCGCCCCTCTCTCCTTGCAGCCCGCCTCGCCGGGCAGGGCAGGGGGAAGGCACGGAGCAGCAGGCACCCGGGCGAGGCCGGCAGCTTGCAGGCAGCCCCGGCGCCACGGCGATGGGCGCGGGCGGGGACGGACCCTGGCGCAGGTCCCTCCTGCCAGGGCCAGGTGTGCAGCCTTCCTGCCCTTACCCTGCTCCTTATAAACCAGTGGGCACCAAAGCCCTCGACGTGTTCTATACTGCAGGCAGGACAGATTCCTGCAGCTAGAGCTCTGCTGCTGCCAGCTCTCTGCCAGCACCGTCAAGGCGAGACCAGCTGGGGAAGGACTGTCTTTTACAGGTTTTTGACCCACTCGGTTGCACAAGCAATGCAAAGAATGAGCCCTCCACGGCCGGAAAGCAGCTACCCAGGTGCCCAGCAGTGCAAAACCCGTGATCTCCTCTCCCACCCCAACACCGATGGCATCAATATTGAAGGAGTTTGGGGACGCTGAGATGCTTTGGTTGTCACCAGGCAGCCTTCTCCATGCAGGTGAAGCTGCCACTTGGTGCGTGCACTTGCACTCACCTTCACTGCCCTTTCTTTATTTTAATAATGGCACAAGGGATCAGTGTCAGGCGTAGACGGGGAAAACTTCTTCGCCGTGCAGATTGTGCCGCTGCCGCGTGTGCATCCCCTATCCAATCCCCAGATTCCCATCTCCGATTGCCTCTCTGTCTGTACTTGTGTGCAATGCCTGTGTCACGCTTCACCAGCTCCTGAAGGGAACGAGGAGAAGCAACTATCACTGCCTTGAGGACATCTGAGAAGATGCTTTTCTGGGATAGATCCTTTTAGGATTCAGGGGAGTGAAAAAAATTGCAACAGCACCTTCAGAAGGCCGAAGAAGAAATTAATTTGTGGAGCATTTTGAGGGATGCCACCCTATGGGTGGCATCCTGCATGACCCTGCTCTCAGGGCAGGGCCCTTCCCAGCATCTCCCATCCAGCACCCAGCCATGTTATGATGCTCTGGTCCCCGCTGCATTCCTCCCTTCACTGCTGCTTTGCATCGCTGCAAGTTACAGCCTGGAGATGGGGAGTCGAAGGCAGCAGCCCTGGTGCAGGGACGCGGCGGGATAGGGGCAGAAGGTGAGGCTGATATTGAAAGACGTTGCCAGGACTTTCTCTTCCCCCTGGGTCTAATCCGAGGCATCGTTAGCAAACTAATAAAGCGGCTGCAGATGTTGAGCCAACAGCAGGGCATGTTCCTCAGGAGCATCCTGACAAACTCTTGGGTTTGGAAAGTTGTCAGCTCACCCTGGTGTTTCTCTTTGTGTCCTTTGCTACCCACCCCACCATCACTTTCCTCCTGTCAGGAATTTTAGGGGAAAAAGTCTGGAAAGGGAGAAACAAACAAACAAAAAAAAGGAAACAAGAAACAAAGCAGGGCGTTTTTTTTTTTTTTTTTTTTTTTTCCCCAAGTTGTTTATTATTATTATTTTGAACTGAGCTTCATGACCCTACTGTTTCTCCTGGAAATATATCTGTTTGTGCCAGGCATGGCTCTGCTGGTGGGAGGGGTGGCTCTGGCTGCTGCCCCATGAAGGAAGGGCAAATCTCAGCGCCAAGCCCCACAGCCCGCAGACCCCCAGTGCCCACAGACCCGTGGTGTAGGCACAGCCCAGATGACACCGTAGGAGGCAGGTGCCGCCCTGCATGGGGACGGATCTGCATCCCTCACGCAGCAGGATGCTGGAAGCAGGAATACATCAGGCAGGGTGACAGCTCTGCTGCTGCAAGAAGTGGGGCCAGGGTTTCATCAGGAACAGGAATCTGCCGTGCCCAGGAGGGGGTTGTGTCTGCTGAAGTGCCTCTTAACCTTTCCTATATCCTGTTAGCGAAGGAGAAAATATGCGAGGGTTCCTGCCTCTCCACCTAGCCCTGAAGGGAAGAAAGAGAGGTTGCTCCTACCCCTCTCCCCAAGGCTCTGGGATCCATGAGGGCTGTGTTGTACCCCAAAGCCAAGCTGCTTGTGAGGGGACAAAGGGAAAGGATGCCCAGATGTGAGAGCAGGGCAGTCTGCTAGCCCTTGGCTGTAGCATCACATTTTGTGCTGCAGTTAACACAGCACTATTTTCACTAAGAGTTCTGAGGCTGTCCGAGCAAAACACTTGTTTCTGCATTTCTTTCTTATTTTTTTTTTTACTTTTTAAAATCAGGGAGCATTTCCCTCGTATTGTGCTGTGCCTCCTGCTCCCACGCTGCTCTGTCTGCAGGTTTAGCTCCAGGTATCAGAACCTGCGCATCCCCTGCTGTAACGTGCTCCTCCTGCACGGACTGGGTACGAGGGATGGGTCCCTGCTGCCACACAGAGCAGCAGCATATTTCTCCCGAGTTACTTATTAACCACCGTTCATTTGACAGGATCGATATTTCAAGCGAGGGAGTAAACACTTAAGAACCAACGCTCCGCTCTGCTCTCTTTTCCTCCACAAAATGATTTATTTTATAAAATGCATCTGCCTGGAAGGGAGGCTGGAGCTCCGCGGCTTTTATCCACAGGATATGCAAAGCACATTTATTTCGTCTTTTATCTCTCATATTGCATGTTGATCCCATACATATAGATTGATTTTGTTCAGGTAGATAATGAAAAGTCAAGTGGAAAATTTACACAAAGGCACTCAGGATCTCGACTTTCTATTGGTATATAAATTGGTTTATTACTTCATTCCCTTAAACAGGGACTTCCACACTAGGGAACACTTTAAAATATATCATGTTTAAACACAAAACCGTTTACCTTCCGCGTGTTTTTTTTTTTCCCATCAGTAATTTCCTCGCCACTTTTGCTAATTACCGAAGATATTTGTGTTTAAACAAGGGCTCGCTGCTCCTCGGTCCCGCCAGCAATCCGTCTTCCTCCTCCTGCTCCCGCCACCAAAACGCCCCGACGGGATCTCTCCGTGTTGGGCGCGGTGCGGGGACGGTGCGGGTGACAAAGGCTGGCAGCGGGTGTTAATTCCCTGTAAGCAGCTTTCCTTTCGCCACCCCAACCCGGCGCCAGGCGCTGAATGGAGGGCACTGTACGGGAGAGCGCAGCTTGGAACAAAACCGGGAGGAAACATTATTAATAAACATCTTCTGGACATTTGGTGGCTCGTCTAGGCTGCTCCAGCTTAAAGCAATTAATTCAGGATACTGACATAAACTCTCCAGCTCTTTGACAGCTTGGAGCTGAAATAAAAATGCTAGTTCTCCAGGGAAAAGGAGAGGATAGTTGGCTCTTTTCTGGACTGTTTGCTTATAGGCCCAGAGAGCAATCTTCCTTGCAGAATGAAATGCAAGGACACAAACAATGTACCGGAGAGAGAATAGAAGATGGGAATGAACAGTTTGAACTATTTGCTCAGCAGAAGGGCAGCCACAATGCTCAACCAATGGCTTTCCCATGCATCAACCGGGCTTCTTAGGCCCTTTTGTTGTTCATCCTCTTCCTCCGGCCAGATAAGAGCACAGCTGCAGAGCCGTCGACTTAGCCACGCAAATCTGGTGCTGCGCGGACACCACGTCCCCGCTGAGCCGGGCTGGGTGACCAGGTGACACCAGCCAGCGGCAGGCCCCGTGGCACCCCAGCACCTGCGTACAACAGCAGTATTTATAGCAGCCTCCCTGCAACGGGGCTGCTCCCATCCCGCTGCCTTCGCCTCGCCCCGGGACCCCACAAACCCCTTCCTGCTGCCATTGCCCGTCAGCCAGGCCACTAAAAACAGACACTCAGCAAGACAGAACGCTGCCGTGCCAGCCTGACCCGGTGTTCCAGGCACCACGCTTTGCTGCTGGCCCTCTTTGTCCCAACCCGGGCTGGGGTTTGGGGTGCCGGGCGGCAGTGTGCGGTGTGGCTGTAATAAGGTTCGTTTAGCTTGAAAGGGTTTTACGGGGTGAAAAGGCGAAATGCTGGGGACTAAAGACAACGCCTGCCTGGCTGAGATCACATGAAGCATTCGCAGTCAAAGAGCACACCTGCAGGAAACACCAAGTTTAAACACTGCTTCTGTCACAAAAACCTGAGAAACCTCTGTGTATATATTTTTTTTTTTTGTCTCTTTTCCCCCTTCTTCCCTACTGGGTGGTCAGGAAGAAGGGCTGAGAGCAGGAGGGCTCCCATTGTCTGCGCTGCCGCAAGGCTGACCCCACGTGTCCCTGCGGTGCCAGCACCTGGCCGGGCCTGCCCACCTGCCCAAAACCACCCAAATCCAGCCCAAAGCGAGCCCCCAGCTCTGCCCCAGTGCCGGGCACCCAGGCTTGTTAATGAGACACTAACGAGGCACTCTCCCCACCACTCGCTGGAGGCCCTGATTTCCGAAACGCTCCAGCAGAGACAAAGGGAAAGTGCAGTTGGTGCAAAGTAATTTGTGCTGTGCTCCCGGCGAATGAATTTAGGGGAGCAAATATAGTTATGCGGAATTTAAATTAAAGTTGACACTAATGTAAATACTGCAATGCAACTGCCTGTTTAAGAAATATGATGAGGCTACGGTTTTAATCAGGTCCTTTTAACTCAGGCGGCATTTTAAATCCTCGCCGGTTAAATTGGATAGCACCCAGGACTCATCCCAAAGGGTGTCCTGCTGCGGGGTGTTCACGCGGGCCCGAGGGACGATCGTGCAACAACCTGGCCAATAGACAACCCCGTACCCAGCTCAGGACACCTCCCGACCTGCAGATGGGCAGGCATCGCCCGCGCCTGCTAAGGGCTGGGTAACAAAGGCAGCGGTGGAGGCGGCTGCTAAAAGGGTTTGTAATAAATTCTGGTGGGGTCGGTCAGCGCCTGCCAGATTTCCCCCGGCGCTCTTGAACAATCTGCTTCCAGCCTAAATCATAGAGCTGGGGCTTTGGGGAAAAAAAATAGAGAAAAAAAAAAATAGAGAGAGAAAAAAATAAGATAAAAAAAAAAAAAAGAGAAAAAAAATGAGGAGAAAAAAAAAAGAAAGGAGGAAAGAGCTGAGACTGCTTCACCTACTTCAAAGCCTGAGCGAGAGCAGAGGTGCTTCTCAATAACAATAGCATTAACTGCAGCCTAGAGGAGCTCCACAACAGGAGCTCTGTAACCTGGCAAGACCCAGAGTCATTTCTGTTACGGTTACCGGAACAATATTTGGCAATTGAATTCTCCTGTAGTTTTTCAAAGGGAACATAATGCCTCTGGCAGGGACACACTGCCAGCACAGCGCTGCGGTGGCTTCACTGCCACCAGATAAGGGCTCGGGCAGCGCCTGCGCACGGCCCCGCTGGTGTCCAGATGAGGGGGTCCCATACCAAATTATTGTTATTATTACTATTTAATCAACCACAACAACTTTGGGGAAGAAAGGATCCCTCCCTTGGGATTTTTGCACAGCCTACATTTAGTTGCTGGCTGCCCAGGCTGCCCATGCCAGAGGCACTGCCAAACTCATGTGAAGTTTAGGGTTAGGGCCCCGTGTCAACCTGGGCAAGCCACGCTTCCCCTGCTCCTGTGGCTCCTGGCCCCGCTCCAGCCTTTGAGATGCGGAGCCCTGGCCTGCCCCTGCAGGATGTTGCGTCTTCCCAGAGCTGTCCTAATCCCCCCGTGTGACTCAGCGTTGTTAAAATGCCTGGGAGAATAATAAAATGTGTTATAATGCCATTAGATATTCCCCTTAGCTAGCCTGACTGCCCGAGGAGGATGGAGTGGGGTGGGCAAGAAAGGGGATGTGATGGGCATGGACAAGGGGTGTCTTGCTGCTGGCCACCGAGCAGGAGCCCAGGACTTTGGGGGAGGAAAGTGGCTTTTTCCCCAGGTTTTGTGCCGCTGGGGATCCCAGGTGGGGTGATCTTACCCACAGCCACCCCCAGCCCAGGGCCTTTGCACAGATGCCTATGTCCACAAACCCCCCCTAAGCACTTAATGAGCTCCGAGACGGCTATTGTCTTGGCAAAGCTGATTGAAACGGGCGAGGAGTTCAAGGGTTAGGAGGGGAGGGACAAGGGGAGGCAGACAGGGTGACACCAGGCTGGCCGGCGAGCAAAGCAGACGCTGCTCCCACGTAGGTGCAAGCAGCACAGCCAGCGGCACAGCGTAACCGCTGCCTGATTGCATCCCGCCGTGCTGCCAGGTGGTGCGCCCGGGCTTTTGCTGCAGCTTTGGTTATCTACCCTGAACAAAAAGCCCGGGACAAAGTCTGGGTTGCTCAACAGCAGCAGCCCATGGAGCTGCCTGGAGTGGGCCTTGGACCCAGCCCTGTGTCTGCAGACCGCCTCGGCTCCACTCTGATCACTGACAGCCTGTGTTTTTTTACTTCTTGAGACTGTCAGGAATGTTTTTCATGCAAGAGTGTAGTGCATTCAAAATACTGAAACCACCTTAATCTCAGCAAGACCAACAAAGATAAGAAGTAGCGTTTAAGTTGGCTGAAATTAGCAAATGCATCTGCCACACAATGCCGCTGTTACCATTAGCTGTGACCGGTGAATGGCACTAGCAAAGTATGCTGGCAATGTTTAACAAACCATCCGTCTTTTACCTGTTCCTACTCAACAGAAACCTTTGTTTGAACCACGGGCCTATTCAGTCCTGCTGCTGTCTGCTTATCGGGAAGATTAATCTCCTAGGTATCACTATATTAATTTTAAAACCGGCCTTTATTACTGCAAGTCCTCTTCTGGGGTGGCGAGGAGGCATTTCTGTCCCCGACGGGCGAGCCAGGCTCCGTGTTTGCCAAGCTGCATGCTGCCGACGTGACTCATCCCTGTTACGTGCCCCAATGTCACAGCACAAACATGGTGTGGCGAATCCCTCACGCTCTTTTGGGGAGGTTGTATTTTCTGTGTCCAGCTTGCCTTGCATCGCCAAGCACAACAGCTTGGTGCAGCATCCCTGCACATCCTTGCTGCAGCATTGCTCCTGCAGCGCATCCCTGTTCGTCCCTGTGCATCCCTGCTGCACCATCCCTGCATGTCCCTGAACATCTCTGCTGCAACATCCCTGTGCATCCTTACTGTACAATCCCTTTGCATCCCTGTGTACCCCTGCTGCATCATCCCTGCGTAACCCTGTGCATTCCTGCTGTAACATCCCCACTGCAACATGCCTGTGCATCCCTGTGCATCCCCGTGCATCCCTGTGCATCTCTGCCACAGCATTCCCATGTTACCCACACAGGGCGGGCTGAGAAGCTGCTCCCACAGTACAGAGGGGTGCAGGGAAGGAACCTGGCCCAGTTTGCTCTTGGGACGGCAGCCGGAGCCGGGACAGGCCCTGAATTCCTGGCTGAGTGTTGTGCACACAACGCTTATCTCGCTCGGCTGTGTTTGTGCAGCAGGGAGCCAGCTTGCGTTGTGGGGTGGGGGACACGGCCAAGCACCCACAGGAGAGCATAGGGCAGCCCTGGGGATCAAATCCTCCCTGTTCCTGTGCATTGGAGAAGCTCTTGGTGTGTGTGTGTGCATTTGAGCTTTTTTGTGTGCTGCTGCAGTTTTTTTGACACGTTTCCCCTGTGCCAGACTGCTGGGCTTCCAGTCTCATGCCTACCCAGACCTGTGAGGTTCTCCAGGGATCAGAAGTCTGGGTGAAGATCTGCTCTTCTTGTGCCCAGGAGAAAAACTGGGGTTAGCCTGCAGTGCCACCAGCCCCAGCCTGGAGGGTGTCAGCATCCCAGTGTTGTGGGAGTTCCTCCACACCTTGGGCTGTGTCTATTCCATGGCACCAAGTCCCACCGAAGCAACGAGCATAAAAAAAGATCATCTTGTGTTTGTTTCAAAAGTATTTTAGGTGTAAGGAGGAACATGGGAATCAGCGTGGGGTGGCACAGGACATGGGACTGCTCTGTCACCATGTCCCCCAGCAGGTCTCTTCTCCTCACACCTCGATTCTGTCCTGCCCCTTGTCCCTGCCTGTGCCCTGGAAATGCCACTGCAAAGCACAGCTGGGTGTGTGCATTGCACACCTGATCACCTTGCGGGAGCATGGCAGGGGCTCCCCAGGGACATGCCATGAGGCAGCTGCAGACGTTTTTCCCACCGTGGTTTATGTCGGTTATTTCACCCCCAGGAATTACGTGCAACACGCTGACTTCTCCTCAGGAGCTTCAGCGGGCCGGAGCTTAACATCCCTGTGATTTTAGATTCAGGGCAAAGGAGATGGCTTCCCCTGCTCTGACCAGTGGCACCTCACCTCCAAATGCAACCTCAGGGTGACAGCAGCGTGAAATAGCTGTACACAACCTGCAGGCAGCCGGGAGGCTGCGGCTGAGCTGCTCCGGGAGGCAGCCTGTTAATTCCCCGCGCCAAGGCTCTGACACAGCTTTTCCATGCCACATGTTCCAGGCAGTTTCTGCACGGTGTGCCCGGGGTTTGCCTGGCAGCCAGCTGCCTTTGCACAGAAACTGATGAGCAGACCGTGGGCACCAAGACGTGCGGGGCTTGAGCTCTCGCAGAGGGCACCCAGAAAGAAGAGGATTTCCACCCCAGCGCGGGAGAAGCGGCCCCTTCCCCTTCCTCTGCCTAAGCTAACTCTTCTGCTATGTCAAATAACAGGCAGGCGGAAAGCCTGCCTGCACTGGCAGCGGACAGAGGCTTCCCTGTTTGGATTCGAGATGGGGATTTCTGTGGCTGAAAGTACCTTTGTTATTTTTCCAGGAAAGCTTCCTTTCTGGCTGGCTTCACCTCTGCATAGGATGCACACGGCGAGTTGACTGCAGTGATGAAGAAGGAAAAATATTTAAACAAGCAATTATGAATGAGCTTTGGTTGCTCACTCGGAGAGCAGTTTCCTATGTCTGTGTAGAAATGTAAGTGATTTACCCTCCAAGCCCAATTGCAGCCTCAGGAGTTCATTAAGAACGCCTCTTAGATTAGAGCTTTGTGGCCAGAGAGGGCCACAATTAGTCTGCTGCGCTCGTTAATCACTTGTGCTGGAAGAAGGCTGTGGGAGATGGGGCTGTGAGCAGCACCAAGCGTTGCCTCCTGGTTGCGTCCGTTGCAGCATGGCCCTCAACCTGAGGCACGTAGCTGGCTGTTTGGCCAGAGTTCTTCTCATGGCCTGAGGTTAGAGCCCCTGGGGTTATCTGGCAAATTTTAAAAGCCAGTTCTAAAGCAAAGGGGGATGCAAGCATGAGCTAACATAACTAAAGGGACTAATCCTGACCTATCTGTGTGCAAACTGGGGTCAAACCTGCAGAAACTGCAATCTGGGTGTGCTAACTCCCTCTTTTCCCCCCCCCCCCCCTCAAAAGTCATTGGCTGTCATGTGAGCCTGTTGGTGTTTCTCTAGGACAGGAGAAGCATCTGAGATCTGGTATGTGGGGTGTCTTTGTCCCCTTCAAGGGGTTCATGCCAGCTTTAGCCATGCAAGAGTATGCTGTGCTGGATTCTTCAGATTATTTGCCCCTTGTTGGAAAATATTTGCACCTACCTGGGCATTTCAGAAGGTGACGTGGAGGCCAAGGCTTTTGGTGGTCTCATGACAGAGGTGTTCAGTGTTCAGGAAATCTGTGTGCTGCCCTAGAAGTGATCTGAATTCAGGACATCTTCCTGTGTGTTTGAAACAAACTGGGGTGCATTGGCTGCCATCAAGGGGTGGTTCATTGGAGCGCCCACTCAGGGTGTGTGTGTTCAGAAGCAGGCTGGTTATATTTATGGGGGCTATTGCCTACGGATGTCTGCCCTCTCAGCTCTTGGGATCTCCAGATGTGGCAAAGAGCTCTTGGGAAAATGTTACTCAATGTACCCCATCCTTTGACTCTTTCTAAATATCTATATTTTGTCTGTAGGAAGGATGAATATGGATTATTTTTACCTCTGCTCTGACCACGTGAGGTGGTGCTTATGTTCTTACCGGGCCCTCTTCTCTTCTTAGCCCTACAAATTCTGAGCTCAGTGCACCCAACCCCAAAACAGTCTGCAGGGTTCATGCTGGAGGTACCTCATCTCTTCTCCTGCTTTCCCTTCTTGGTGTAAGCTTTAGGGAGCAGAGGGCGTTTCCTCACCTGGTACATTAGGTACCTGAGCCAGCAGTGGGGTGACCTTGGCAATTTCTCCAGATGTGGCTCGATCCCATGGGATCGTGTTTCCAGGCTCCTTCAATGCCCTTGAGAATGTTATCTGGGTGAGTCACCATCAGCCAGCCCCTGAAATCTGTGACTTTTAAGGGAGTTCCCTTTTTGATCTGAGGGGAGCGTGGAGCCTGGCCACCATGTCTCAGCAGCAGAGGACAGAAAAGCTGAGGGTTTATTTGCTACTGAATTTCATGCTGCATCCACTTCCCACCTGCAGGGATACCGAAGGAAGCCCAGAAGCGTGCGGTCCTCAGTGATAGTTGAGCACCTGGGTGCACCTTCCTGCTGTGCTGCCAGCATGGGCAGCTGCAGCCCCATTTTCCTCCCTGGGCTGCCTGAACACAGACACGTGGCCCACTAGGTGAGCTTGTCCATACAGCTCTGGCAGCACCCCCCACCCGGAGAGGATGAGTGAAGCGTGCTGTCAGGCTCTGCCCGAGTCAAGGGAAAGGTTCAGGCACCTTGAAGTTTGACTGTGATTCTCGTTGAAGCCAGCACAAATCATCATTGCACAGCAGCTTTATGGGGGCCCGCCGACCTGCATGGCCTTTGCACTGTGGGATGAGGTTTTCCGCTCAATGCTGGCACAAACAACTGCATTTATTGGCCAAGGCAGCGCTACGCCTCGCTGCTCCATGGAAGGATGAGCATTCCCAGTCTCCTTCCCAACCATGCCTTCAGGTACTGGTCCCAATGCTTGTGAGCATCGGGGCGAACAGTTTGGGAGAAGAAACATGATGCAGAAAGCGCACTGGTGGCCAGGGCTGGGGGTGAGGAGAGCAGCCTGCATTCCTCCCCGCACATACATTATTCGCCAGGGATTATTTGCTCAAGCCCGAAGCGCGCGCACGCATCGACAGCTGCTGGCGGATACAAAGCGCTGCATTCAGCTGCCCGATACGGAGCACAGCACTGGTGTCTGAAGCCGGGAGCCCTGGGTTTTGTCTGCAAGAGGGGGTGAAATCACCCAAACTGGGAGCAGCGGAGCTGCAAACCCGCAGGGTGCTCCTGGGCGTGTGCTGCACCCAAGGGTGCTGTGAGGGGAAGAGGCTACAGGGATGTATATGAACGAGGGCTGTGTTTGCCTATATGCAGGGCTGTACATGCACGTGCGTGCGGGAACATACGTGCCCACGTAGGTGGGGGTGTATATGCCCATCTGTGCACGCAGACGGGGTTGAGGGCAGGTGGGATGGAGTCTGCAGGCGGGCAATGAAACGGGGAGGCGTGAGCCAGGGCGCTCATTAGTACCTGGGTATGACTGCCGCTGACCTGATGGCAAATATGAAATATCAAAGCGCTTGTCAGCACTCCTGAATGGGACAAAGAAAAGGCACATTAATGATTAACTCTGCTAAAAGCTCAGGCTTTTTTATTCCCATGGCGCTTGGACTATCTCGCTGCCATGTGACATGCTTGGGCCATTTTCTAGCAGATTGGGGAAAGCTAGTGAGCAAACACAGGTGCTTTAGAGTCAGCAGTGCTGTCAGGGACAACCACAAACAACACCAGCTATGCCTGCCTAAATTAGCTCCTGTGTTTGCCTCCATTTTTGCTTCCTGGAGATTTTACTTTCTAAGTCCAGCGTCTTTCGCTCCCGTCTTCAACTATTCACACGCAATGTTAAAGGAGAGCGAGAGAGAAAGAAAAGAGAAGAAAAGCGAAAACACACAGAAAGGCTCCTCTTTGAACCAGCAACAGTGTGTGGGGACCGAATGCAAAAAGGCCCGAGTAAACTAATTAAAACTACTCAGGTCTTTAACTGCAAAAACAAAACACGTTTATTGTGCTCAAGTGGAATTATTTTAGTGATCCTTGGCAAACACCGAGCCCTGCAAACATGTGCGGGGTGCTGCGGTCAGTCCTGCTAACGAGCCTCTCCGACGGTGCTTTGGGTCCCTTTCGGTGTCGCTTGCTGAGGCTGCAGCCCAGGCTGCACAGCTGGGCTGTGTGTGACCTCCCCACGCCGCGGTTCAGAGTGAAGGTCCCTCTAGCGGTATTATTTGTTTTAATTTATTCCTTCCATAGCACAAATCAGGCAGACTTTCTTTTCCTGTTCAAATATTTATATATGTGTATTATTGCACTGTGCTTAAACTCCTTGCAATCACACAGGGGCAATAAAGAACAGACTATCAGCGTGCGATGATAAAGGTAGTTTTGAGTAAACAGCAGAAAATGAAATAAAGTTATAAAAAAGAAGGCCTGGGATGGTATACATGTCCACAAATAATCACTACATCAACCTGCTGGATATTCAAGCAATTAAGGACAACAGGAGCAAAGCTGTGCCCAAGCTGTGCAGGTGAATTTGAACACTGCCTGCTCTCCAGCCCCCTGCTCCTCACAAAGTGGGTTCTGCAAGCAGCGAGAGGTGCTGGAGTTTGAAACCGTGCATCTGGATCGTGAACCAAGGACACCGACTGCAGATGCAGTGCGGTTCACTTAGCGAGGGGATTAAAATCTGTGTATTTAGTGAGATTACGCTTGAACCGGTACCAATTTATTTTGCCAAATTGAGCTGCAGCCAATTTCTCTCCCATGTGATGATGGATAAATATCATTAAATAGGAAAAGATGAAGGCGATTGATGCCCTTGTATTAGCAGGAACTAACACCGTGTGCTTGAGAATGAAAGGACAAAATTGGAGAGATTTGGATTCAAATCATCCAAATGAGGCAGATTAAGCATGGGGGAACAAGGGAGAGTGGGGTCCAGAAAACAAAATGCTCAGGATCATAGGGAACGGCTCAGGTGTCTGCTGGAGGATCTGGGACCCGTGGCTGGAGCTCTGCGTATCTGAATTCAACGCAAGTCAGGTCTCAGACCCAGCCTTCTGGCGCTGAACCTTTCTGCTCTCCAGCACACCTTGCAAAGACCTGACACGAGTCATCGGCGACAGCGGCTGGCTTTTGGGTCTTAGCAGAGCTTTGAAGAGATAAATATTCCTTACATACAACATGTCCAAAATCTTGTTTCTAGTGAGGCAGTGGACGCTTCCTTACTGCCCGCTGTCTGATGTTTGACGAGTCATAGCAAGTCTGGGGCTGGATAACAGATTTCATAGTGGTGAGTTGTACCAGAGTCACGGGAAAACACATTTCTGGTGAAGCCCAGCACATAAGGCATGCTCACTGCAGGCTTCATCTGCCCACTGCCTATTCCAACAGCTCCCTCAAAGGCGTGCTACCAGCACCAAACTTCACAGCGGTGTGTTTTTAGTCTCTCACCACGCCGACATGTGCCCAGCCATCTGTTTTCTGCCAAGCCCTCTCCAATCCATGACCATTCTGCTACGTTAGACCTGACTGCGCGCAGTCCTGGCAGGTAGGTGCCAGGATTTTTCCTCTGTGATTTTTTTCCTCTGTCAGACAGATTCTGAAAGTTTCTTGGATTCGTTTCCCTTTGGCTCATTACTTTTGGTTTACAGGAAGAAAAAACTCCCCCTGTGCAGAGAAGCTTGATTTGGGGCTGTTCTAGCGTAGGGTTATCACCCAGATCTTTTTTTAATCCATTTTGATGACCACTCCCTAGCAAGGCATGCAGGGCAATATTTCCCAGTATGATGCAAAGATGAAGCAGTTCCAAATTTACCTTTTTGCAGCGTGGTGGCTGCTATCATTTTAAATAACACCACCTTCCTCCTGGGCCAAGGCCCCTCCTGTCTGGGCCCTGGTCTCTGTCCCCAGCCTGTGGGGACATTCCCAGGGGTTCTGCAGTGCAGGAGGGCCCAGAGCACCGACTGCAGCAGGGAGAGCTGCAGGCTGGTGCTGGCCCAAGTCTTGCTGCATCAGGAAATGAAGGAGTGCGATTAAACCAGGGCAAGGAGGGACCCGGTGAGTTTTTCATCATGCAAAGCCATTTGGGTTTTGCTTTGTGCTCGGGGTTTTTGTTGAGGCTGCACCCAGTGGGGCTGAGTGACTGCAGGAGCCATCCAGGCACCACTGCGTGTGCAGTATGTGATAACTTTCCCAATTTTCTCCTTTTCCTGCAGTTTCAAAGGACCATACATGGGGTTTTGGTGCATGTGAAGGAGGGGGTCTGTGCCCAGGAAAATCCACCCTGGATGTTGCAAGGCGCTGTGCCCACCCCAGCAGCCTTTTGTTCACAGTCCCATCCCCAGTGCCAGCAGGAGTGCTTACAGATGGACACAGTTTGCTCTATAAAAGAGGAGGGGAAAAAAAGGAGAAAAAAAAAAAATAAAAAAGGAAGTGATACTGTTGCAATCAGCCCAGTGTGTGATAAAGATTTATTACTAGGAGAAAGCAAATAAAGGTATGGTAGGAACTTCTTTATTACCCATATCGTGATCTCTTATGTGATCAGTGACCTGGAATACGTTCAAATTCATGTTAAATAAAAACCTAATAGAATTTTTTTTCCTCCGCATTCTGGTGACATGTGGTCAGTAGGAAGAACAGCCAATTGCTGTGTTTACCCGCTTCCTGCTTTTCTGGAAAGTCAACAGTTTTTAAAGGCTTAGGCTGGCCCGGAATTAAGAAACTTGTGCCGGTTTAACTAAGGTCGTTGGTGGACAACTGGGACGCAGGGGTGGATTTTCAGAAGGCATTTCCCTGCCAGGTGTGGCCTGTCCTGCTGTGTGCTGCTGGAAGGAGAAGGAGGAGGAGGAAGAGGAGGAGGAGGCTGGAGCCAGGTCCACGATGCAGAGCATGGGTTGGCACCGCTCATGGCACCTTGAGGAGGCACCGAGGGGCTCAACTAAGGCTGGGGGCCTTATCTGCCCAGCCCTGCAGACCTTTCTTCTTCTCGTGGCTCATCCATCACCTGTTAACGGGGTGCCCCTGCAAGGCTGCCTTTCTTTGTGCAGTATCTTTCACCTCCTGCGAGTCAATACCCTTTGTACACATGTATCTCGTTCCCTGATAACGCATTGTATTCCTTCCACCACCAAGAGCACTGGTGGCAGAGGGAGAAAGAGTTTGCTTAGATAAAAAGCAATTAGCACCTCCTGGGCCAGCCCGGTGTACATTGTTAAAGAAAATGGGCCTGGTGGGAGGCTGAAGGAATTCCTCCTGGCTGCAGAGAAGAAAAAAGACCCAAGGTAATTCTGAGTGAGCCGCTCCCATGGATGTGACCACCCGCCTCTAGCACCACGCAAACCAGTTTCCGCAGGTCTCTGGGAAGAGCCATGTATCTTCATTTATATGTTAATTTGCATTAAATAAATGTCACCATAAACAAATTGTATCTCAGGAGAAGGTGGAAAACATATGGGCATTTGCCAGCCAGGGGTTATTAATTTTACACTTTCCATCTGGAGTCTATAAAGGGTCCATTCTGAGGAACAATAAAGACACAAGGTCGCGGCCGTGCACGGGGCAGGCTGCGGGGCCGCAGCGTCTTGGAGACCTTGCAGCTGGGGCTGCAGTGGAGCACCTGCAGGCATCTCGGGCTGTAGTGGGGGTGGCAGAAGAGCTGGAACGTTATGGAAATGCTCCATGGCTACTTGGTGTATAAATAGCTTTGGAAACTGCTTCCTAGGAGGTCCATGGGGCTTGTGCTCCTAAGTCATTTAGGCAAAATGGAAAAGTGAGCCCTGAACTCAAAGCAGAGCTCCACTAGGTTGATTTTTTTNTTTTTTTTTTTTTTAATTTTATTGTTCTTTTTTTTTTTTTTTTTTTGAGAACTTCTTTACTTGTTGCTTGGGTAAGGCAAAACTAACACAGTGCTGTTTTGAAGAACGTTTTGGGGGAAGGCTTGCTGGGCAGTTGTTTCTCAACCAGGCCGCCTGCAATTCTTGTCTGGCCTCCCCAAAATCTGTAAAAGGGGGGAAGGATGTAAATATCACTTTTGCTTCTGTAACTGGAACAAATTTAATCTGACAAACTGAGTCAGCTGACAGAGTACAAAGTCCCTGTTCCCCAGGGCTCAGAGTTTGGGTGGAAGCCCGGCTGCCCTCGCTCTGCCCAGGTATCGCATCCCATGCCCAGCTGCCCTGATAAAACCGTTCCCAGGGCAGCACATGCCATGCGGTGACATGCACACTGGCATCAGAGCCCCAGAGTGACTGTCACCCCGAATCCCCCGCTTTCCATCTATGCTCACTGGCCCCTGGCAGGGCATTTCCATATTGCACCGCTTGCCGTTCCCAGTCCGAGCTGTCCCGCAACAAATCTATTCAGGGAGGCCTCTGAAAAGGGAGAAAGAAATGCCATCCATTCAGCAGCTCTTGCTCCTTCTGACACCCTCTGTCTCCCCATCCAGTTCATAAAGGACTTTCTGTTGGTTCGCCGCAACCAGGGAGCAGGAATGCCGCCGGCCGAGCATGGTTTATGCCGTCTACAAAACGCGAACAGTATGGGGATCAGATGACCCTGGACGTGTTTATTGTAGTAGGGGAAATTAGCAATAAATAAAGGCAAGTGGGCAGAAGAGAACGGGGACCCTCTGGGACTCTTGTGTCTATAGGGTCAGAATCAAAAGAAGGCTTGATTTGCTCCTATAATTTAACCCAGCCCCTGGAAGCCTTTATCAGAGCAAGGACAAGGACATGCTAATCTGAGTGCCCATAATTTAACGGAGATATACTGTACTTACACTGTGCATTTATAGTCTGCCGGGGCCCCATCCCAGCAGGTGCTGAGCCCTGCTGCTCGCCTGCACTCCTGCCCCGCCGCCAGCAACCCGCAGGGGTTGGGGTTCTGCTGCTCCAGGGCCAGGCTGTCTGAAGCCCACTGAAGGCATGTGGGGGGCTTCTGGGCAGATTTCCCCTGAGCATCCCACACACGATGCATTTTTTTTTCACCAGGGTGGTGTTTTTCCCTAGCTCTGCAGTTTGGTGAGAGCCAGGCGTTGCCCATTGTACAGGGTAGGGGTCCCCCATACCATGTAGGCATCTTGCACCCCTCCAGTCTCAGAGGTGTGTGAGTGCGTGGGATTTCCCAGTGGCCAGTGATGAGGTCCGGGACGTGCAGCAACACCGGGGAGATGTCCCTCTGCCACATGCCACCACCCAGGCCTGCTTCTGGGGCTGCTGGTGGCTCTGTTCCCACCTCGGTGACCCAGCTTTTGGCTTGCATCGCCCTGGGAGAGGCGTTTTCCCTCTCAGTTTGTTCCTAAGATACTTGCCCCTTCACCAAGGATTGTTCTTCCCACGAAAAAAGCTGCCGAGGTTTTCAATAATCTGAGAGGCAGCGCAAGCCAATAAATTCTCTGCTTGAAAGATGAAAGACTACAGTTAAAGGAGAGGGAAAAAAAAAGCCCCAAACACCCTCCTCTTCCCTCGCCCCACTCTGCAGCACAGGTGTTGGTGACACGGGTGCTAACAAAGCAGTTTCTTTTCTCTGCAAAACTTGCCCTCAATTGCCCCAAAAACTTCAGCTGACTTGTTGTGGGGGAGGGTGTGTGCACAGATGCTTTTATCTGTTCTTACCCCAATGGTGGGACCAGGGCGCTTGTGTTTTTGGTGGGTGCATGGCTGTTAGGGGCCATGGGAAGCCTGCGGGGCGGTGATGCCCATGACGGTGGTGCTGGGATTGTGCCTTCCCGTGGGACCAGGGACCCCAATGGGGGATAAAAGCCTCTTTATGTAAAATAAAACGTTAAACCGGGCCATAATGGGGGAAATTAATAATGCCCAGAAGACATTGAAGGTAAATATAATTGTAATGTAAACATAATGGCTTTAAATATTGGCTTTTATGTGACAGCTGCTCTCTAAGCACCTGCTTTAGGCTCTTGTTCACAGCAGTCATTTACAGGCAGCAGCTTTTGTTGCAGCGCACAAAAAGAATATCATATCCTTGCATAGTCATTGTCCTGATATTTTTCCCTTCCTTTCCCCAGCCTGGGTGGTGTTATTGCTGGTGCTTCTCCCCTGACCCAGTGGGATGCATGAACACCATGAGGATCCTGATGTACACGGGGCAGCGGAGCACAAGGGACATTGGGAGTACGCCTCACTGCTCTGCTGACCCCAACGAGGTGCCCAATTTTGCAATGTTTTCTTTTTTTTTTTTTTTCTTCTTCTTCTTCCCATGAGATGAAATAAGGATCAAACCTGGCTGTGTTTTTCTTTTACCTCCCACTGATGCCCACTGTGCTTGTTGGTGATTCATGGTGCCAAACTTTATGGAGCTCCTGTGTCTGTGGAAATAATCGTGCTGCTCTCTTTATTATAAATATGATTCCATGATTTTCTTAAATAACTCTCCCAATTCTTGGCTTATCTTCAAATGATGGTTTCTCGAGTCATGTGGTTCTGAGGTGAGGTTTCCCCATGTTTTTTAAGCCTCCAAAGCCAGGAGGAAAGTGAAAATTACACCTATACAGGATTTTTTTTTTTTTTTTTAATTACATCCTTTAAAAGGTCATTGCATTACTGAATATTTAGTGGAGTCCTTTCTGGCTGCTGGCTGTTAGTGGTAAAGCATTTCCAAAGGAAATTTAATTCTCACAAATGGGATGGAGTGGTGGGTGCCCAGGAGAGAGGTACCCCTGTGCCCTAGCACCTTTTCCGCATGATGTAAAAACTTTGCCTACTTCCAGGGCTGCATTTTCCAATCCTGCAGGAACACTGAAGAGCCTGGAGCAGGGTTGGGAGGGCTGGACTATTCCCACAGGTGGGAACATCCAGTGTGAAACAGTAAGGTTACCTTAAAAGAGCTGTGGAAATGGAGAAGAGATATGTCCAAGCTGCATATTTGCTTTAAGATTAGGAAGGAACCGGCTGTAACAGAGCGTTTGCTGTCAGCTGGGGGAGCGAGAGTGGTGCTGGTGCTGCATGCCCTGCTGTGATCCTGCATCTCCTGGCTCTGTGCAGGGGGATGCCGACCTTGCTTTGGGATGCTGGGGTGCTGCTCCTCAAAGCCCCCTGTGCAGGCTGGGACCAACAGCAGGGCTGGTGTCGGGCTGAGCTCTTGCTGCGGCTGTTGCCGTGCTGGCAGCACAGGCGGTGGTTGGGTGTGTGGATGCCAAACATTGCGTAGCCATAATGCAAGGTGTTTTGGCATCACCGTGCCCCTGTAGGAGTTCTGCTGCTTACCACTGCAGGATGTTTTAAGAGGTAATGGCCATACAAACACGGGAGGGAAGGAGCACGCTGGTAGCATGGCTTAGGCTCACGATAGAAAATTCAAACAATATTAGACTCAAAAAGTCAACATTAGACACACTTCTACTAAGGACCTACAAACAAACAGAGTTCCTCTGTACACACATTAACAAACACAACTTGGATGATGATGGCTGCTTTCACCTTTTCACTGCCTCACTTTTCCGCACCAGCTTTGTAGTGCTTGTTGTTTGTCTCCAGGCACCAGGCAGGCTCGTGGGCGATACGCTCACGTGTGTCGTGCACCTTCGCTGGAGGCCCCTCGCCCACCTTGCGGGGCTCCTGTGGGAGCACAGCCCCAGCTGCATCCCTGAGGTCCTGAGGAATGTGGGCTGGGTTGTTGCAGACCTGGCAGCACTCACAGGGTGTTGCTTCTGGGCATGGGGCAGATGTGCACTGTGACACGTGGCGGACAGACCCACGGACAGACAGACATCTGCCTCCGTACTCTGGATCTACCTGCATTTGTCACCGCAGTGTTTTGGAAGGAAGCTGCAATTGTTACTAACAGACATGAGACGTCTCGGGTACAGCGAGCCTCTCAGACCATAAAATCTCCATCTCCTTTTCCTACAAACACACCGAAATGCTCCAAGTTTCACCCCAAAGATCCAGGGAAGTGAAGGAAAAGCCTCCCTCATAAAGAGCATCCTAATTGTTATTGGCCCCATGCCTCGCAGGGAGCCGCTCGATAGCACCAAGCAGTCAGAGCCAGGACGGCTGCTGCTCCTCATAGTCCCTGGTAATGCAATGCTCTTCCCCGGGATCAAGGTATTAAGGTTTAGGTTATTTGTATTGATTTTATGTGCTGCCATGCTGTGTCAGTCATGCTCATATTTGTGGTTCACAAATTCCTCCTCTAAATGTCACAGCCATTTCATCTCCCTCTGCCATCGATGCTGTCTCGCTGTGCACTGGGTTTTGCACCCTTTTTATTAGCCAGAGGGAAAAACTGCCCGGCAGAGGGTTGCTCTTCCCCAGCTGTGCATCGTGCACAATTTTTGGGCCCTCTAGTGGCTAACTACGATTTTGGATGAAATTTCTGAATTTTGTGGTCTGTGGCATGATGGCATCCCTCTCACGGGGCTGGGATTTGGCTTTGGGCACAGGCAGAAGCACAGTTAGCAGCACCAGGACTGGGGGCTGTGGCCCCAGCTCCCCTACAGAAGCAGGAGCAGGTCTGGCCCTAGCACCCGTGAGGCATTTTGGGGCAAATTTGCTGCCTTCTCTATCGAGGAAGTGGGAAGCCCCATGGATATACACCAACATTTCAGAACGGCTGTATTTATTAACCAGCTTCCTGTTTTATTTGTGATCCTTTCACAAACAGGCAGCAGAAATAAAAATAGCAAACATGTTTTCCCCTATTCCTCCGTGAGCGCTTACTTAAGCTTTTATTATATTTGGCCATGGGACATTTGGTAAACTTACTGATGATATCAGAGAATGATTTTACAAACAGTAAAAGTTACACTATTGACACCTCCAAATTCTGGAGTATTTACATTGTGTTAGGTGCACACTTGCTCAGCGAGATTAACAAACATTACTAGAAAGGCTATAGCCAAATCCACCGTGGTTGTTTATAAAACCTTTACAACTCATCAGCTTCCACTAACACACTGGCACTGTTCAATTACCATCACTTTTAGAGAGCCTTAGCAAAACACCCAGTGCCCATGTAAATAGACAAATCTGAAAACTAGCTGGTCTGTTGGCTTACATACTGTAGGTAATGTTTTCTTTTGCTCAAATTTGTTCTAGAAACTAATCACGCTCTGATAAAGCCATCTGCAAATATGAGAAAGATTGACATCCACATGTCAAAGTTTACACAGCCTGACCAAGTGTACATATAGTGCGGGCGCCTCGTGGCCCCGCTGTGCCGAGCTGCCCGTCCCGCACTGGCGCGGGAGCGCGGCTGGGGCAGAGCCCGGCACCGAAACTGTCTGCACCTGGGGGCTCCGAGGCTGGCAGAAGACCCCGGTGACATCCAGGTGGCCCTGAACAGTGTGGGAAGAGAGAGTGGCCGCTGCGCCGGGTGATGTTGCTCGAAGCATCCTTCTGACGCCGGGATGCAGGATTTGCTGCCTTTGTGTCTCCATCGCCTTCCAAGTTGGCAGAGCACCTGGATTTTGGGCTGTTTCATTGCAGATCATCTCACGAGAGAACCCTATCGTTCCCCCAGCTTGTTGTCCCCTGGAATGGGGGTACCGTGGGGATGGGCTGGGTATCACAGCTGAGCCCGTGGGCGGGCTCTGGGATGCTGTGCGCTGCTGCCCTCATGTTCACAGGGTGACACAAGGCAAAGTCACATCCCCAGGGGCCTTCCCCAGCCAAGAGTGCTGCCACGGGGTGAGGGCTGGCCGTTGTGCCATGGGCTGCGGCTTTCTGTGCTTTCTTGCAAAGCAAAAGCAAAATGGAGCTGGAAAATCTTCAAGGTGAAGATTGGCGAAATGTTGGGACAGAAGAGTTTTTGTCCTGCTAAGAGTGGTCAGCACTCTGCAGAGTTTTGTTTGGCTCTGGGTCTATAAACAAGGCTTTTGTTGACTCCTAAACAAGGCCAGAGCCCGAGATTTGGAGCCGGCTGTGGCTGCTGGCACCGGGGCCTTGAAAATCCAAATAGAGAAGGAGAAAATAAATCACTAACGTTTCACTTAATCGTATCTCTAAAGAAAGGATTTACGCGGAATTTAATGAACTTCTCTTAATCACATCAAGCACCCTTCCTGCACTGGACGTTTGCCTTACGGGTGCGGCGAGGCTCCAACTTGGACAGGGAGCAGGGTGTGATGGAAATGGGTAAAAGCTGGCGGCCATGGGGCTCCACCCTGCCAGGGTCTCTATAGGCTCTGTCCTGGGTCTTAGTGCTGGGTCCCCATGGGCTCTGTTCTGCTAGCTCTCCTTCTTGCTCTTAACAATGGTCTTCTATCAAAGCCCTGATGGTTGGGAGAGCAGGGTACCCATCCCGCACCTCCAACAGGTGCCTTGTGACCATCCTCTGGTCACTGCACCGTGCCTCGGTTTCCCCAGCTGTAACTTTAGGAAACAACAGAGTGGGCGGGTGAGACTCCCTCCAGCACATCCGTCTCTCTCCCACACTGGGAGATGGGTTCTGCTCTTGCTTCGCCTCTGTGTTGACAGCCCAGCTGCTTTCCCAACCTCCCGACACTTCTGACAGATGTGAGAACAGAACTCGTAGCCCCTGCACCTGTCCCCAGCGCTGGTGTGGGGCTCTGTCTGGGCAGGAAAGGTGACTCTGGAGCTGGGTTTAATGAAATGAACAAGCACAGGCACAAATCCAGGCTCGAGTTTGACAGGGGCTGCAGTGCAGGTCCGTCCGTGCTAGCATTAGGTGTTTAAGGATACTTGTTTGAAAGCACATCAGCATCAATCATTGTCTGCTGCTACTTGAAAAACAAGGCTGATAGACTAGCAGCCAGCAAAGCTTTCTGCCTGCCTCCGCAGCATGCTGCAATTCAATTAGTCATGGTCAGAGGGTGGCATTATTATTCATACATTACTGATTGTTCCCAAAGTAAACAGCGCTAGGATGGGGTCTGTGATCCTCTCTGTGCCCTCAGCCAGGACACAAAGGGAAATACGATGCAGACCCTGGGGTGGGACATTGTTTGCAAACTTCACAGCCAGATCTCGCTGTTTTTCCTAGCCCTCACAGATAAGTGTCGGTTTATGCATACAAAAAAGCCCAGAGATATTTTACCCCAGTCAATTCCACAATCGTTTCTTTTAGCACTGATAACTTTTATTTTTTAAAGCCACATGCCAATTTTAGATAGGATGGGTAGCTTAAACTATGCAAATACAAACCCTGCCACCACAGAGCATAATAATGATCGACAGCTTAGCAATTAGCAGTAAATATCCACACCATGCAACGCAGCAATATCATTTGCATGCTCGCAAAATAGTAACCTAGAGCTGTAATGGACTATGAAGCCATCTGTTTATCGGTGCTGTGGTGGTGAAAGCCAAAATACACACAACACAGAAGTGACCAAAGTGCTCAGGACCAGTTCCCGCCCTTGGTGGCTCTCGGTGCTGTGGTCGGTGCAATGAGGTGACGGAGGGTGAGCGCCCCTTGAGTGAAACTGCATCGTAAGGAGTAGGAGAAAAATAAGTTAAGTCTCAGCTCTACGTATACAGATTGTAAAAATGCACAGAGAATCAGTTGTCTCCCTGGAAATAGCTGCCAGCCCCTCCTGTGGCCAAAATGCTGTGCCTCTTGGTGCAGACCTCCCAAGCCCGGCACAGTGCGGGCACCAGCCATGCCTCCCTCCCGCCGCCCGCTAATGTATTTGCACAAAACTTGAAGGAGTGCAATCGACGTGAGAGCCCTACTGCCTCCAAAGTTATTACAGTGACTGATGGACAGGCATGGCACGAATCAGCATATTTGCTCCATTTCCTCGGGGAAACGGGCTAGCTACAATAAAAATGTGCTCTTTCATAACTGCTGCCCTGCTCACTTGGCTAAATTCAAGCACGAGGTAGGAGGATTGCACTGGGCAGGAGGAGGGTGAAGAAGAGCTCTCTGCTGAGGCAAATTGAGTTAAGAAGTGGTGGTGGTTGTAGGTAAATACCTCCAACAGCAGCGTAGTTGATGTGGCTGCATCATTTTGGAGAGGACATGCAGCATGGAGCTTGCACAGAGCAAATCCCACCCCAACGAAAACAACTACCTGATACTCTGCCCAACTACAATTTTTTGCATTTTTTTTTTTTTTTTAAAGGCTGGTTGTCTTTGCTGTCTCATTGGTATTCTCCCCTTGCCCCATTCCTCTTCCAAGGGACCAACCCCAGCGTAGCGAGGGAGCAACCGAAAATGTCGCCCAATGACAAATGCCATGTTTGTGTCAGTCATCGGAGACACTCTGCATGGCGTTACTGTTCTGGCCCGCTGACGGCTTGATTTAGTGTCGGGGCTGCTTGTTGGGTTGACATGACAACTGGGGGACATGTCGTAAATATCCCAGGAGCGGACGGGAGCTTTGTGCCGCATGTGCTGAGCCCGCTGCCCAGGTGGCAGCCTGATGGGATTCACCCTGGTTTGTTGGGAAAAGAAAGGAATAAAAGTGAGAAAGGTGACAACAACAATGAAATAACAATTAAAAAAAAAAAAAAAAAAAAAAAGGAAAGGAAACTTCATTTTCCTTTTAGTTGACTTTGTAAGTCTTTGTGGGATCACTCACAGTCCTTAGGACCCAGCTGACTGCCATCCATTCATCCATCCATCTATCCATCCATCCATCCATCCATTTAGCCATCCATCCACCAGTGGCTTTCTCAGAGGCTCAGAGGTGTTTAATGCCCACAAGGCTGAGCTGGGAAGTCAAGGCTTTTGCTGAGGTGGAGGACAGGCTTTCAATCTGACAGGGAGAAGCTGGAAAAGTGCCAGGAGAAGTTTGGATCTGCCTCTGCCCATTTGTACGGCACCTGGACAGCCTGGCAGCACCTGGGAATGCAGGCTGAAAAGGAGCTGGGGGTATCCCTCCTCCTGTGGGATACAGCTTTCCAAAAAGGGGACTTGAGCTGCCACAGCAGCAGGGTTTCATTTCTTCCTGCAGCTCTGACACTGTTTTGGGGTAGAATAGAGCAGTCCATGCTTGGAGAAATATCTCCTTCAGTGTTTTCAAAACCATGTACTCTGTTTAGGCATTTAAAGACAGTTTAGCCATTTAAAGCCCTTTTCTGAATCTAGAAACCATGTGGGGTGACATTTGCATCCTGTTATTTTCTGTTAGAGTTTATAAAGAATCACACACACATGTTTAGTCTTGTTTCAGATTGAAATGAGACATTACTGAAACAAGGGAAAAGTTTCCTCTTGTCTCCCCCCATTGTCCACTCGTCATTGTTTTCTGCTGTTATATGCAGTAAGACAAATGATGGGGGAAAGCTCCTTCCCACTTTCTCCTTTTCTTTTTTTTTTCTTTTGTAATTTTGAAAAAGCCTGCAACTTGAAAGGAAGATGAGCCAGAGCAGCAAGAGAACAAAACCCATCAGCAACTCCATCACTGGGATTTGAAAATGTTTAAATGCACCGGGGTTACAAGAGAACAATCTCTGTCACTTCCAAAGGTTTCTTTAGTTGGAGCAACTGGGGAAAGGAAGAGAGGCAAAGGAAAGTAAGAAGAAAGGAAAATAATGAAAATGCCTAAAACCAAAGCATCAGATGCCAAAAACAAAACAAAACTAAACTAAAAAACACAAGAAGAAGAAGAAGAAAGAAGAAAGAAAAAAAACAACAACCAGCTTTAGATGCTAGATTCATGTTTACCAAAATTCATTTGAGGAAGCTGTGTTGCCTTCTCCTCTGTTCCCCTGGAGCTGGGACAATGCCAACCCCCTTTCCCAGGCCATGGGGACCCCTGCACACGCCCCCAGCCCTGCACAGCCTGAGCTGCTGTTATCCGTGGTCTTGACCTGTCCCAGAGCTCAACGGCTGGGCAACTTTGATGGAATCTGAGAGACACATGGGTTCACTGGGAGATGCACAAGGACTTCATTGCCACCCGTACCTTCTCTAAGTCTCCAGAACACCCAGCCACCAGAAGTTTCCCCACACCAACCCCTTTTCACCAGTAGAGCATCTCATCCTGCTACCAGCTAGGGCACGAAGCATCACCTCTTCGCAGGGGGGTGTTTTCTGGATGAGCACATGAGAAATCCTGGAAAGGACCCTGAAGGTGTTTGGGGCTGCCAACCCCATCCAAGCACCTGGCAGCTGAGCAGCTCATTGGCACTTTAAAGCAAAAATCATAAATCAAACAAGACTAGTCCTTCTTTGCCTTCCCGGATGCTGGGAGAAATGTCTTGATTAGCTTTTGTTTGCTTGTTTGCCTGGGCTTGTTTGTTTGTCGATGCGCGTTGTGTATCTGTGGGCCTGCGTCGGCTTTATTGACCGAAGGCGAAGGCGAAGCGTAAGCGGGGTTACGCGGCAGCAGCATGGGGGAGAGGGAGGCTGGCTGGATTGATGGAGGTGGCATTTACATTCCCCACTCCATCTGCATCGGGGAGGAGGGTCACCGCGATATGAGTTTTGACTGAGATGTACTTTGTGGAAGGAGATGACTAGCAGAGATCTCCAAACACCTTCAGCCCTACGAACACCCCCAAACCTTTTCCCCTTCCCAGGTAGGACCTCCACACACTGACCCACATCGTGCCAAGGGCTGGTGGTGGGGAGGGGTGGGCTGGGTGATTATTGCCACCCCTGCATCCCACCACATCGCTGGGGTCCTTTGGGCAGGGAGGCAGAGAGAAAAGCAGGACGAGCCAGAGCTTCTCCATACAAATTCATCCCACTTGCATCTCCTGATTTGCATTGTCTAAGCACTCGATCAACAAATATGAAATACCCTTTGTGTACAAATATCCGCTGCGGCGGTGCATGCGGGGCTCGGACCCTGAGCAGCCTTCACGCAAACTGGCAACATCTGCAGCTGCCTCCAGACAGACAGACAGATAGCCAGGCGTGAATTATTTAACACAAAGTGCCATGACCTCTATTAACAAAGGGAGATGCTTCCAGACCTGCGGGCAGCACCATGGGAAGCAGCTGGATCCAAATCAATCTAATTGAACACGGGCCTGAATTTATCGTATGAGCCCGTGGAAAGCTCCTGGTGAGGATGCTGAGGGGTTATACATGCCCATACAGTATTTTTCTTTTAGCTCAGCTGGAAAGAGCACAGCTGCAAATTGTGCTGAAGCAAAAAATTCAGGAGCTGAGCCATTTCCAGCACACAGGCACGGGCTAGAAGGGGGATTTCTTAGTGCCAGGCATTTTCAGAAAATAAAATTATCCTGAAATTTACCAAGTTTTATTTCTTTTTTTTTTTTTTTTTTTTTTCCCCTTCCTCTGCAATCAAAAGAACGAACTGAAAGAAACGTGCACTTCAAGGCTTTAAATCTGAAACTTCCTAATCCCCTGAAGTCCACACTAGACTTCTTGCCTCCATGGAAACCCCAAAGCATTCATCCAAGTGATTGGCCTCCAATGAATTTTAGATAAGACAGAATGGAACGGAATTGATGTGATTTTAATGCAGAAGAAAGCGGTGGAAGGGAGGTCCACTTGGTTCATATTTGAATAAAGCAAACATGACAGACAAAAGGCTGACAGCTGTAAATGACATTGTCAGTACAAAAATTATCAGCCAGTTTACAATCTGTTTGCTTATGTTGAACAAACAGAATGTGTGTGGCATCCCTTGGCTTCATGAATGGCAGAAATACTTGCAGGCTCCGGAGAGAGGCAGATATCTGTTCCCTCCCAGCCCTCCCACTATAAGATATCCATTTGACAGCCACGCTGAAAAGGAAAATTCTCTCCTCTCTTTTTTTCCCCCCTCTCCTCCTGATTTTTCTATTCATATTTTTTTAGACCTCCTCTTTTTCTAACTATTTTTTTTTTTCTTTCCCCAATTTATGGTTGTTGTGCTGATTTGGTGGGACGAGGGCTGAGGCTGGAGCGGCAGAGCTGCGGGATGAAGCCGTTTTGCTGTGTCCCACATTCCCGGCCCTGAACCTGCTGTTACCTAGCCACAGCCTCGGCCGAGCACACTTTGCTTTTCTTGCCTTTCTTTCTTTTTGCTCTTCCCCACAGGAACTGGGCTCTGGCAGCACTCGGGGACAGCATGGGCTGCCTCGGTGCAGGCATTCGCTTTAAACTTCTTTGCTGCTTAATTCTTCAGAGGACCCATCCCCTGACACCCCCACAGTGTTAGCTTTGGGAAGAGGCTTTGTTTTGGGGTTCAGACCTCACAAAACAGTTGTCCCCCTCCCCTCAAGCCGTGGTCCACAGCACAAGAGAAACGAGTTGTGGGGTCTCAGCGCCCTTTGCTCTTCTGCTGCGAACCTTGGGCTTCCATTCCTGCGCCCGTGTGTTTCTTGCAGTTCACGTGCAGTGAGACTTTGCAGAATCTCTACAAGGGTGTCTCAACCCCTGCCCGTCCCTGCAGTGCAATCCGGATTCGTGCTGTGCAGTGCTTGGGAATAATTCATAGCAATCCTTCCTCAAAAATCAACTCAACCTGCAAGCCCACCTTTGCATTTCCTATTTCATGCCCGACAATTTTATTCCAGCGTGACCTGAGCGTTAAAGATACAAGTGATCATTTGTTGTTGTGACTCAAGTCCCCTTCTTATATGTTAATTTAAACAAGGAAAAAAAAAAAAAACACATAGAATTTGTTTAGTGGCACTTGGCATGTTTGATCAGAAAGAAAAAATAATGACAGGTGAGTACGGTCTGTTTGTGGCAGATAAAGGGAGCATAATAAAAGCAGAAGAGCACGGCGATTGCTTTCCAGGCAGCCAAGCATCAAAACACATTCACTTGTATGAAAAGTTTATCCAATTATTGCCGACCGGATGACGCTTGTTATGTTGTGTTACTCTTTTCATTTTAATCTAAATTGCTGTTTCTTTCTCTCTGATATGGCAATCGGTCATAAAGAGTTGACCACCATTAAAGCTGTTTGATTTGGAACCCTGTAGTGTTTGACTAAGAGGGTAAATGCAAATTTGATGAAAGAATAAGGATAAATTTACATATCAGCTTCGGCTCACATGGAGAGAGTAAACATTCTGTTTATCTCAAGTGTCACTTTATGATTTCAGTAGAATATAAAACTGACCTTGGTCCAGACATTGCAAAAGACCTGAATGAAATATATTGTTGTCTAAATACAATTTACTCAAGTAGAAGTTGTCAGCAAACCCGGCGTAACTCAGCAAACAGGGTTAGACAGCTGGGTCGCTGGGACAAAATTGTCCTGATCGACTCCAAAATGAAAATCTCCCCCGCTTTGTGGCTGGCAAGTGCGCGTGAAAGGGATGGTGCTTCCCTGGCGGGGACCGCTTCCTAAATCACTGCGGGCGGCTCGCTGGCCCCGCTGGTAACCGGGACGGGGACGGGATCAGCACGGTACGCGGGGCCAATCCTGCAGGGAGGGCGAGTGGTTTTTCAGGGAGATGTCAAAATGCTGCAGGTTTTCAGCAAAATGTTTTGAATCTTCTGGCTGTAATTCTTCCACGCCGCTGAAGTTTGTGCCGGTCCTTCACGCAGCATCATCTGCAAATAGCTGTACTTCGGGATGCTTGCAAAATTTGTCAGTGATTTTTACTCTTTTCTGCTGCTCTGGGATTTGTAGGGGTAGGGGCAAAATATGAAACTAAATGGGGAATCTTCTTTCGTATAAAAATACCTCTAAGCCATTTAAACAATACTGAGATATTTTTTTCCTGCTCCATCAAATCATTGAAAATAAATGTAGAAAAGAATTAAGGTTTCCTCACCCTGTAAGCTAAGCAATGCCTAACACAGGGTCAGAATCCGCAGTGTGGTGCTTAATGAATTGCTTTGCTTATTTAACGAGAAGGCAGAGCAAAAACTGCTGAACAAATAAATAAGAAAGTAATTGGAACCAGTGCCCCGAATCATGACAAACAACAGTGGGAGGAAGCACGAGTGATAATCTATTTTTCTGGGCAAATAAATAAAGCGGCTACTGCAGCCGTCTGGTGCCGGTCCCCAAGCTGAGGCAACTGTGGTGCTGGCAGGGCTGGCTTGTCCCCGCCTTGGGAACACCGGGGGAGCACAGCATCTCTTGCACGGCACCCGGCTCGGGGAGCTGGGGACCAGGAGGGACAAAGGCTGGGTGTGCAGGTAAAAGGCAGAGAGATGGGGAGCGATGTGTGCGGGGCTGATGGTTTTGCGGGATCACCTGTGGTGTGGGCTATTTGTTACTGGAAATGGGTGTGGTTTTGAGGTTATTCTGACTTGTGAGAAATTGCGCTTCCAAGGCCAGGCTGCAGTAACGCTGCTCCCATCAGTACTACTCCACAGGCTCACCCTTCGGTCTCACGCAGCTTAGATGTTGGTAAAGTGCATCAAGCACAGACAATGCACAGTTTCCCCCCGGTTCTGGACTTCATACCATGTATTTTGGGTTGATTTGTGCTTTGGCTCTGACAGTAACATTTTGCAATTTACCCATTTACCTGGGCCCAGAATTTATTTAAAACCCCTTTTCAGTTCAGCAGCGTTCATTTAATTAAAGACTTGCAAAGCCAAAAAAACACGCAGTTCGGGTGAGTTAGAGATGTGGATGGAGCCAGTGCCCCAGTGCACCATCTACCCACCTAATCCCCTGGCAAGAGGCAGCAAAAAAAAAAAAAAAAAAAAAAAAAAAAAAAAAAAAAAGCAGAAAAATAAAGCAAAGCCAATAAAAAAACACAGATCCTCCCCAGGATGGATTCCCACCAAGGAATCAGCAACGTGATCTGCAGAGCGATATCGATATCGGGAGAGCTGCTGCCGCAGCCACTTGATCTCTTTCCCCATTAATAGAGATTATTTGCACTTCTAAAAGCCTGAACAAGGCTGCAGCTCCTGGGGGCCAGGGGCTGGCTGGGAGAACAAGGGATTTGGGCTGACCCCACGGAATTCCCTGTTGCTGCTTTGTTTCAGAGCAGCCCAGAATTAATCAAGGGACCGGCAGTGTTTTGAGGGAGGGAGGGCAGTTTGGGGGATCCTCGCTAGCACGTAGGAGCTGGGTAAAGTCATGTTCTTCCTCTTGGCTTCTGCACCCAGCTGGTCGGCACCGCCCGTCCTTACCTTTTTGTGTCTGAATCCAGGATTTCTGGCCTAAAGGTAGCGAGCATCCCAGGTTCACACTTCGTCCGGCATCACCCATGGGTGGTGGAGAACTAGGAGAAACCAGGGGCTGGGGGTCTGCTTTGTTGGTGTCTTCACCCAGCACTTCTTGGGTGCAAGGGATGGAAACGGGGGGGAGGCAGTGGTGGGGACACCTTGGATGGAGGGATGGTGCCACTTGCTGAGGGGCTGAGGGGTTAAATTTGGTGGCTGTCGAGTCAGATGGAGCCCTGCACATCCTACTAGCCTTCACACACTGCACTGACCTCCAAAAGCCAGGAGCAGTCTCAAAGGCTCTTCCTGAGCCACTATCCCCACGGCGATGCTGTTCCAAGGGACTTGGCTGCCTCAGCATGAGCCACCCCTGCGCCGTGAGCCGGGCTGCTAATGGAGTTGCTGACACCTCCTCAATTACAGCAGCGCTGCCGGCCGCCGCGTAATGAAGGAATTTTCCTCTTTTTGCACCCTGAATACTAATTGGCGCGGGCTCCTGCACAAGGCCAGCGCAGGAGGATGGTGCCATCTAAAGGAGCCAAAAGCACAGAAGAGCGGCAGAAAAAGGAAGATCTGGATTGTCTGGGCTGCCCCTCTGCTGCATTCTGTCTGCTCGCCCTGTGTCCCTGCCCCATGGCAAATCACCAGCTTCGTTCTCTCTCCACTTTCCCCTACAGTGTCTTCCTCTCCCCGTTTCTCCCATTTGCTCCACAAATGTCACAAAGCAGCTCAGAAGCAGAGCCCTAGCTCACCAGGGAAAGTTTCTGAGGGCATTTGGATGATTTTATGCCACTTTAGAGATAATGGGGCCCCAGCTCAGATAGAATAAATCTTTTCCCTGCAAAGCTGCCATTCAAGGGCATTTTCCCTTCTTGTTCCCACCCACTCTGCTGCACGGAGGTGATACCACCGCAGCCAAGGGTATGTTGGCATCTGGCCAGCTGTGATGCCCAGTCAGGGTGCAGCACGTAGCGCACCTCAAATGCTTATGATCCCTCCCAGGGTGTTCTGCATGACAGTGTGTGGTCAGGTTCCAGAAATGCCCGTGCCCATTTTGTGCAGCCTGGCACTGAGCTGTAGCTGTGAGCTTTGCTGAAAACCCCACTGCAGTCTGCTGCAGGTCAACCCATGGCCACCTCTGCTGGCACCCTGACCCAGATTCAACTCCCTCTGATGAATTCACTTTGTCAAAAAGGCTGCAGTCATTCAAAAAATTCACTTGGCATGGGCGGCCAACAAGCCCAAACTGACTCCAGCATTCCTATTCCATTTTTTGAGTCATTGCACGCTATGAAAGGAACATCGGTCATGATTTACGGAGCCTCTGCAAGAATCAGGCAAGATGGGGCTGCCTGCCCAATCCCAGGTACGTGAGGCAGCCTGGTGCTTGTGTTTTGGTAATTAATTAATTTTCACCAGCTTTCACTTTCATTGCCTCTTTTCCACTTCCCGGGTTGCTCAACTGGGAATCAAGAAGACCACCCCACGATAAAGACGTCCTGCTGAATGTACATGTCATTAATCACTGGCGTTACCTTTCAACCCAGAGCGTTTCCTTTGTTGGAGCCTTCCCTCGCAGTACTGGAAAAACAAACAGACACATTTATAACAACCCCTTAGGGCTAAGTCAACAGCTGAATTCACCTCCTTAATCAACATCTTGGGCTTAACCGAGATCATCTCTAAAACTCCTCAAAGAGCAACAAAGCAGTAACTGTATTTTCCCAGTAGAGATAATTGGGATTTTACATGGCACGATGATAGACTTTGTTGAAAACTTTTCCTAGCAGTGTTGCTTGGTGCGGGGATCCTGAAGCTGTTGCCCATGCCAAAGGGAGCGCTTACATGCCTGGTGACACCGCTAAGGCACGCCAGGGCATGCTTCCGAAACCATTAATGTTTGGCTTTGGTGCAATGGAAGATGAAAGGCAGGGAGCCCTGTGCTTTCAGCTACCCAAACCCCGCATTACAGAGACCCGTAAAACAGGCCCTGCCATGCCTACATCCTATTTTTATGTGCAGAATCATCTCCCGTAAAAGAGCCATACGAAGGTCAACGAGTCAAGAGCACCACTGGAACGCTGAGCTGTGCAGCATCCCGCATTGCTGCCCCCCCAAAATCACCCTTGCAGCCCCAGGGACCGGCAGCCCCAATGCTAAAGTATCCTAAATATTTTTGAATGAAAGTCGCAGTTTAAGATCCGCCGCGTAAAACATACCTAACAAAGCCTATTTGCAAAGTAAATTTACTCTGGATTTCCGATACCTTGGAAAGTTTTTTCTATTATATTTATTTAAAATTACAACAGTTTACATTAGAAACAAGCTCAAACAATTAAGGTAAAAGATAAATAACTGCATACAGTTTAATTTTACAAAATGCAAACATACATCTTTCATTGTTCCATTATCCGAGTATTAAGTGCAATATAATTGTCTGATGCATTTTCGCTGACTTAAACGCTCTGAAATTAAACAGGCCTGACTTTTATGAAATCATCTCTATTTTCCTTCACTGTGCCAGCAGTGGCAGATGTGGCTTGGAGTTCTGGGGGACACCTGCCTGTGAAATGCGCCCTCGTTGCTCCGCAGCATCTTTCCTGGGACAGGGGATGTGGAGGGCTCCAGCTTTGCTGCACAGGGCTCCTCTGGGCTTCAGATGGCACCAAACAGCATCTGGCCCAAGCACGGTTCCCAGAAGTCTCCAGAAGACCCCAGAAGGGTGAGAGGCCCCTTTGGGAAGCTCCGAGCTCTGCGATCATCTATCGTGCAATGCTTGCCCTGCCGTGCTTGTTCCCCTCACTGAACACCCCTGGGGGACCTGCTGCCTCTCTGGGACGCAATTGTGAAAATTGGCTTTCAAGTAATCCTTTTAGAAGGATGAACAAAAAAGAACAGGGAGCTTATGTGCTTACGGGGGAAGGTTGGTACTGTATGTATCACAGCGGCTCATAAAGCGGCATTATATCAACAGCAGAGTGCCTGGAGGTCTTGCAAACAGTGGGCTTGGCTTTTGAGGAATATGGCGAGGCTGAAGGAAGATTTGATGTGCTGGCAGGGGCAAAGCTGATGTTGTTTTACTAGGGACAGACACCCCTGGTACAGGGAGCCTGAAAATTACCATGGGGTTTAACTCGGGCAAGGAATGTGAGAGGAGGGACAGGGCAACAAGCCAGCAAGAACAGGGCCTGCAGCTGGTAGATGGGGACAGTGAGCCCAGCCGCATGGGGCTGTCCCCATAAACTAGTCCCCAGGGATCTTCCGAGCTGCTCTATGCCTACTCCAGCTGTTTGTGCAACAGCATTTGCAGCTCGGGTGGCAATCTGGGGGATGGACTTAAGAGGGGTAGAAAACAGTGGAAAAAAATGAGGTTGAACCTTTGGGCCCAAGAAGAAGGGACTTCTTTGAAATGGCCAGGCAAGGAGACAGAACTGGGGGAAAACTCCCTCTCTCTAGAAAAGCTGTTCATTTTGCAAAATAAAATTAAGACCTAGTTCAAAATGTTATTTAAAAAACACTGCTCCCCTCCTCCCCCTCCACTATGGGACTCGTGAATGGCTCTTCAAGAAGCATTTCCTCCCGTTTTACAGACAACCAACGGCAGAGGTGTGGCTGACACAGAGCCAGGTGCTGCCCGCCCTAGAAGCTGAAGCCACCCCATAGCCACACGTGCATGGAGGAAAAGAAGGACGGGCAGCCCTGCTCTCTGCCTTCCCTCCACGTCCTCTGCAACAAGCAGGACCCAACAGTAATGAGACAGAGATAGACTTTGTGCCCATCCCTACACCTTGTGTTCCTCCAAAAGTCTGACGCTGGCCAGTGGGCATGCAGGAGCTTGGGTGAGCCAAGTCCTACCCAATATCCCAAAATTTGTGATGTTTGTAGGATTTCTGCCGTTTCCAAGCCAATGGAGGAGGGGGAGCAATGCAAGAACCATTCCAGGGAGTGTCAAGAGCAGGAAGGAATGGGAAGGGTGGGGAAAAGTGGGAAGGGGGAAAGGCACCAATATCTGGGCAGCGCTCCGCCACCAGGAGGAGGGCGAGGAGAGGGGTGTCCTGGGACACCTGCCAAGAGCAGCTGGGCCCCAGGAATGCACCCACCCCTTCCCACCCATGCATCCCTGGGGAGCGGGCCAGGGTCCTCACATCCCCTCCACCTTCAGTTCCCTGGGACAAAACATAAATACCTCCCACCAAGTGCACTCAGCACATACGTGTTTGCCAAGCCATTATCTACTCCTGGGTTATGAGAAAGCATTTGTGTTTCAACGGGAATCCAATCAATAAATTCCACAGTCTTTCACCCTCTCTTCTCAGCAAACATATCCATCCTGCCCTACTACACCAGGTTTTCTCCCTTTGCTGGAGTTAAATATTTGTGGGGCCTCTTGTTAAAACATCGGGAGCACCAGGCTACGAGGGAGGACTCCCAGCAGCGCTGGCTGGGGATTTTCACAAGGAAAGCCTTTCCTCCCCTGTGCTCCTTGTGCTGTCCTCCCCACCCCAACCAGCAGTTTTGGCCACAGACAATTCAGGGGGAAGACCCATGGCCACTCCCGTGCCAGAAGTGCTCAGCGCTGATGGGGACCTTTGCCAAGGGACTCGCCAGCCTCTCAGGCTACCTGCAGCAGCAGCTGCATTTGAGAACCATCCTCATCCCTGCTCCCAGGCTTCTCCCCACAGTCTCCCTCTGTCTGGGGCAATGCCAAAGTATGTTTCCAATTAAGATTATCAACAGTCTTATGAAATGAATTCGATGAGGGCTGAGATCTGGAATTTTTTTCCATGCTGGACAGGTAACAGACATAATGTGCAGTCACTGTTGTGTCTTCCCAATAGCACAACCATCCCCTCCTGTCTAGATGTGTTAGAGCAGCCAGTGGAAAAGCTCCCACTGGTACCAGCTGGGAGACAGTGGGTTATTCTGGTGGGCTATTGCTGCCTGGGGCCCTGGCTTCAGTCACTTATTTTCCTAAACAAAATGTCCTGTGGCACTGGGGATGGCTGTAAGCAGTGCCAGGGTTTGCCCTGGAATGGGGAACATGTTTCCTCCTGCAGTGAGCTGCTGGAAGGGAAGCACCACCAGAGAACAGGGCCTTGCAGCAACCTCGCGTGCACCTGACAGAATGAAATGCAATTGGACTCTGCTGTGACAACTGTATTATATCAGGGTAGTATTTAATCGGGGCTATTAGAGGGATAGGCCTTCATTCACTGAAGTAAAGGGGAAATATAATTGAGCCTTAACCTTTTTAATCATCCCCGCATGGCATGCCAGAGCTTGTGAACAGGAGCCTTTTGTTCCTTCAAAAAAATCCAGCAGACAATTGCATGTGAAGGCACCATCTATATTTAATAGACAACCTGTCAAGAGCCAGGTGACCCTCAAACCACATGCTGAGATAAAGGAGATCGTGCAAGGCCTGGATTTCAAAGGCAGGCTGAGGGAGCTGTGCTTTTTGCACCTCCAAAAATGGAGGCTGCCATCCAGGTGGTGCTGAAGGCACGGGAAAGGCCCCGTGAGTGCTGGATGTGGCCCTGCGGGAGCAGTGAATAGAAATCAACAGCTCTCACACCCTTGGCTGTATAAACTGTAAACGAACTATTTGGGCCTTAATGTGTATTCATGAGTCAGGCAATGGTGTGAAGGCTAACAGGGAAACTATGCTGGTAAACCACAAATCCTCTGAATCAATATTGTTCCGTTTGCCGTACTAATAACGGCAAGCGGTGCCGCACGCGGTGGTGGTGCAAGGGTGCTGGAGCAGGTTGGGTTTGTTTTTTTTTTTTTTCTTTGCACTTTGCAAGCACAACGTGGGAAAGCAGCATCCCAAGCTGGGAGCAGAGAGATGCAGCATCTGGAGCACGTCTGTAGGGACAGGCACAGATCTTCTTCTGCAGATCCTAGCAGCACCTTGTGCACAACTCCTCAAAGAAATGGGTCGCACGATGAAACCGCTGCTGGCTCATTTAGAGGTGAGGGACCACTTCTAAATCCAGTGGAAGGGCCTTACAGGCTCTGCTTTATCCCAAACGCAGGCTGAGGATGTACAGGGGCATTCAGGGAAAAAAACAGCAGAGAGCTACAGATGCTCCAGGGTAGAAGACCAAGGAGAGGGCTTACAGCCAGCATCCAGGTTACATGCCTAAAGGGTGTTTTGGGCAGAAAACTGATAGAGAGCTAAAAGGCTGGTTGTGAAAGCCATTGAAGTACCTAGAGTGATGGGCAAATACTGGGTGACATTTGAAGAACCAGCTAGCTTTGCAGGTCATGCACCTTGTTAGCTCCAAGTGGGAGGCAGGGGGACCTCATGCGGCACGTCTAGAGACATGCTCTGTGCTGGGCAGGTGGATGCTGAGGGCTCTTCCTTCCCTTCCCTTCCCTTCCCTTCCCTTCCCTTCCCTTCCCTTCCCT